>OX387220.1:1014799-1614799 GCA_947561695.1 Tyria jacobaeae | reverse complement strand
TTCTAGTGGCCTCACCAGTCCTCAGAAGTTAAGGAAATTCGGGTTCTCAGCCCTGGAATCTGTAAGCTACTGCTGTTTCAGTCCCGTTTGGTTATCAGATACTCATGGTAGTTCTTACCCAAAGTTCCTCTCCTTAACCATTTCCTTTAAGCAAATATCCCTATATCTTGTTTAAGTCTCAAAACGTCCAGATTCGTAAGCAGATTTTGCGTCATAGTCGGCCGGCTCTAAAAGAAATTAGCCAAAATTCTCTTGCAATGTACCAATTTCTTCAACCCCAAAAAACATTAGGATAAGACTAGGAAAATACTGATTAGGACTGGAACTGGACTGGAAATTTTAACGTATTTTTTCTTTCAGGACTCACTCTTTCCATGAACAAAAGCCTATTAGTCGTATGGTGTATGCTAGCCAGCTTCTCAACAGCCGCTTCCAACATACTTCAGCAGCCATTATACAATAGTACCCTCAACGAGTTCGATACTACAGCCACAATGACAGCATCAAATGCTATCGTCGCCATTTTCGTCATGATATGGTCTTTGGTGTACAATTATGAGTACAAAACGTGTTTCATGACTGCGAGTGTTTTGCAAACTGTGACTGCGTGTATGTTCTTTGCTATGTCGTTTAGAAGAAGACGGTAGTTTTAATGTATTTTTAATACAATTTGGAGGTTTCCGTCGCGATTGAGACAGCTGATCAACAGTCAATAGATATCACTCATTTTATCTTCCCGTACTCTGATTGTCTCTCTGAAATCAAAGACTTAAAGACACAAGTAGAAAAAGAGACAACATTAAGTGGTTAACTCTAGATTTCGAATAGATATGCTATTTTGTTGTTACATCGAACTCGAGTTTTGTACCAACAGAATTGATTGGCATTAAAAGAGATACAATGTTCTACCTAGTGTAGTATAAGTAAATATTATAATATTTAGATGTATGTTTTTGTTAATATTTTTTATACAATTGGATTAGTAAATAAATTAAAATGTACTACAGACCTACCTACGAGTTATATACTTACAAAGCAGGTGAACAATTTTAACAAAACAACAATTAATATTTTTATATGTTTATGTAGGTACAATACCCATAGCCAAAATCTTCGTATTTCGGTAATTTATAATACCTTCTTCAAACTTGTTATCCGTCTCCTATCAACTTGACATAGAAGTAAATGCCTCGTAAAAGATTTATTTTAAATTTTATATCTTACCTATTAAAAAAATTACTGTAGTTATCGAATCATTAAAGGACAAGCTATGTATTAATTACAACTTGCACCGAAAATTGTCAGCGGCGTACGATTTTTAGCTCTATTTGAAAGTAATAAGGTACATATTTACATTTTAAAAGTACTCCCTTAGTACTGTTCGTTTGAGTTGACGCTTTGTTTAAGAATAAGATTGACACGTGACTTTATACTGTAGTTCTGTAGTGGTGATAATCTTCATCTTTAAAGACTTTTTCATAAATGAATTTTAAAAGTACGTATTGCAAAACTGACAACACACAATTTGGATTTATACAGCGTGTCCCAGAAAATGGAAAACTTGTTTTAACCGCTGAAATATATATAGCGCTGTTACAAAAAACAAATTGAAAAAAAAACCCATGGTAAAGTTATGGCCGTTTTAATTCCATGTATTACCTCAGTTTCTTATAAATGCAGGTGGAACATGCAAAGCTAATTAAAATCTTACGTATTTTTTGTTTTGCAATTATTCAAACCGTTAAGAAACTCCATAAAAAATACTTTTATTAATAAGTTGATTTTTTTCACAATGTTTTTTTAGAGATTTTAGCTAAAGATATATATTTTAAATGGTTAAAGTTAGTGTTCTAGGGACTCGCTCTAAATTTCAATATTAAATAAAGAGAAATTATATTAAAGTTACTTTTATTACAAGCGATAGTATTATGTACTATGTAGTGTTGCCATATTAATTATTAAAATATTTTGTTAGAATATTCAGTTACTTTTGTCCTGTTCATTTTAAGATAAAGGCAGACGCTAACGTAGGCCGCGTTAGCGTTAGCAGGTGTCAATGGACGGTAGTTGTCACTTACCATCAGATGACCCGTCTGTTTGTCTGTCCCCCAATAGTATTAAAAAAAATATTGAGACGTCCTCAGGCATTAGGAGAAATGTCCTTAAAATATTGAATTTCAGAAAAAAAAATCTAATCCATATCGGCGGGTAGAGGTATCGATAGTGTGTTTAGAGCAAATACAGTAGCTTACATAGGGGTACAAACCCAGTATCATGCAGTATATAATTTTTTTTACGTTTTACCTGGTGTTAAGTGACAACCGCCGGCCAATGACACAACGCGTTCAGTTGTAAATGCGCTGTCTAAGAATGATTCGTGAATAGCGGGGGAGTTAAAAAACATACATAAAGAAAACCTAACAACAAATGTTCGTATCATGTGGGAATTGAACCCACGACCACTAGCCTCGCCTAGCAGACGGGAACACTAACCACCAGGCCAAACGAATCAAAGTTTACGTAACGTTACATATACATATGTATTTAAAAATTGTGACAAAACAAAGAAATTTCAAAATTAATCCATTTTATTTTTTTTAAATACTAAGTACTATATTTAAATTGTTATACATAATTTAAAATAAATAGGAAGTCTAATATAAAATTACAATACAAGTGTGTACCCTCATTTTCGTTACACCTAATTAATAATAATTAGAATTAATAGGCATAAATAAATAAGAATGTATGCTGTTAACATTATCACAAGATATTAGAAGCAAATGTTCTCCTATTTATTAATTTAAGCAAATAAAACTAAACTTTATCCCGGATTCAAAGGAAAAAGTTAATATAGTGCTATCTCTTTCAATTCCATTGAGAAAAATAAGGACACCATGAGATCTAATGCTAAAAGTTTATCACTTCTGTAATAAATTTGTCAAACCATAATAAAAACGTTCTTTCATTATTTAAACTTCTTATGTTTTAATGACTTTTTTATTAATCTTTTTTTTTGTGTATACGATATGTATCATAATAAAAACACAATCTCAAACATCAAGAACATTATAAGCTCAATATATCCATAGACTAAAGCCGAATATTTTTTATTTACAAATAGTTGGGAGCACTCGGACTTCCCGATACCAGCCAGTTCGAGTTATAGGTATGCGACCTTGACCTGCTTGAGCTATTACTTATACTCCCCAATCGACTCTTTCTCTTTCCTTATTTTCATAATTCACAAAGTGCTTGTTTATAAGCAATAGGGTTGGCCCCTATTACGTCAGGGGACTACATTATACTTGGCAAAAGGTGGAAGTTAATACTACCCTGTCTACCTCTTTTAGAATACAGGCGTAAGAGTATGTAAACACGGTGTACTACTGATACCTTTGATGATGAGTTAGAAAGAAAATTGATTCCGTTATTTTTTTATACTTTTTACAAAGTTTAATTAGCATTATTCATGTTCCAACATGTCAGTACAGCTAATTGAAATGATTATACAAGAATGCATCACTTGACTATAAAACAATAAGCCAGCAGTCAAAACAAATTCAAATATAGTAAGCCATCTGACGCTCGGGTCAAAAAGGACACGCAGGCATCGAACTATCTATCTCGCCAGGCGGCGGCTTCCCACGTCCTTTGACCCTCGCCTCAGCTGTCTCATTTCACTGCTGACTTATTTTTTCACCAGGATCATTCTTTCTTTACCCATCAAAGATAAAATTAGTACTATCGCCTGTCTTCGTTTTTAACAACGCACACTCATCTGTGATTTTTTTATTAACAAATTAAGTATTGCCAGCGATTTCTTTTGTGTGAAAAATTTACCGTTAATTTTTCCATTTAATTTTTTCAGTTATTGCAATAAATCCATCAATTCTTAACAAACGTCCATGCAAACAATCGGATTGATATATATAGTAAGAGAGTTTAAAAATCCCCTTCATAGCTGACTTAATTTCTCTCTCCCCATAGTCGGCCCATTTGACTCAGAATCGTGATCACCAGTGTCTGCACCTGGAGCATAATTTGTTTCCACTGGCTTCTGTCCATCGCATCCTTGATGTTATTGTGGAGCTTGGTGGCTGACGAGTCCTTTATCTGGTCTGTCCATCGGGTTAAATTTGATTTCCTTGTATGTCTTTTTTATGTTAATAACTTATACATATGTATGATGGTGGTCTTGTTATAATGCAGTTTATAAGTAGTTAATAATTTACAGTGGTGTTGACCCATGTGGTTCTAGTGGTTCTCGATGGAGTATAAAAGAGCCAATCTATTTATTTACGTGTGGGAATAAAAGAAGACCAAGGCATTGTCTGCTCGTTTACCCTATAGCATAAAAAAAATATATTGGACTGTTAACTATCAGACAGAATGTATATGTATACACATGATGATGGCCAGGGGCTTTCCGATTCTGATCTCCGACCTCCATGAGCGCTGGCCTGGGGGTATCGGGCTGGGCTGACCGTTACCCTAGCTGAAGCAGGCCTGAGACGGTGGCGTGACGTACGTGCTCCACGCGCTCCTTTTTTGATGTGGGGGACGTAAGGCCCCCATATTCCAAAGTGTGGTCGCCTGCTAGCCTGCAGGTGGCCAAGGGCTGCTGGGGTTCCCGGATGTTTCCTTCTGAGGGTATTCCGGGTCCCTAGCAATAGACGCTCTCATGACGGAACACCGTGTGGTTTTAGTCACAAAATTGGGTCTAAATTATGGTTGTCAAGAAGTGGACATTTGAGACGGTTTTGCCTACAACTTCGGGGATATAGATGTGAATGTATGAATGTATATGAAGCTGATCAAATTAGCAACCATATTCATACTTTGTCGTGTACTGTTTACACCAATCTGCTAAAATGATTACCATTATAATCCGACCAATTTCAAAAGTACAATAGAACATATAATTTAACTTAATAGATCCATCATTTCATTATCGGTGAGTTTCTTAACATTATTATTAGAAGTTTGATTACTATTTGCTGTTGGTAATAGAGATTCGAATGCTGACCAATCTTGCTTAACATTTGATTGATTTGTCTGATTATTCGCCCATTTATTGTTGAAATTTCCTGTTGGAGTACTAGTCCAGTTATTCGAGGTCACTGGTAACTGGTTATCGTAACCTGAATACTGGTTTTGGTAACCGTAGTTCGGAGTTATCCCGGTAGGGTTGTATTGGTTGGCAGTGATTGGTAAGTTCTGGTTACTGGTTGGTTGTATGGGTTGGTTGGTGGGTTTAGAGAATTGGTTAAGATTAGATTGTAAGAGGGAGTTGGTGATGTCGACTGGTTTGTGGATTTGTTTCGGGGGTGCGGGGAGTGGGGATGGCTGCGGTTGGTGAGAAAATTTTCTGACGGTTTCCTGCTGTTGTGCTATCCTGTAATGAAGAAATTATTTGTATAGAATTTAAATTATATAAATAGTTAAAGCATATTCAATAAATAGTTATGTTAAATATAATATTTTGTTAGCTGCGTGGTTTTCTCTTGCCATGGGTGTCGTAAAAGTAGACTAAGATATCTGAGGTCTGTTATCTATCAAAGGCAAGGCAGAGTTGCATACGGTAATATGCTTGCTACTCTGCTTACCACTTCGACGCTTAAGCAAGAGTGTATGTGTGTATATATTTTAACTTTTAAAGAACTTTTGATATTTTTACATAACACGCATCCATGGATAGGTTTGGTAGGGTAATTAAGCCTACGAACTTTAGTAAGTTAGAATTAGTAATTAATAAAAATTACTAATAATATTAGACCCTCGCGAGTTAGACGAGGTCTAAAGTTTTTTTTTTTCTTTTTTAATTTATTATATAGGTGGACAGAGGAATAGACGGGTCACCTGATGGTAAGTGACAACAGCCGCCCATGGAGACCTGCAACTCAAGAGTCGTAGGTGCGTTGCCCACTTTTGTTTTTTTTTTTTTTTGTTTTACAGTATTATAATCATATAAATAAATAATACATACCTTTGCTTCTCTTCAATACTAAGATTTCTGCTTTCATTCACCGCTGGCAACATTTCAGGTTTTTCCTTGGATTGACTATATGAGAATGTGTCCATGCCCAGCCCTGAAAATACTTTGTCCAGCTCTGTTGAGGATTTGGCCGCTTCTGGTGCCACTAATGTGTCTGCCGTTGAGGATAAATTATGGTCTAGTGATCTGGAATAAATAAATATATAAAGGTTAGTGAACTGATACAACCACACTATAACAACCATTATAGACCTAACATTAAAGAAAAGAACCTTTCATTGAACGACTCTTGTTTGCAATTTTAGGAACTTTTTAAAACCGTTTTCTTTTATGGTTTAGGGAGTCACCTGTTGGTAAGTGACTTCCGCCGCAAATGAACACTTGCTACTCAGGAGCCACAAGAGTGCTGTCCGCCTTTTAGGGTAGGGGAAAGGGAGGAGGAAATAGAAGGGAAAGGTGTTGGACCTGCGGACCTTCACTCCCTCGGTTACACAATGGAAGCATTGTTTAACAGTCGGTTCATTGTGAGTACTCCGGTAGAGCCGGCCCATACGTGACTACACATGGCTCTCCCATGTTAATTTTTCTTTAATCAAAGCCATAACAAACTTTAGGAGGAGTTTAGATAGAAATTAGATTTAAATGGGTGAGCCATGCTTAGGCACGTATAGGCCGGGTCGATCAGAGTATTACCACGGCACGGTTGTTAAGCAATGCTTCTGTGGTTATAATGCAGCGAACATGTGTGTATGTGTAATGTGCTAACATGTAATAATTTACACTAGTGTTTCACCGAGTAAGTGAGGTTACCGGAGGCCAAACCATCCTTTCCTCTTGTCGTTCACGTCATTCCACTCCCTTCGGGCAGCGCACTTGGTACTTTTGAGTGTCTATGGGCGGCGATAGTCACTTACCGTCAGGTGACCTGTCTACTACAAACACTGTCACTAACAAAAATCCATTGTACGGTATTCATCCATTAGAAGATATTATTTAAAAGAAGTCCAACTCAGGAAAGGAATTTAAGATTGACTTTTTTTGTAATATAGGGGGACAGACAAACAGACGGGTAACCTGATGGTAAGTGACAACTGAAATGCTATGAGCATTTGAGGGTGATGAGGGATGGGGTGTAAGAGAATGGAAGGAAGAAAGGGCGAGTGAGGAGATGGGAAACTTAGAGGCGGGGAGAGGAAAGAGGAGAGGGGAAGTTGGGCCTCCGAAATAAACCTCACTGATTTCGGGGAAATGCAACACTAGCGTTGCTGCACACCCGGTTTTCTGTGTGGCCGCTATCACTACAGTCCAGGCCTTCGTTGTCTAACCATGGCTCTACCATTGTTTTCCACTTTTGGTACTCGCTATGGTTATACAACATGATGAAACCAATTGGCCTTGGGCACTTATTGGACCCCTATATTTTTAAATAATTTACTTTAAAAAAATATTGATAATCAATTTCAATGGCGCTTATTAAGATAAATTGTAAAAACGAGCAGTCCAAGGACTTATTCGTAATGTAACGTAACTTTGATAAGTATCACACAGTGGAAGGATTATTATTATATCTTAAAAACCACCCCACGCTTTATTTACAAATAAATACATTTTTTTTGTTATTTTTCTATCTATCTACTATCTTGGGAACAAAAATATTGAAAATTAGTCTACAATTCAATTCAATAAAAATAGATACATACAGTCGAACATAGGACCTCCTCTTTTTTTTAAAACGGTTAAAAATTAAAATAAATTCTACTTACTTGGACTCATTCTGTATAGAATTAAGCTGCTCTAATTTAGCTCTGTGCTCTGTTTCCACCTTGGATATCATTTGTTTGACCAGAGTTACTAGAGCATTGAACTGGTTCAAAGTCAGCCCATTCTCTACACAGAGAGGGATCAAGAATGGCAGGACTTTTGTGGCCATAATCTCCTTCGTTATTCCAAGCTTTGAGTGGCTTAGAGATAGTTTATATATACCTGAAAATAATAATAAAATGTTTGTAGTTTATCATTCATTACTTCTTTTTTAGAGAAAGTAAATTGCAAATCACACAAATAAGTAGTTAGGTTCACACGAGTGGTTAAGTGAGTAAAGTTTGGCCATTCGATCTTAACCCACTGGTGGGTTGGGGCGTTGGGGTCCGTGGGTGTCGTAAATAGCTAATAATGAACTGTTATCCTAAGACAGTATACATACAGTGCCCGGCTTGAGGCAAAGGGCTTGTCCCCTGTTACATCAGTGGGACCTTTTCTTCTACTTGGCAAAATGTATGTGTCCAATACACCTCTGCTTACCACTTTAAGAACACATACGTGTGCGTATGTATGTTTCAATACAAACACATATGCCTGTATCCGTAAAATTTTAAAATGTTATCCTGTCTCTGTCTTTCTACAGAGGCAAGTGGTTTTATAATATTTCTCACTCCTATAATGTTTGTTAAATTCTTATTTCTCCACCTCATTAAATTATTTACTGAAGTTTAGCCTAGTTTATAAAAACTCCGAAACAAGGTTTTAATGCTATATATGTCAAAAGAAGACTTTGTAGGGTACCACTTATCTAGAAAAAAAAATATCCTGATGTATAGACAAATGCACACTTTAACGAGAGCGGAACCGCGAACAGAACACTTGACTTTTCGTTTTCACATTTTTATGAAATATTCGAATTGAAATCGTGTGACCGTGACGAGATAGAAATGCTTCGAATGAAAACATATCTTGTTCCACTTACAAGCAACGGTACTTACTGCGATTTAATTTATTCGACAGTAAAAATATCGCACCGTTTAGCTAGATAAACATTTAAAAATCCATAACAAGCGATTTTAATTCAATTTTATTTAATACAGCAAGCAATAAAAACTCGAAAAATTCAAAACCCACATACAACCACGTGACGAAGGTGTATTAAAAAGCTTTATTCTTGGTACCTTCCTCTTTCAATATACTCGGAAATTACCCATTATCAAAGTACCAAGCAATAGGCTTGTTTAATATTACATGGGAGAGACGGAATTATAGTTAGCAAAACGTGAGAGTCCCTGAATAATACTGCGGAGAAAAAGGAGTAAATTTATGTATGTATGTAAATTAAATAGACTCACCTAAGATCCCCATCAAAACAGCCGGCTCCCGCGACGGTATTTGCGGCAGAAACGGAATAATCTCATCTAACACCAACCATTTATCCAAATGCTCCAACAGTTTGCCTAAACATAGCAAACAGTTTACTCGAACTGATATGTAATTTGTCGTCATACACAACTTCTTAATACGCGGCAACAACGCATTCTTCATCGCTGGATAGTCTATTAACGACGCAAATGTTGGCAAAACCGAGAGGCACAACTCTTGTATCTGTTGAGCATCCGATTCCAAAGCTCGGTACAACATTGGCAGAATATCCGATTTCACTTCTTCCCCTGGGGTCAGTTTCAATAACAACTCCATCTTTTGCATAAATATTAAGAGTATCTGTATTGGATCTTGGATTAACATCACTGGTTTCAAAACTGGAAGAATATATTTAACATATTCCTCTTTTGTAGAACTTTCAGCTATAAGCAAGACATTTGGGAGCACAAAAGGTACCATTGGCGGATTTACGAACTCTCTTGTAAGACATGGTAGGATTCTATAAATGCATATACGGTGAGGCATTTTCTGTATAATCTGTGGTAATCCCTTATAGAACTGTGATTTCTGAAGGTTATCCCATTGGAATAGCGAATCTAGATAGTTGAGGGTTTTCACTCCAACGTCTTCGAAGTATGGTATCTGTAAAATATAAGGTACTATTTCAAGTAGTGATGATGAATGTTAAGAGTTGACAAATCTTAAGAAATCATTGCTATTCTTGAAATTATAACTTTTGTACAAACTCTTAGCTGGCTGGGTTATTAAATACTGGTAAAACCAACTCCAATCTAATCGCATGCTATGAACTCCGAGGTACAATAATATCTATAAAACTTTATTTAAGTTTTTGAGCTGATTGTCCATTTCAGGATGATGCTACAGGTCGCTATGCTTCTTATTATAGGGCTCCCGAACTAATCAGGCTTGTTCAAAATAGGGATGTGTGTGTGAACCAAAAATCTTTAATGAACTGAAGTGCAGTTACACATAAACTGATGCGGCTAGAACTATGCAAGTGCGACCATAATACACAACATTAAAGGATTTTATAACATACCTTCAGAAACTGATGAGGATCTGGTCTTAATTCTGGAGTAACATTCAACATCAGTTTTACATAATCTCTTAACCCATCCGCAACACAAGACAGTCTCGATGGTGGTATTTGTCTGATCTCGTTCACAAATCGCTTAAACTTAGTATAGTCTGTTCCTATGCTACCCAACGTCTGATGCCCCGTACTATGCAAAGCGTATATCACCATACCTAAAGAATATATATCACTGCTAGGGGAATGGGTTGCTGAAAGAACGTTTTCTGGCGCCAAGTAATCTAGAACTGGCTGAGTCAACGGATGCATTGCTGGACAGTATTCGTTAAAAGGCCAGAACGGAGAAGCTCCAGCAGAACTCTGGTTAGCGATGCAGAAATCGAAACCAAATATTTTCCAAGCACCTTGCTGGTTCACTATAATCGACTCAGGACAAATATTGCGATGAAGAAGCTTCACATCATTGTGGAGGAAAGTTAAACCTTCAGCAATTTGCATCAGACCGTATTTAATTTCGAGCTCATAGAGTTTATAGTTTGTTAAGTGAGATGGTATTGGTACTGGCATGTTTTCCGTATTGCCAAGAATATTGGCAAGACTAGCAAATATTGGTTCTGTGGCGAAAGCGAGGCTTTCTCTGCTTTCCTCGAGGCTGTGTTGTACGGTAAGGATTTGGGGATGTCTTAGTTTCGTCAGTTGGCCTATGCCACGTTTCAAAGTCTCTAGCATAATATCTCGGTCGCCTTTGGTCCATCTGTCAAGGTGTTTCTTCTCAAAGACGAATATAGAAGCTTCTTGCTTTGTTGATTTTTTGTAGCCCTTGTAGACTTTCCACAGTAGACCTGCAAAGAAACAGCTCTTCAATATTTGGTTATGGTTCATAAAGAAATTTATACCTCTTTAAAGATATATAAATAGACTCTACTGGTTGATATAACAATTATATTCCTACTGATTAGTATGAATGAGTGATTTAGCAAACCCCAAATAATAGATGTCATAACAGTAAACAAATTGTATTAAGCAGTCAGTAAACAAATACAGGCAATACGTAAGGAAAACTTATAACAAAAATGGGGAAAGTTACGCTGAAACCTCTCGCAAACTTCGCCAAATTTTCTGTCGAGAAAGTGCACCTGATGTGTCAACCATTCGAAGAGTGGTTAAAAAATTTTGAAGAAACTGGATCGATTATGGATATTATGAATCCTTGCGTCAACGTACCGGTTAGTCTCTTGAAAACCTTGCTGCTGTAAACGAGTGTCGCCAAAAACCCGAAAACATCAATTCGGCATCGTTCTCACAGCTTTAAATTTCACGAAGCTCTAAGCAGCGAATTTTGACAAAAGACACGTTTTATTTTATACGTATAAGATTCAGCAAATTCAGGAGCTCAAACCAGCAGACCATGGAAAGCGCCGCCATTTCCTTCAACGGGTAATGGAGCAAAGTGAAGTTGATGCCAATTTTTCGAAATAGTCATCTTCTACAATGAAGTGCATTTCCATCTGAATTGCTACATGAATGCCTAATTGTCTAATTTGGAACTCAGAAAATCCTCATGCAATCCATGAGAAACAGATGAACCATAAACCAATACCTCCACAATGTACATATTACTAGTGGAAACCACATTAAAAGGTCAGCAGCATCTTGGAATTACTAATCAGTATGTGGACTATGTTCACTTAATTGATTAAATGTCAAGAAAATTTATGGTTTTAAACACATTCATGCTAAAAAAAATGATCCTTAAATAGTAGAAGATATTAGATATAATCTTCTTTAAGCATAGTCCTTAACAAATTTTAGCATGTTTACAAATAATAATAATAAAAACCTTTATTTCATGAAATTGCTCAAAACTTATTTGGAATTATATTCCTTATTGAATAATTATAGATCAACACACACAATCTTATGGCAACAATAGGTTGCTGGTCAAAAACCATATAAAAAAAGTGGATTAAAACTATACTGAATGCTCCTTTGATGATCCATAACCACTTGTTCCACGTGCCATGTAGAAACAAACCATAAATATAATAAGGTAACTCCCACCCCATCCCAATGGATTTATTAATACACAAACTCGGGACCTATTTGTGGATCACACACTTTTTTCAAAAGGATCACTAACAGGCTTTTAAAAAAAAATCCTTACTCTTAATTGTTCTCTGGCTGTGGACTATCAGACAGAATATATATGGTCATACAGTTCCCAGGTAATTAGTGGGACCAGATTCTAATTGTCAAAATGTAGTCTGTTTAATACATCATTGCATACACTTTTCATAATGCCAGTGTGTGTGTGTGTATGTATGTTTTGTAAATACTAGCATAGCCCACCTTCACTAGGGTAAATTATTTATTCAATACTAACTGACCCGGAAAACATCATTCTTTCAAATACTTTAGCAGTTCCACAAAAGGAAATCCTGTAAGTTTTCTTCATAAGATTCATATTAAGATTTTAATGATATTTGAAAAAATAATTATTTAAATTGCTATAGCCATTTTTAACATCATTTATTTATAGATTATAGTAGACAGTTTGTATGCAATAAATATTATACTATATTTTTATGAGCATTAAATTTACTTCCTTTAATACTATTTGTGCAATATATTATTCTAAGAATAATTGCATGAGTCATAGATATTTAGGATTTCCTATGATAAGTAGAAATCATGATTAAAATAGATTTGAACTTTTTATTTTAAAAACAATAACAGATGAATTGAATAAAATATATATTTAAAAAAAAAAAAAAAGTTTCATTTCATTAAAATATTACCAGCTACATACCTTGTATCAGTACATTTAACAACCTTTATGATTTTAAAATCACCATTACAAATTGAATAAAACACATGTTTAATTACAGTAATCTCCTGTTAACAACACTGGTAGGTATATCAATTGTTTTATGTATTTCATATTTTAAATATAATTATAATATGCTTCATAGTTAGGACCTAAATATTTCACTTCTTTTGTTATGGAATCCCCCAATCATCTCACCTCGCTCTCTCGCTATTATTTGGATACATCCCAGGTAAAAAGATCTTTTTAAGATCAATTCTGTTCAAGCTTTTTACTGGTAGTAAGTATATCCAAAACTGAAGTCATACTACTATAACAATATCACAGTAATAGGGTAAACGATGCAAATGTATTTTTTCAATGCAATGTATTGTTACAAAGAGGTTTTTTACCTGGACCAGCACTTGCTATAAATTGAGTAGCTTCGAACTCTCTCGTCACAGGGTTACCGGGGAGTACACCCGACAACTGCGAAACTGTGTTACTAACCGAAGAATAAAACTTATTAAACACTTCCATGATTGATTAAAATCAGTAACTTTTTTATTTTTCTGGGAATATAAAAATCATTACGACGAAACCAGACAGAGCCTACGGAACGGACACGAACTGTCAGTTTAATGTTGATGTTTTATTGTACGTTTATTACCACTAAAATCATAAGTGTGAAAATCCATACATTTCAAGTTCGTTGTATTACATCAAATTAATTCACTTTAACAATAATCCTATATTTTAATACATCTCGTTGTCTTTTATGTAAAATTTATCTGAAAAATAAATATTCAAGTTTATTTGTGCCAACAAATATATAACATTTGAATACATTATTGCGTCTATTTCGGTATTAATACATGTAAAGCTTCCTATGTAACAAATTTTCAAATAGACACGAAAACATACATAAAATTACAAATGACACTTTTGACTGAAACTATGACGACAGTAGGCTCCTAGATATATTCTTACAAGGTTGTAATAGGTCAGGTGGGAAATAGGGCGGTCCCGTACATATATTCTTTCTACACGAATCACATTCACTCACATATAAGTTGACGAAGAAAGAAACGTCAAATAAATTGAATTCATTCGCTATTGGTTGTTGTTAAGTCAGTAAATAAATAAAATCGAAAAGTTGATATTCTGTTGAATGAAATGTAAATGGTAAAATGTCGTCAAGGATAACTTTATCCGTATCAATCATTCTCATATTAACGCCTACCAGTATATCCGAGAGCGATTCGTATCCCAAAGAACCATACAGACCTCTTGGACCTTTAGTTAAATGCAATTTTTTACCGCTGGAGTTTCTTGATTGCGACGAACCGATCGACCATAAAGGAAATCACACTGCAAGAGATGCAATAGGACATGGATGTGTAAAGTTCGGAGGTGTTAGGTACGACCAAGTCGAAAAAACGAAAGTGCAATGCAAAGCACTTGATGGAATTGAGTGTCATGGAAGCAGGAGTTTTTTGAGAGATGGGTTCCCTTGCGTGCGGTACTCTGGACACTATTTTACGACGACTTTGATATACAGTATTCTATTAGGATTTCTCGGAATGGATAGATTTTGTTTAGGACAAACAGGTACAGCTGTGGGTAAGCTGCTTACATTAGGCGGTTTAGGTATTTGGTGGATTGTGGATGTAGTGTTACTGATTACGAATAGCTTGCACCCTGAGGATGGTAGCAATTGGAATCCATATGTTTAAGTAATTTTGTGTTTGAATAAAGAGGCTATAGTTTGAAGCAATTGTTTTCAAAAATTTAAATTTAATACTTTTTGTACTAAGTACAAACTATCTATTCTTCTAAGTACACAGAAAAAAAAATCTTAGTTGCTACATGAATTGTGATTTTGGTGCACACAAATCTTAGTTAGCTCTATTGTAAATGGTTGATAATTTTTGGTAAATATAAGATGTAATATATTTCTAAATAAAATATTTTTGTAAGAAAATGTTATTATTAAATATGTTGTAAATACTATGAATATAGACATTTATTAAGAAATTGTCAGCTTTTTATTATTTTATCCCATAATTTAATACACTCTTCCAGCTTTGGATGATACTTTGCATCAGAAATACACCTGCAGCCAAGAGGCCCTTTCATATGAGCATATCAAAAAATTGCTTCAGCAATATTTATATTGAAAAAAGTGGAGCTTTTGAGTCCAAATAGAGATTCTGAAAGGTAACTGCAGCATGCAACTTAAAGACTGTCATTGAACCATGTATTCTACCTAGCGTAACATATGGCTGCCAAAATTGGGTATCTTCAAAGAAAATAGTAAATAAAGTAACAAGTACCCAACATGCTATGGAAAGGAGCATTCTTAATCTAAGAAAAGTAAACAATGTCAGAAGTGATAATATTAGGAAGAAAATAAAGTTAAAAGGTGCTCTCAAACATGCACTGAAACTAAAATGGCAACAGGCAGGTCACATTACAAGATACACAGACAACAGGTGGACCTTACAGTCAACAAGACGGCCTGGGCCACTGGGCAAAAGAATGGTTGAAAGACCTTAGAAACAATGGACAGATGACATCATTGATATCGCTGAAAATATATATTTTTTTTTAATGCGATAGGGGGCAAACGAGCAGACGGGTCACATGATGGTAAGTGACTAACGCCGCCCATGGAAACCCGCAATTCAAGAGTCACAAGTGCGTTGCCGGCCTTTTAGGTAGGAGTACACTTTTTTCTTAAAGGTTTGAAGGTCGTATCGGTCCGGAAATAGGGCAGGCGACAATTTGTTCCATAGGCTGGTTGTGCGAGGCAAAAAGCTTCTGGAGAAGCGCACAGTGGTGGAGTGCCAATCGTCCAGGTGATGGGGATGGATATTTTGTCGCGTAGGACAATGGCGGAAACCTGCAGCCGGTATAAGTCCGAACAATTCCTGTGAACACTCCCCATGATACAAGCGATAGAGGATGCAGAGTGAAGCTACATCTCTACGCAACGCCAAGGTGTCAAGCTGTTCAGAAATATCTTGGCAGTCGATGATGCGAGTCGCTCTCCGTTAAATGCGGTCAAGAGGGAAAAGCTGGTACTGGGGTGCACCTGCATAGAGATGAGAACAGTATTCCATGTGCGGCCGAACCTGCGCCTTATAAAGTTGCAGGCGGTGGGCCGGAGTAAAATACTGTCTCGATCTGTTTAGCACACCAAGCTTCTTCGAGGCTAATATGGCCTTACCCTCTAAGTGACCACGAAACTGAACTTCACTTGATATATCGACGCCAAGGATTCCGATACTGGCTGATACAGTTAGGGAAGTATCAATGGCATCTTTTTAGCGGTGAACGCGCAAACCTGTGTCTTCGTGGGGTTAAACTGGATTAGGTTAAGTCGACCCCAATCTGAAAAAGCCGGCGTAAAGAGCATCACTTGTGGTATCGTCCGCATAGCAATGTATGCTGCTAATCTGCAGCATGTCATTGATATGCAGAAGAAACAGCGTGGGTGATAGCACACAGCCTTGTGGGACAACAGAATTAACAGACTTGGAGTCGGAACATGCACCGTCAACAACGACGTCACCAGCTGAACGACCCCGACGGAAGCCGTATTGTCGATCATTGAGGAGCTCGTGGTCTTGTAAGTACCGGAGGAGCTGGCGGTTAACAATGGATTCCATTATCTTGGAGAACAAGGAGGTGATGGCTATGGGTCTCTCCTTTTTTAGGGATTGGGTGCACTAAAGCTGTCTTCCATGAGTTCGGGACTACGCCAAGAGGGTAGGAAAGACGATAAAGGCGCGTTAAAACCGGTATCAACTCTGGAGCACACGTCTTCAGCACGATAGGAGAGATTCTATCGGGCCCAATCGACTTAAGAACGTCGAGGGAAAAGAGCGCTTCACGCACTGCCCTTTGTGTAAACTGGACTTCCGACATACGGCTCTCGCACTGCGGCATGGTCGTCGCCCCAGCAATTATTCTTTTGAGGGACCTGGAGGCAAATTTAAATTGTTTCTTTAATGTGCTGGTCTTTACATCCCGTGCTGTCGTTGCATTAGCCCTTGCTTGGTAACATTCCTGCTTTCGGCGGGACGCCGCTTTGCAGGTTCGACCAAACCAGGGCTGGGACTTGTGGGAATCAGGGAGAATGGAATGAAAATTTCCATACCCTCAAGCACAACATCAGCGACAGAGTCGGCAGCGACATTGGGATCATCCGGCGAGAAGCAAACCTGCCTCCATGGGTAGGATGCAAAGAATGTTCGCATTCCATGCCAGTCTGCTGACCTATAGTGCCATACGCGGCGACTGCCTGTCACTCGCGGCCGCAGCGAGTGAACGAGTGGCACTAAACTCCTAATCAGGCAATGGTCCGAAGAGCCAAGAGGGGCCCCAACGGATACTTCGTGAACTGGTGGAATCTTGGTACAGATCGAGAAAAATGGAAAAAGATGGGGGAGGCTTTCACCCAAAAGGAGTCCATTTCAAAGACCTCGATAAGTACTACTAGTAACACTAGAATAAGAAAATGTTACTAATAAATCATGTAAACAATAGATTACAAATGGAATAAAAAAATTCATTATTTATTAAAGATAATTAAAGTGAGAGTTGTTAAAGGCGACTAAGAGATTTGACTGTTATATTTATACTGTGCTTACCTTGACTGGCAAAATGCAAACGTTTGATAGGTATGCTTCTGCATACCCCTTTTAGAATAGGGGTGTTAGTTTTTATACTAACACCCCTGTAGTTTTAGTTAGTAATTTCTAGCGTCCACATTTAGATAAATACATGTCTGGATGTTTTTAGGTACATCTGACTGTACGAATAATTTTCATTGCCAGTGCATTGGTTTGAAAATAAAAAGATTTTAATAGTGTAGAAAAAAATAAGCTATCACAATCTAATAAATGTTGGTACGACGGAATACGTATTTCGACATAATCTTTATATACGGACCAATTATTTTTGTGTCTCAAAGTTGCTGTGGTTAATTTTGTTTCAATAAATACCTCAAATTAACAAGCCTCGAGTCATTCTTCCAATAGCATTCCGACAGACATGGATCGTACTTGAAATCCAATTGATATGGCGCTTATTTAAACTATACATTACGATTCTCTTAATGTTACATTTTTAAATAATTTTATCAAATAAAACTAAAATTTGTAAAGTTATATAGTTTATTTTAACTTAAGCCACCAGAGCAGAAGCAGTGCTTGATTCATACTTCCAGTTAGGTGGGAGCACGCTCTTTGTCTTGTAGTAGCGGGCTAGCCTGTGGATTCTGGACTCAACAAGAATCAACCTAAACTTGCTGTCCTTGTCCTTCCTGTTGCGCTCTAAGTGTTTCCTCATGGCAACAGCCTTCTTGATCAAGTAGTAAAGATCCTCAGGTAGGTCTGGAGCCAGTCCCATAGCCTTCATGATACGGAGGATCTTTTTGCCAGTAACAAATCTGACTTGTGCAACACCATGGGAATCCCTAAGCATGACACCTGTAAAGACAGAGCAAAATCATGTATTGGATTTGTGAATGTGTAGTTATTTTACATACCTTTTTTCTGTGGTACAGGGGGTAAACAAGCAGACAGGTCACTTAATGTTTAATGACTAATGCTGCCAATGCCAATGCTTCCCTCCAGGAAAGGGAGCCCCATGTTACCTCAAACACTAAGTGAAATAAGCATTGCTTCACAACTTGGCCACTACCTAGGCATAACTCTCCAACAAGAAAGAAAACAGGTTAGGTTAGCTTTTCAGGTTAGGTTCAATCTGGTTATTATAAACAATATCCAATATCCCATGAATAAAAAAGTAATATATTTTCTATTTCTATGATTGTAATAGAGTTGTGTTATGATGGAGCTGTCATTATATACAAGTGATTTATGTTGGGAGTAAAAAGACCCATCTTAAACTATTCACCAGCCCTCCAGTATATTATAATCATTATTTCTGGTCATTCAGACAAACTAATAGGACTCTGGTTGCCCAGCCTATCTTATCTACCTTAATTAATCCCTGAAATTATTATAGCTTACTCTCAAGCATGGGGAATACATTTAATGATTTTGCACTGCAACTGATTTACTATAATCATCTTTTTTTCCATTCCATTCCTTTTAGTACATGTAGTTGTACTAAAAGGAATGGAATGGAAGACCCTAGCAACAACAGCCTTAGGTTAGGTTGGAACTGCGACGACAATGCATGATCCAAGCTAGCAAAGAGTGCCAGAACCTAATTTTATGTGTTGTAATTAGTTGTATATCTAAGAACTGGTATAAATTGAAAATTGTTTAGGTTGTGCCAGTGGGAACAATTTAAAAAAATATCTCTTATGACACAAAAAGAAAACATGTTTTTTTTTTTCAATGCAATTTAATTTTTAATAAGTTTACTAATGAAGTCTGGAGATGGTAGAGTAAAAATACAACCAGAAGCAGAAAGGAGCAGTAAACATAATATCTCCTTGGATTGATAAAGGGTTTAAGTTTTTTTTTTTTTTGACTAAATAAGCAACTTTGCAAAGGACGAAAAAGTACTATATTGTAACAAATAAAAAAGTTATGAAGTCATAGCGACAGATTTTAATTGAACAAATATCAGAAACTTATAATGGACATCATTGGAAGTACTTATTAGAAAAATCAATCAACTACTAAGGTACACTGGAAATAAAACATAATATAGATTTAAAAAATCTGACAGGTATATATTAAAATGTACAAGGGACTTTTGGTTAACCTATTACACGATATGCTGGGTCAATCAGGAAACTCAAACGGCTGTGACAACTCCTAAATTAGTGGTACTGATAATTTTATGATTATAGTGTATTCAAACACATTTATTCTTGATTTATATTCACATGGCATATGCAAAAAACTTAATGGTTAATGACTGTACTGATAACATTTTAATATATGTGTAGATAAGAGTCTTATTTAAAGTTACGCATGTATGTTATGCTATAGCAACTAAGAAAAATCCCTTCGAAATGCTTATATTCAAGGATGGTAACTTGCTAGTGTCAAGCAAGCTCATGAAGGTGCAGACAAATCCCCCCATAAATCGAATTAACATATTATATACATAAATTCCATACATACATCATCAACACCATCTGCAATAAATGAATTAAATCTGAAGCAATGTCACTCACCGATTTGTGAGGGAGTGAGGCCTTTCTTGGCTAGTTTGAAAATCTGTTCCTTTACATCATCTGCGGTCAGTTTTAACCATGTTGGGACACTGCGACGGTATGGCAGCGCCGACTGGGAAATACCCTTACTGAAAACATAAAATTAACACTTTGCTGTAAGGCCATGTGGTGACCACTCAGACAGTAGGTTATGTTACGATCACTGAAACTTCCAACTAAATGAAATGTTTACTTAAACACTAGTTTTATGTAATACACTATAAATAACACATGAAATTACCCAGGTGCGTGCATACGACCCATGGTTGCGGCTTTTTAATAAAATCGCCGATCTGACAACGACAACAAGAGAAACGAAAAAGATGGTAGCCGGAAAGCGCGTATTCATTCAGTAAACGTTCATCCCGATTTATGATCGTTCACCATTCACTAGTGTTGTTAAGATATTTACTGAATGTAATACCGGTTTTTAATCTTAGTTTCTGTGGTAAAAAAAATTGTTGAGAGATACTGAGTATATTGTCACTAAAGTCAAACTCAAATGACATTTCTATTACAAAACTAAAACCCCTGTCACTTCAGTCAACCATCTAGCAAGTTATCTATTCTCAAACTATAATCACAATAGCTGCTGGTCGAAAATGACCAACCCTTACGGTGTTTCTGATGCAGAGTTCAATATCATCAAGCAGCAGGCTGCACGGCGTGCTAGCTTAAGGAAAGAATTCATCAAGCAAAGGACTAACCCTTTCAAACATGCCAATGAAGCTGGCTATGTTGTGAGTATTTATTACGTAATTTTATTATTTGATAAAACTGTATACAAATTATATTCTCTATTAAGACTACGCCATGTAAGAATAATGTTAAGATTATGTTTTGTATTTCAGTTTGACCCAGCCATACAAAAGTTCTTGTCAATGAAAGTGACCCAGTTGGAATACTTCACTGCAAACAAATATACTAGCTGGTTCGGAGTTTGCGCTATTATTATTCCTATGTTTTCCTACGGATATGCTCTTTGGAAACATAGAAGCACCCGCGAGGCACAAATAAGAAGTGGAGAACTTCGTTACAAAGACAGGCTGTTTAAGTTTGCGTAAATAGTGTTTACATTTCTGTGAATAACAATTTATGAAGAAAAATGTGTAGAAATAAAATCATTTAATTGTTAATTTGTATCTATTACTTATTATCACTCAAACTGTATTTGTGTTTTATATATGAACAATTACAAAGAACATTAATTATTTTATAAGATAATTAGTGATTCTGTCACTGATAGTACTTTTGAGACATTGTTTCTGGCCACTATGTGATATTATTTTTCTTAAATAATGCCATAGTTTGACAATGGTGCTATGTTCATAAAGACAATTTATTTTTACTTCAACTATATACTTGACTTAAAATGTCATCATCAAAGGCATCTGAATATGGGTTGTCTGATTTAGAGCTGAAAATAATACGCGATCAAATTGAACGCCGTAAAAAATATAGGGCGGAGTTTTTAAAAGCTAGAACTGACCCCTGTCTACATTCTAAGGAGTCTGGTTATGTTGTAAGTTATTTTGTCATAATATGCATAGTGAAGAGAAAAAATGTTCAGGAATAGCTTAGGCAAAATGCATTCGCAAATAATCCTTAGCGAGACCCTATTACTAAATTTTGTTTATGATGAGAGCCACCCAGTTCACGATAAATATATTGTCACTAACTAATGTCAATGGTAGATTTCACTTAAACAAATGCAACCTACTTAAAAAATCATCTACTTAGTCATCTTATGTTTATCAGTAACCTGGTTAGCAACCAGCTCTGCTTCTAGCTAGCCTCTACTACCTCTAATAATACACCGTTTTACCGTGGGAGAGCCATGCTTAGACATGATTAAGCCGGCTCGACCGGTGTATAACCACGTCCTTACAGAAAATCGGCTGTCAAAAAATGTTTGCATTGTTTTGCCGATGAGTAAGGTTACCAAAGACCTTCACCCCTCTCCCTCCCCACCTCCCCTCATCACTCAGAGGCGGGCAGCGCACGCACTTCACTTACCATCAGATGACCCGTCTGTTCGTCTGTCAACCTATTGCATAAGAAAGCTCAGATTTAAGTACAACTGATGGTTCAAATATTTGTACAGACATATTTCTTACCTCTTCCGTAATCTTTTACTCCATTCAATTGCTGTCTGGGAGAGATAGCAAACCCTGATAAGATCTCCAATTTTACTCTCACTTTAGCTTTTTAACCAATTTCAGAAAAGGAGGTTGCATTTCTAACTGTATGTATACACCTACGATGGTCCCATTGTTACCAAATCAGGTTTTGATCATATTATATTAGAGAAATTTAGAAATATTTTTTTGAATTGTACATTTAAAAGTATTTGAGGTAGTGAGATTGATTCCAGCACGGGACAAAAATTTGTGTGATCTACAAATAGTTGCTCCAAGCCTGGGTGTTCATTGTAGTCGTTGTAAGTCCCACGTGACACAGAAATAATTCCTAGTGCGGGAGTTCTCATCAAAAAGGATAAAAAAAAATTACAGCATTGATTCATTATGATAATATTTTTCAAATTCTGCAGTCCGACTCCAGCGATCTTCAGTAGTTTTTTTTGACTGTTGCAGTTCGATCCAGCGATTCAAAGGTTCTTGTCCATGAAGAATTGTCAGTTGGATTACTTTCAGCCAAGTTTCCAGACTATAAGATTTGGACTTTGCATAATTATCTTGCCAATGTTGACCTACGGCTACGCTATATGGACCCAACGCAATAAAGTCGAATGGGATCGTCGATGTGGAAAGCTTAAATATCGTGATAGACTCTTTAAATTCGCCTAATTGGAAATATATGTTGTACCTAAGATATGAATGGATACTTTTTAATTTTGTCATGGCTTATTGTGAATAGATATATAAATTTGGTCCTTTGGCGTTGGGCCTGAAGCTATGAACTAATCATAGCTTCAGGCCTGTAGTTTAAAGTGTTTGACAAAAGACCTTTGGAATATCTAATTGAACATTGTTTTTTTTTTTTAATTAGCCTACCATAGTGACTCCACTTTGCCTGATGGAAAGCAATAGGTGGAGTCAAAGAGTGGTGGTCACCATCCTCAGTGCATGTTTAGTCAATGCAGCATAGTGATTTATAGACTATAATTTATAGATTGTCAATTTTTGTTTGTAAATTGTTTTAGTTCTCGTGTCGTAAAAGGCGACTTAGGATCGGACTGTTATCTCTCATGCAGTGCCAGGATCTCGCTCGCTCGCGTTTATTATATAGTGGGGCTAAATTATGGTTGAAAAAAAAAAATAGTTTGAAAAAATAAAAAACTATTTCATAGAAAATCCAACTAAAAACATAAAATAAATTTGAATTAATAATAGTGTAAATAAGAAAAAAATATATAAAAAAAAGCATGGGGTGCTTTTAAGATATTATCAAAATGGTAATCCCTCCACTCATATCTGTCTATAAAATATAACACCATGCACCCCAAGATTTTTTACAATGTTTTTTTTTCTTATTTACACTATTATTAATTCAAATTTATTAAAATTTATTTTCTATTTTTTAGTTGGATTTTCTATGAAAGCGTGTTTTGTAGTTTTTTTAAACTATTACTTACTTTTAAGGAAAAAGACCCTTATAGAAAACAAAAATCGCTAATCCTGATTATCCTACAAGGAGGATAATCTAACTGTTGAAAATATTTAATATTCATCGGTCCTTATTAAGTATGCAAAATTTCGAGTTAATCCGACGTTTTGAAGGGGGTCAAAATCATGCTCAAAGTTTCCGTTACATACTAACATACATACATTTGAAGCTAATAAAAGTATGTTAAAAAGTGGGGTTTTGAGACGATTTTTACTCCCTTGAGTATATTGGCGTGAGTGTACGTATGCTTACCTGTCGTATGATTCCAATCTATGCAAGAACATGTACTATGGTAACAAAACTGCTGTTAAACATATTTCTCATTTCTAAATACATACATAGATAGGTATGATAGAAAAAATCCACCCAAACACAGATCAAATAATCATGCTATGCTCAATTGTCTTGGGTGGGAATCGAACCCTAAACCAGCTTATAGGGCATTTTAGTTTTAAGCCGAGCGATATAATTGGCAGAAAGCTTTTTTTATGACCAACTTGATGGATTCTGCATCCATGATTGGCTGCACATGGGAAACGCCTAAACCGTCAATGCTACATACTGTACAATTATGGGTCTGTTCAAGTTTACTATGAGCTGGCCATAAGCACAGCAAAACAGGCCAGGCCATAAAAACAGTGGTAGTCGCTTGCCATCAGATGACCCGAATGCTCATTTGCCCTATAAAATAAAAAAAAATCGGAGTATAAGCTTAAAGAATGAGGTATTTTGAGAGATAAAAAAGCATTTGAAGAAATTTAAAGCATGTTTTAATTAATGAGAGTATTATAATACGACTAGGTCGGTATATGTTTATCGGTCATCTAGCGCCTTATCCCTAGTCGTGACTGCGTCATCAAATTTCACCATGTAGGTAGTTCCTTTGTGCCAGTGGGCTGTCACTTTTGCAGGCTGAAAATATAAGCATATATACAGTGTCCTGGAATTCGACGGTCAACGGTGAAGAGGTGGTAGTTATAATATAGAGGGACAGCCGAACGGTCGGGTCACCTGATGGTAAGTGACTATCCCGTCCATGGACACTTGCAACTCAAAGAATCGAAAGTGAGCTGTCCGCCTTTGAGGTTATGAACCTCCTTAAAAAAGGGAGGGGTGCTATGTTCTACTGTATTTTTTTTAAATGTATTGTTGACTAATGTTCAAATTTTTGTTGGTTCAGAGAGTCAGGATTTGATCATGGGATTCCAGGTATATCTTAAGAACCACTCAAATTTTATTGGCAGTAGCAATAAAAGTTTGTTTATTTATTTAATCTTAGAAAGACAGCAAATAATAACATGCTGGCGATGATAATATCTAACAGATAGCCAATTATAGGTCCCCACGCTTAGCTATTGTATGTAAGACAATGCGTGAACACTGTGAGTTACACTGTTTAGCTGTGTAGTAAGTGTGGAAGAAGGAAATCAAAAATTGAGAAGCTGCTGGTTATGTCTCTGAAAAAAATCAAGACTGAGCATCCTCCTTAAGGAATCGGTTTAAAATTGAACACGTCAAAGTTATGCACTTTGGTTTGTTCATTTAACGTTTTTCATTAATTTCATTCATTCATTTTTAATTTCATTCCTTGTTGCATATACTTTCTAAAGCTATTAAGATATTGGCATCTCATGTCGCTGAGCTGATGGTGGACAGTAAAATTCCTTAATGGTTAGGTTAGGCCACAATTATTATGGGGTGGCGGAAGAATACAATTGTGATTCTCGCCCCCCCCCATCATTGGTAAGAAGTGGAACATCGTGGTGGTTTTTAGTCGGTACGAGTCCGACAGAGCCCTTTCAACAGCAACAACAACTGAAGAACATCCATGAGGATCTTCCAACCCGTAAACAAAAAAAAAAGAAGGCGACAATTAGATAGATAGATAGATAGATAGATAGATAGATAGATAGATAGAATACTCTTTATTTGTACACCATTCTTACAGTTAAATATAATAGATACAGTACAAGTGTCAACTATATAAAGTACAAATGGCGGCCTTATTGCTATATGCAATCTCTTCCAGGCAACCTTAGAATGGATTATAATCATTCGGAGAGACAGAGGTAGTTGGAGGATCATATCAATAATTAAATGGAAACTATACTAACTTATGTTCAAATATAAAACTTGTATAAAAAACTAAACATATTTATGTACAACATATAACATACATACTAATACAAATACAGATAAACATATGTATGTTTATCTGTATTTGTATTAGTATGTATGTTATATGTTGTACATAAATATGTACTAACACACATACAGATAAACATACATACATACGCATATAAATATATACAACAATACATACATACATACCTTTAATATGGAAATAATAGATACTAGATAACAGAACTAAATTGATAAATAATAGTCATGAACCATTTTCTTAAAAATATTTAATGATTCCGCTAGCCTAATGTTCTTTGGCAACGCATTCCACAAGCGTACAGCTTCAACAGTGAAATATTTGTCATAAAACCTTGTGGAATGCAATGGCATCTCCAATCTCAAATTTTCCGATGACCTTAGATATTTGTCATGTGTATCATGAAGGAACTTGAACCGTTCTTTGAGATAAAAAGGGGTTTTAGGATTGAATAAGATGTTATAAAGAAAAGTTAGAATGTGAGTGTTCCGGCGAAAACGAATTGGAAGCCACTTGAGCTTTTGACGGAACTCAGAAACGTGGTCATATTTTCGTAGCCCAAATATAAATCTTATACAAACATTTTGAAGTCGCTCAAGCTTATTAAGTTGTACTTCAGTGAGATTGAGATAGCTGACATCGGCATAGTCAATAATAGAAGAAGCGATTGTGCAAGTGCAACCTTAGTGGCAGTTGGAAGAAAATTGCGTAGCCTTCGTAAAGACCCTGCTGAAGCAAAGACCTTGCGGCTGACTTCTTGCAGCTGTGTACCCCAAGATAAGGTACTATCCATATAGATTCCTAAGTTTTTGACAGTATTGCTGATTTTTAAAGTTGTGCCGTTAAACTTAATTTGGGGCAGTTGTGACCAGTCAATCCTTGAAACCAACATAGGACTGCCAATAACACATACCTGAGTTTTTAAGGGATTAACTTGGAGTCCATAATGTTGACTCCATTGGACAATGTGTGATAGGTCGGCATTGATTATGTTAATGGCTTCCGATAACATGTTAAGTGGAGCTTGTGTATGTATCTGTAAATGATCTGGATAAAGATGGTGGAATGAACGTAATTGATGTGAACCAGTGCAGAAGTCGTGCTGTAACCAGGGCGAAAGCCAGATTGGAAGGGGTTTAGTAGGGAATTCTTGGACAAAAAGTTACTGAGTTGAGAGTGAATAAGACGTTTGAGGACTTTGGAAAGGAAAGGTAAAATGGATATTGGACGGTAATCAGAAAAGGAAGAGGGTTTTCCTTTTTTTGGCAGAGGAGTCAGTTGAGCGTCTTTCCAGGCAGTTGGAAAAACACCACTTGAGAGGGAGGAATTCAGGATATTACATAAAATGGGTAGGATTTCGTCAAGGATAGGGAGTATCATGTTTCGGCTGATGTTACTTCCTACTACATTTGACGAAATTTCTAATATAGTCTTCTTAACATCACAATCTGACTGACAGCTGATCAAAGACAAAAGGAGTATAGTTGGGAGTTGGGATAGAAGAAATATGTCTAAGCATATTAGCTTTAATTGTCTTATTAAAATTAGACGAAGAAGAGAAATGTTTATTAAGTGAATCGATATCAATATTTTTAGGAATAAAGTCCTGGCGCGACTTTCCAACTCCCAATGTTCTTAGAAATTTCCAGACTTTGGCTGGGTCTCCGTTCTCTACGAAAGAATGGATATATGGAATGGATATATATTATAATTATTAACGTCGATGCTATGTTAGCTGTCTTCTATTTGGTGAAAAAGGTTTCTTAATCAAAATGTAATAGATAATATACGTAATACATAGATGTGTATGTAATAGATGAATATACTTACAAATCCACTTTTAGTGAGCACAGCTTCTATAATGCCTGCATTGAAGGTGGCACAGTTCAAAGACCCCTTGTCTTTTGGCACACTGATGAATTTATTGATCTGGAATCACAATAAATAAATATTAACATGATAATATTCTTTAATTAATATTAACTTTTTGTACAGGAAAAATGTAATACAGATATATTTTATTACACAATACTGAAATTGATAATAATTTACTTTTGGTTTAAGGTGGGAACCCCCTTGGGTCATCACCTAACACTACTTGGTGCACTGAACACCATGTTGTGTTAGGCAAAGGTGGATGTTGTCACAAAAGGAGTAATTAGAATTTTCTTTTATGTTATTTTTAGGAATGATGGAGATATGTTAAAAGAGCTCAATATACTGACCAATTAATAATATTTATTAGAGATGAAAAAGATATCCAGCCACTGTTAGTTATCTGGCCTGTAAAGCAAAAAAATGCTATCCAGATACCGGATAGTGAGCTGGAATCCGATCAGATACCAGATAGTAAATTTAGGTACTTCATTTTAGTATTGTTACAAGTATAATAGATACCTATGTTTTATTACTACAAAGAAATCATGGCTTAGGATATTGACAACACCTGTTAGGAATAGTAAAAAAATAGCAAGGTAATTCGTAGCAGCTCAATGGCTAATGGAGGACTCTTCTAGGATTTTTATTAAAGACCGATTCATCTATCCTGCTCTTTCAGATACTACAGCCCTCATGTAGTTTGACTAAATAATAGTTGATGACTTACAGCTAAGCAGTGTTCCAATTCAGCTAACAACAATAATACATACCTATATATATATACCTACATGTGTGATAAATAATTTACTCAATTTCATCTATATTCTCTATACCCTATATAACTAATTTACTATGTTAGTTAATGTTGGCCAGGTATTCGGTGGCCGGTTTCCCGGCTATCCAAATTCATGCTCGGCTGAATATCCAATATCCGTCCAAACAACTATCTGTTTCATCTCATTATTTATTTTGTGCTTCGCATAGATTACTTTATTGCCAGTCAAAATGTTGTTAAGAATGCTGTAATGATAATAGCTCTGCTGTCTCTTTACCATTACTTTTTTGTTTAACTTACCAAAGCATCTTTTTCTATGATATAATATGTTCTCTCATCATCATTTGCATGCTCCAACTTGTCAGCCTCTTTGCCAAACAATACCTGAAAATGATATATAATAGTTTACTATTACTTTATGTTATAGTTTTAATAAGTATATAAATTAATAGGGCAAGTTTCAGGGGGGCCAAATAGGTAAGTAGTGTATATCACCGCTGTCTATGAACACCTGCAACTCGAGTCATAAGTGCACTGCCCGCCTTGATGGTAATAAGGGATGAGGAGATGGAAAACGGCGAAGGGGGGAAGGGGCGAAGGGGGGAAGGGGGCAGGGGGCAGGGGACAGGAAAGGGGGCAGGGGGAGTTGGGCCTCACGAAATCTCACTAATTTTGGGACAACACAATGCTAGTATTGCTTCACAACCGGTTTTCTGTGAGGCCGTGGTATCGCACCGGTCGAGCCGGCCCATTCGTGCCTAAGCATGGCTCTACCACTCTAAATAACTGATGGTAAGTGACTACCGCCGCCCATGGATACCCGCAACTCAAGTCACAAGTGCGTTGCTGGCCTTTTAGGTAGAGGTACACTCTCTTCTTGAAGGTTTGAAGGTCGTATCGGTTCGGAAATACGGCAGGCGACAATTTGTTCCATAAGCTGGTTGTGCGAGGCAAAAAGCTTCTGGAGAAGTGCACAGTGTTGGAGTGCCAATCGTCCAGGTGATGAGGATGGATATTTTGTCGCGTAGGACGATGGCGGAAACCTGCAGCCGGTATAAGTCCGAACAATTCCTCTGAACACTCCCCATGATACAAGCGATAGAGGATGCAGAGTGAAGCTACATCTCTACGCAATGCCAAAGTGTCAAGTCGATCAGAAATATCTTGGCAGTCGATGATGCGAGTCGCTCTCCGTTGAATGCGGTCAAGAGGGAGAAGTTGGTACTGGGGTACACCTGCATAGAGATGAGAACAGTATTCCATGTGCGGCCGAACCTGCGCCTTATAAAGTTGCAGGCGGTGGGCCGGGGTAAAATACTGTCTCGATCTGCTTAGCCAAATAATCTAAAATATCAAATAATCTAAATAATAATAATATTTAGATTCCTCCTCTCTTCTAAGTTGCCATGCCCTACAAGGGTCCATAATGTACTGGATGTATGGTCTTAAAACCTTTATGCAATGCATGTGGAATACAATAAATTATGATTAGATTTGAATGTCATATTTTTTTAAACTGTTTTTTTTTAATAAATTGTGCTCTGTACTATAGTATATAAAAATGTTAAAAATGTAGTCAAAAATTTCTAGATTGAACTGTCACTGTTAAGTACGTTTGATTATTTACCTTCCACAATGTAGACTTCACAAACAGTAACATATTAAGTAGTTTAATTTCACGTTTACTATTTCTTTCTCTCACAAAATATAAGTCCAGCAATCTAGTGCCTACATCTTGACCTATGTCTGACAATCTGCAAAAGAAAGACTATAAATCAGTTCGATTTAAATAACTTTATGGCAAAGATAAAGTAATGCAAGAACAGGTGAAAATTGGGCGTAAATTTATTTTATTAAAAATTATCGTTATAAGCGAAAAATTATATTTAAAATATTCTTAAACTTACTTGTTCTGGAGCTCGTGAATAGAATGTGATCGGTTCTGACAATACTGAACTATTTCTGAGAATAAAAGTGCATAAAATGCCAATGAAACCTCCCCTTTGCCTTTGCTCAGCGGTTTGTCTAAAATCGACGACTTGGAGCGACCAGACGACATTATTATTTACTTTACACTAGTTCACCACAATATGTAAAGGAAATAAGGTAATAATATTTGAAATAATACTTTTTTTCTTAGAAATTCTAGGGTAAAATTAAAGCAAATCTATCTACAATCCGCTTCAAACATAAATAATTTTTCGATCAGTTTATTCTATTTGTAAGGAAAACATCTTAACCATAACTTATTTTCTATCTCTTTTTCGAATGAAGTAAAACGTATCTATTTAAATCTTTTTTTAATGTTCATGACATTCTTCATTATGCAATGTCAGATTCTTAATTGAAGTTTGTGGTCATGACAGATGATATTGACAGAAGTTCTTTTATCTGTGATAGGCTTTTCCATAGATAATACACTAGTAGACGGCATTTTATCTATTTATTTTAACTCTTTTATGCCGAAATACATCGTAATCAATCATTTAACCTGTGAAATGAATACAAACTAATTTTTAAACTTAATTATCTTTTTATTTTATTGCCACAGCGAATTTAATTGCACTAGAACTTGTTCTGAGGGTAGTGGTGTCACTGGGATCAACCAAATCCGAATCTTGGGGGTATATTTGAAGGTTAACCAACGTAGCGATCATATTTTTATAGACAGTTTTGTTTTTCGAAATACTTGACATTGGCGGAATCTCTGTTTTAAGTTTACACGTAACAGAGTCCGTAAACAACTAAGAATAATAATACCAAATCTTATGTATTTAAACTGTTGGTTGAATTACGTCATTAGTATATACTAGAAAAGTAATCAGAGGTTTTCTTATTAGACTTAGACTAGTATTATGCTCTTCTATACAAGTTTTTTCATAATTATTACTATTAGTTAAAGAGGTTGTTTCAATGTTAATAACTAAAAGGATCCTGTCTTTATCACTCAAATTAACGATGATTAATTGAAAATAAACGAATTTATTCTTCAACAAGTAGTTGGTTCTACCGTCAAATTATTAATGCGTCACTTTTTCCTCGTTTCAAACATTAAACGTTATGACAAGTGTTGTCATTAGAATATTTGCCACTGATTCGATACAATTAAATAATCGACTAGATATTTAGCTATAATAGCTTTTATAGCCAGTGTTTTAATATTTACTAATTTTAATGTCACTAAATTAAAATTAGTAAATATCATAATGTTAAATCTGGTTCTAAATATTAATTCTAGACAGTATTTTACAAAGATCTTGGCTTATTAACCTTACAGCTCGGCCGTCCTGTATAAGTGAGTCCTCTCACTTGTTTAGCGTAAATTATTTTAATAATCAATGTGATAATACATAATAATTCAAAATAAAAAAAACAACATATAGGTAATATCTTAATTACAAATACATTATTCTTGCTTTTACATCTTATTTCATTGTACAATAATTCATAATACAAAATAAATTCAAATGTACTATATAGAAATGAATCAAAGTACTTTCCACTCTATAATAGATCACAGTCCTCATCATAATCATAGTTTCAAATTTCATTTATTATCAAATTATGTCTAGGTATCAGTTTGAATTATCATTTTTATCTAGATTACAAATTTTCATCACAGTTCTAATTCATGAATCTGCATTCTCATATTTTTTTTTTGTTTCTTGCACAACCAGTCACGCATCTGTGGTCAACCGTGCGGCACCGTTATCTTGGTACCATTCAAAATCTGCACTGACCTCTGTGACCAATTGTGCTCACATCATTTAATCTTACTCACTATCTTGCAATCATAAGTGCGACATTGATTCACCAATGCCATTCATTATCTGCACTGATTGCTCATGTATACAAGGATGGGTAAATATATATATTCTTAATAATGACACGCAATCTACTCATTTTCATCAGGGAAGTTGATTAATCAATGTAATTTAGCATATTAATTAATTGTCAGGTAATATTTATATCATTATGCGACCAAAATTGAATAATTATATGGTTCCTACCGACTATATCAGATAATTAATCATTCACGCTCTACTTCTATTTCTGTGTCCTCGCTATGATCACTGTCAGTGCTTTCACTGGTGTACCCCTTTAAAATTTAACCAGGGATGAATTTTATCTAATGCAACAATATTTTCATACCTCTTGCTACCTTTTCTTGTTAGTGGGGTGTCTTCGACGAGAAATCTGTCATTAGGTAATATTTTGAGGATTCGATAGGGGCCTTGAAATTTGGGGATGAGTTTATGTGATTTTCCTGCATGATTTTTGTCTATTACGGTCCTTTCTACTCTGACTAAGTCACCGACGTTATATTTTGTCTGAACCTTCCTATGCTTATCAAACTGCTGTTTAGCATAATTCTGTTGTTTTTCTATCCTTTCCCTAGCATTGGACCTGAGTCTCACTAACGCATCGCCATCTACTCGTTCGGTTCACTAATTTTACTAGCCGGTTCAGAGGGTAATCTGGGACAGTTGACTGACAAATGACCTAATTTGGAACAGATATTACATTTCAATATCTTCTTAGTACATCTAGAACTGTAATGTCCAGGTTCATTGCAATTAAAACATACAGTTGATGCATTATTATGTAACTTCAAAGTCTTAGTTTCACTGCCATTAACCGTCTGTCTAACATTATTACTGGATAATGAGGAGGTAATATTATTAAGCTTATCATAGCTGAACTTCAGTCTATCTGGCTCACGAGGCTGTTGTTTGATTGATTGAAAATATCTGAGGACCTGTTCTGGCTCCTGACATTTAGCTGCCTTTGCGCCTAATCTCAATGACCGATCCTCAATACCATAAAGTAGACAATCTACGGCACGTTTACCAAATATTTCACATCGATTTAATAGATTAATTTTTTCATAATAATAATGTTCTAAAGAGTCATTAAATTTTACACGTTTTGACAACATCTCAGTGAGTAATTCGGCATAGTCTTCACTACTAGGAAATGATTGCTCCAGTTTGACCTTCCATTTGGACCAAGAATACGACATAGATGGAAGGGCCTGGTACCAGGATTTTGCAATCCCTGATAGCTTAGGCAGAGCGTAATGTACTATCTGGTCATCGCCCCAACCATAGAGTTTCGCACATTCCTCAACTTTATTGATCCACATAGCTATGGTCTGACTCTTAGCCATAGGATCAAAATCTGGAATCACGTTGCCCAGTATTGGAAATTTGTTACTCTGAGGCCGACTATTAGTTATAGCTTCCACTAAAGTAGCAAAAAATGCTTGCGTGTCACTATTAAAAACATTGGGGGTACTCACGTGACCAGGAAGTGGAGGTGTTTGACGCTCTGACCTGGATTCTGAGCTTCTGCTACGTTCTCGAGCCCTGCGGTCCCGCCTGGTACGTCTCTCATCCACGCCTCGGCTGGAACGATGTCGCCGCCGCTGCTCAAAGCTGCTACTTCGACTACGATACTTATCACGGCTGCTACTCCGGTTCGGTTGGTGACGTCGTCTCGTAGGCTGCTCATGAGAAATGTGACTCCCACTACGAAGACTTTCCAACGAATCATCACGAAGACTCGATCGCTGCCTTCGATGCTTCCGCTTCTGTGTAGAGCTTGTTCTTGTTTCTCTACTTCGGCCACGACGGCGTTTCCGCTCTTTGCCCTTTGAATGAACGCTAGTTTTATCCATTTTATGTTCAGATAATAACCAGCAATTTTCGTACACGACAATATTTTGGTTGTATTTCTTCAAAATTGTAGGCGTAGTTGACTTATCCCACTTCTGAGATAAAAGGATCCTGTCTTTATCACTCAAATTAACGATGATTAATTGAAAATAAACGAATTTATTCTTCAACAAGTAGTTGGTTCTACCGTCAAATTATTAATGCGTCACTTTTTCCTCGTTTCAAACATTAAACGTTATGACAAGTGTTGTCATTAGAATATTTGACACTGATTCGATACAATTAAATAATCGACTAGATATTTAGCTATAATAGCTTTTATAGCCAGTGTTTTAATATTTACTAATTTTAATGTCACTAAATTAAAATTAGTAAATATCATAATGTTAAATCTGGTTCTAAATATTAATTCTAGACAGTATTTTACAAAGATCTTGGCTTATTAACCTTACATAACAGATACAAGTCTGTTTAAATTATATAATTTATGAAATAGTTATCTTCTGTGAAATGTTTCAAGTCTAATAGAGTGTTTGTATGCTATTTGTTTATTAATTGAATTATTATTATTAATTGAATTAAATTAAATTATTATTATGAATAATAATAATAATATATATTTGTCAGGCATGTCATTGTCCTAGAGAATCCCTCAGGAATCCATCCCTCCAAAAATAAAATAACAAAGTAAATTGTTTTTAATCTTATATTGTCCGCGGTTTTAATGAATTATCGAAGGTTTCTAAATATATATATATATATATATATATTATTGAAAAGACAATTCCCGCACTAGGATTGATACCTGAATCGTAAGAGACTTTACAAACATTTAAGAGCAGTTTAAGATTTACATAAAGTATTGCCCTGTGTGGGGAGCGAACACACAAGTCTCAGCGAGGCAACGTAGGGAACACATAAAGCACCATCCGTGCAGTCGAGTAATATACGTGTACATTAATTTTTGTGGATAATTGGTTACGGTCACCAGACTAAAAAATGTCTTAGTTAGGTTTTGGGTCAAAAGCCTATCAAGTACCTTACTTATTATAGAAAAAGGGTAGCCAGTTTGGCCATGGTCTAGCAGAGCTGTATCATCTACATAGACGAACACACACACACTAGGAAGAGAAAAAAATTGCAGAGCGAATTAATATAAGTTAAAAAGAGGAAGAATTTTAACATAAACTTAATCGAAAAAAGGCACAGTAAGCATAGTAGATACTTACTGTGCCTTTTTTACGCATGGTAACCCAGGCTTACAGGAACCAACAGTGGAGTTGTATATGGGACGCTGTGGCTTACACGAACTTTAAAAAAGTACCACCTACCTACAATTTTGAGTTTTGAATTTCTTATTCTATGACTAATCCTTGAATTTCTTGAATCCCTAGCTCTATATACGTATACTATGATTTCTTATATTATTATATATATTATATATGATTTAAAGATTTACCAAGACACTAAACACATCTTATTTACCATAACTAACTCATTAAACAAACACGTATTCATGTTTATTAAGAATGCTATACCAGTAACACAAATCAAAGTAATTTAAATATAAGCGACCGCGTCATTAACGCATGGTTTGTTATACTCATACAGCTAGTACTTAGTAGAGTTAACAGATAAGAAATAAAAAGTCCTCTTTTTTTGAAGGAAAATTAAACGTGTTTAGAAGGAGTACGTACATACGTATTAACACTGCTATACAGACTTACTATTTTAAAAATATTGATATTTAAAATCCAGACGGTTTTTTATGATATAGCGGGACAAAAGAACAGATGGGTCACCTATGATAAATGACAAGCGCCGCTTTCTGTGAGGCTGAGGTATCACACCGGTCGAGCCGGCCCATTCGTGCCGAAGCAAGGCTCGGCCACGGTAATTTTATCCTTAATTAAAATTTATATTATTTATGTATGAAGTAAAAACGATAAGCTAATATCACAACTGCGTAATAATGAATTATATCAACACTTGATATCTTTACGTTTTTGTTCTAATTACGCGAATATAGAATGGGTCATTTGCATGACCCAGTCTAGCGTGATCATAATTGTTGCGCACTTTACACAATGTATCTCCTGTCTGCACATATACAGATAACTTAACATACTATTAGTAAATACAAGGTTATGTTTTCTTTAAAGCTTCAAAAACAAGTTACTAATTTAAACAACATATTTTTTTTAAACAAGATGGTATACCGTCAAAGCCAGCGTTTGTTTGTTAAATCAATGTTTTTCAACTTTTGTAATATTTCACTATCTGTTAGAATTATGACAATGAGTAAATATACTTTTTATAATACATACAATACATACAAACGACCAGATTGGTCACCTGATGGTAAGTGACTTCCACCGCCTATGAGCACTTGCAACTCAAGAAACTCGAGAGTGCTGTCCGGGACAAGGGGAGAGGGAGGAGGTCTCACTCACTCGATCACACAACGCAAGCATTGCTTAACAAGCGGTTTTCTGCGAGGCTGTGGTAGTACTTCTCTTCTTTCGTTTCACTCTATAATTTATCATTTCACTGCTTATTTCTTTTCTGGCCATATCCTCTATGAGGCAGTCCATCCGTCCATCTTTGGCCGTCTCTTACTCCAGTACACGTCAACTGCTATACACAATACTGTCTGTACGACATTTTGTTCATCCGTTTGCATGACATGTCCGTACCACGATAGTCTATTCTCACCTTGTCCATCCTAGTCACACCATACGTCTATCACAACATTCGCATTTCAGCTACATGCAGGTGTTTCTCGTCAGTTCTCTTTGTGGGCCAACTGTCTGATCCGTTGCAGGAGGGAGCCGAGGTACTTGAAATCGGAAAAGGTCGACTATCAGCATTTTTTAAATTTATACCGCAGGCAGTGGAGTAAATGTATTTCTTGGGATAGTTATTGAAATAAAACAGATGCATACTAACAAGAAACTTTACTTCATATAAACCATTATTATAACAGCATGTTATAAGCTACTCAAATAAAACAAATTGTGAACATAAAATAAAAATATTACTTAAAATCATTTGTTGAATAATTACGTTTTTTTATGCGACTATCTGTACTGTTGTCTATGAACTACCATAGTCTTTTTATGTTCTAAAATTATGTAATTATTTCAATGTATTCATTATGTAACATCCGTATGGTATGCATGTAATGTCTCAAACCGTTATGCGCATATTAGTGGCTAACTATAATATCTTATGTAGGTTGCATAATAATTAAGTGAAATATGTAACATGTTGAGATTTAGTTTTGTGAGAGAATGCGTTATGTTATGAATGTTGTTTTGTGCTGTCAAATGACTTTATTTAAGCAAAATGAGACATAAATCTTGTTTAATTATAAAAACCCCTTAAATCTTTGAATTCGTAATAAGCAAAAAGTTATAAATCATACTCAATTAAAAAGTATGCTCGGTTACATTTTATGAAGAATAAAATTTTACATTTATGAAGAATAATCGACATTTATTCATTGTTCAATTTTATGACTTCTTATAAAAAGTCCAAAAATTCATGGACGGCCTTGCAAAAAGTCATTTTTTTCAGAAAAAAACAATGTTACTCGTATGTATTATGAAGACAATTTGGCGCCAAAATTATGTAAATACCGCAGCCATTACTAAACTCAGAAATTATTATAAAACAATAAAAAATACATCAGTTAGTACATTATACTATTCTTAAACTCGAGAGTTCTCATTCAACACGCGTTAAGATATTAATAATAGACGATTATTAACATAACTATAATGATTTTATTAAAATAATTACAAATTTAAATGATTATATAAGTGTCCAGGTACAATATTATAACTTATTTTTAAGAGTTTGTGAAACTTGTAAAACACAATATACGTAGGGATCATTTTCGAATTCTTTGGTTCAGACTACATGCAATGTATATAGCAGTCCAAATGCCACAATCACCTCAGATTTGAGAAAAAAGATGTGTCAATTATTGCACCTCTATGGTTTTAAGGTGGCGCTAGTCGATAAGAGAGTCCCACGTTAATATGAATACATCGTATGTCTTTATATTAACGTGGGACCTACAGGTAGTAACCCTCAAACTAATAACAATTAAAAAGATTTTGCATATTTCTTTTACTTATTCAATACAAAAAAATGTTTAGCAACGACAACAACACTGAATAATTGTTACTTTATATCTATTTTACACTATTTTAAGATTAATTTAATTCTCAAGAAACTCACATTTTAAGTGTTAAATGATGCCTGAAAAATCCTTGACCAATATGTTTACAAACAGCTTGAATATTCGTGAAAATAGCTTAGCGAGGTCATTGCAAAACGAAATAATTTTAACAATATGGTTAACATATATCTCATATTTATCGGATGTAACCTAGCTGTTTGGTTCGCGGTGCAGTAGCATTCGACTACGATACGAAATGGGGGTGCCATTTCGTATCGTAACCGTTTTCGGATTCTTTAAATAGATTATAAATAACTAATATTTGTTTAATAATATTTTTCTTTATAGCGCAATAGTAAGTAACTATTTTATTAATTACCAAATGAAGGCTCGTCATTAAAAATCTGTGGCATTTGGAACTTAAAATTTATATAACATTATGGGCTATGTTTTATACAATATTTACATATACTCGCCTTGGAATTTAGTTTCCGCGAGTGTTAGAAGGTGATCTTACTCAATTACCTTTTTTTTTCAATTATAGGTATCTAAAAGCATTTGCATTACAATATATCGGTAGTTAAACAACCGAACAACAACATTTTTAGATATTAAATACTAAGTACCGTATTTTTTTTAAACCTACAAATTTCGTATTTCATAACTCCAGTCATGATACTTTAATTACTGAAGATATATGTATTTCTTTCTGCCCTAGAGACAGAGTTGCAAAGAGAAATATGAAAGAGCGGGAGAGAGTGACAAAGAAAGAGAGATATGATTGAACTTTATTTTAAGGAATAAGCAAACAAGGGTGACAATTCCGTCAATCTTCTGCTAATTTTATTAATATACTCAGTAATACCGCTATTTGTGAAAGTCAGCATCAAATCGATGACTATCTATCACAAACTAAAACGCCCTTATTTTAAATCTGAACACTCAAATAATAGACCTTCTGAATGAACGAATCCAGAAATCAAATTGAATAGACACGGGAAATGATGAATGTATTTTTAATGACAAGGATAACCATAGATAAACTTGTAGAATATCGATACGAACTCCTTTCATATTTACACCCGATATTTGCAATACAAATGATATTATACCGGTTCGAAGGCTGTTATCAAATTTATACAGCTACATATTTTTAAACAAATTTATAGTAATTTTTGCTTTTATATATTGAAATTATTTGTAGTGCTGTATGTATTAAAATGTTATATTATTGTTTATGACGATATTTTGCTTATAAACATTATTTTTATAAAAAAAATATAGTACTTTACTGTTTAAATACTCTACCGTTTAAAATTATGGCATAAATTAATAACACAGAAAATTATACTTACCTAGTGCTTATTTTTATAATAACATGTTCCTGTTCCAATTTTACTGAATTAATTAATCAAAAGATTTTTATCATTAATATAACTACATGCCACTTAAATTTACTAAGAAAATACTATCATAGTTATTTCAACTACAGAAAGCTGAACTAAATGTTTCTGACTAAACCGTAGTGACACAAGTGACAACGTGAAGGGTGCTGTAAGCCTCTACAAAAGCTTGACCCCTGTTCAGTTCAAATCTAGCTAGCTTTTAAATAGACTTAAGTAACACAGTTCTTCTAAAGTAATCACTCAGCAAGACATTATTGTAAAATTTATGAGATATATTATTTGTTTATCAATATCGTGACGAAATTGATTAATTATTGACTTGTTGAATTTCTTTTCTGAGAGTCTAATTGTTAGTACGTAATATTCTATTGTACTTAAATATGCAACAGTTTAATTAGCTTTAGGTCAAAATGTGATGTCCCAGAGTGTAAGTATAATTTTATTGTCTATGTGTAACGAAACTAATTTAGTTTGCTTACTAAGAAACTGTCTCAAAACTAACAAAAAGAATCTCATAAGTACTAACATTTGACTTTTTAATTAAAAAAGGTATTAATTTCTTAGTAAAATCAAACACAAAGTAATTGATCACGATAAACATATAAAAAATACTTTAAATAATTAAGCAAGTAATTAAATTTGGTTAAAACAAACATGTATTAATTTCATCACCGACATAGTGTGTAAAAAAATTGAGTTGACGATTATAAAAAATAATGTTTATAAGTAAAACCATAAATGACATGACACAGGCTGGATATTTAGCGGTAACAGACACATGATATTTTTATTAATAGTCAAAGGTAACAGCTGTTTAGGGCCTTACAACATACAATTGTTCTTTTTTGAACTAGTTACATCAGTTATTGACAGCAAAGTGACATATTTAAGTATGCACACTTCAGCATCGGTATGTTTCAAATAAGAGATCATTTACATCAAATTATTAGTTTAAATAATAACTACCAACGAGTAACTACACCTTAGTAATTAATTAAAAGTTACTTTTTTATTTAGAATAACATAAAATAGTTTTCAGCATTGGTCTGTTCTTGGCGGCAAATACAGCTAGAACTTCCAACCTAATCAAACAGGAGTGTTAAAATTATGTTTACCAATTTATACAAAGAACCATGTCACTAAAACCTAAACAATCCAGCCTGTATAAAACCTACAGCAAATGCCACACCTTATCTATATATATGTCTATATAAAATTATGCTTACACATTTTATATAAATTAACTTGTGAGTCATATACTATTTACACATTTACTCAACAGCATGTTGACTGCACTGTTTCGGCTTCGAGGAGATTGAAATCCATACCATTGGGTCGGTTGAAACCAGTCTTAATGCCATCCCATCCGTTTTCCACTTTATATTCACCTGTTTGTATACGGTTATATACTTCCTGGGCGACTAGAACAAATGCCTCTTCAACATTCAGACCTGTCTTTGCTGAGGTTTCTACGTGATGTAAACCTAAAAATAATATAGTAGTACTGTAGTAAGATTAATATCTTCAGGTATGTAGGTAAGGGAGTCTTGTTTAACGGAAAATGACTCTTATTACAGTCCAGTAAATAATGTAAGGGACTTGGCCAAAGGCCACAGAAACACGAAAAAAAATGACTGGAACATTGCATTGACACCAAATAAAATTGGGAATTGGGCAAGAGAAGGATGATATAATAACTAAGTTGCAAATTGTTGTATAAGGTGTGCCAGAACGTTGCCTAATTGAGAGTTACACGAAGGTGTTGCCCGCGCCTTTGCGCTCTCTTACTAAAGCTGTTCCCAGATTCCTCCTATTTTAAGCGCAGTATGGCACACCGTGTGGTTTTAGTCGGTCCGATTCCGACACAACGTTCCACCGAAAACCCCGGTGGGATGACGGCCCAAGGGAGTTTAAATACAAGGGTTTTAGTTTTGGGTTGATAAATAGAATTATTGTTATTGTACGAATAATGTCTGGTAACCCTTTCGAGGTCATAGACATATGGGTTACAAAAAAAAATGGGTTAATTACCTAAAATTACTGTATTAAAAAGTTCAATTCTATGTACTAAATAAATGATCAAGATCACAAAATGAATTTAGGACGAGATGTAACCAAGCGGGGCTTCCCCACCCCAATAAGGCTTATCAATTTACAAAGTATGTCACTCAATAGCGTGTTACGTAGGAACTGACACAGATTCCAACTTCTATCTCAATCTAATAATCAAAGATTGACTTTTAACATCATTTAGATACATTTTTCACACACATACATATTATCACGCTCTTATCCCCGAACTCTTCCTACCACAGGCAGAGGCGTAATTAACCCCCACATTTTGCCGCTTACAATTTAGTCCGACTTACGTAATAGGGTCCTATTGCAGGCACCGGGCACTTTTGGGAATTAAATGTGAGAATTTGGAGTATATTGACAGGAAAGGACAGATAGGCAGGGATAGGATATAACTTATACAGATGGATTGGGGATTAAAAGCAATATAGCTTAAGCAAGTCAGGGTCACATAACTCGAACTGGCTGGTGCCGGGACGTCCGAGTCCTCTAACATGATATACACGAGAAACAATTGGATTTGAACTAAACTGGAACTTGTTTTATGTAAATAATTTACGATCTTGTCGACAAAAAGTAACTAAGTACTTTTCTAACAGACTATTTAAAAAAAAAACTAAAAAAAGGAGGATCTAATTTAAATTGAATATCATCTTATGTGATATCTGTGAACAGACTTCGTTTTTTTTTTTAATAAAATGAAAGCGGTTTAGTCTACGCGGTGGTCTCATTTAAACTATACTAATTGTACCAAGTAACAATATTGGCTGTTGGTCTTATGGTTACTGAATGTGCCTGACGAGCAAGAAAGGACACATGAAGGGTGATTCCCCACCGGCAGAAAAAATATGTGACCCATAAATAGTTGCCGAAGTCTGGGTGTTTTCTGTGCCCGGTTTTTGTATGTTTGCAAAGATGAGGACTTTACAAGTATATAAGAACAGGACAAAGGAATATTTTTATTTGCGGAATTATCTTTCAAAATCCAAACCTGTTACAAAGTCATAATAATCAGATAGCCAAAGATATCGCTCCCACATTTGTGAAAAAAACAGAAACGAAATTAGAAAAATAATTATCTACATCACAAATTTACCACCTTTTTAAGAAATAAACTAAAATTTGCTGTGCTTTGCTTTGCCTATGTACACATGAAGACGTCTTTTCCTGTACCCCTTGCAGTGTATACAAAATTTCAAGATCTGCGATCGAATATATATGTAGAACATGAAAGCCTAAGAAAAAATGCCGTGTGCAAATTGGACTGGATCATCTCGTTGCGGCTATCTTATAACAACTAACGTTCAGATTGACCCTGAGAACTTATAAGTACTTGCACTATAATATTAGATAATTAGCCTATCTACACTAGCTTATGCCGTGATGCAAACCCTGAATAAGTATGCCAATTAGAAAATACAGGATACGAATATCCGTCTTAAACGTTTAAGGATGAAATATACAAATAGAAAACAGTAAATTTTTGATATGCAGAGGGATTTAGATCAGTAAAATTTGTTTTTGTGAACCTATGTTGTCACTAAATGAGGATTTTATAAATCGGTAATAAAGGAGCAGAAAATTTATACTACTGTTAAAAATGCAAAAGTAACACTATCTATCTGTTTGATACCTTCTCATAGCTAAACGGCTGAACCGATTTCGTTTAGTGTGGCGAACTTCGAACCCTGACATACTCTATAAACTAATTATAAATTAAGACAAGTTGAATCTGAAGTTGGGTCCAGTTAGGGTTTGCAATACGGTTTAGTCTATACCTACCGAGAACTTATGACAATCTACGAGAGCCAGAACTTGTTTGTTGCCTGTCAAATCCTTCAAAGGATTTCTGTGAAAAAAAAAACTTGATCCCGAAATAACCACTTTAAAAAAGACGATATTCGAATCCGTTACTTCGAATACTGTAAGACAGAATTAGACAGCGGATGTAACGCCAAGCAACTCAAGCATCAATTACTGAAGTCATCAAGAAGCAGCGGAGGGCGCTTACAATACAAACGGAAGTAATATGAGTATGATATGTAGAAAAATGTTGTCACTTCACTTCCTTATTGTTATGTATATGAATTGAGACGCTATATATTTCGTATTTATCTTAACTTCACTCGTAAGCGACGTGTCAAGGTTACGCAGCGGCACAGCGGGAGAACGCGTAGATGAATAAAATAATAAAATAAAACATTCTAATATTTATAATCCAAACTAATATAATAAATGCGAAGCTAACTCTGTTTGTTGTCATCTTGTACTTTAGTACGGGGATGCATCGAATCCTGGGAAGGATAGTGTACGTCTTATTTATATATAGGTTATTTGTATGTATGTATGTATGATGTTTAGATTAGACGTTTTTGTTTGGTCAGGTATCACTTGAAACGTCTTAATAGTGGGACTGACATAGGGTATAATATAGTAATATAGCATTTCTAGATAACGTGAGCAAAAAAAAAGAGAGGAAGAGAAAAAGGCAGTGGGGTTTTACTTTTTTATAACAATTTTACTTGTCACTTGTTATTATCAACATACCAGGCGGGTGAAGCTGCGAACAGAAACTGCTATTATTATAAATGCGGAAATGATTTCATTTTGTTGACCATTTCACGTTATCACAAGATGGCTGGCCTGTTGGTCTAGCGTTAGCGATCCGAGCAACCCGAGGTCATTGGTTCGATTCCCATCCAGGACAAATATATGTGTCATGAGCACGATCATTTATGCTAAGTCTGGGTATAATTTATCTATAATATGTATAATATGTAAGTACGTAAGTATTTAGAAATATATAAGTATATGATTTTACAACTTTCGCGATTTGCATACATAATTAAAATATATTTATTGCGAGTCGCATATTCGGTCGTTTAATTATATATAAGTATGTTTATCAGCAGCCTGGTTAACAGAATACAAGCGCTGCTTAGTTTGGGATCAGACGGCCGTGTGTAAGACGTGTAGAGATATTAGTATTAAAATCTGTATACGGTCACCCTTATCATTTATTGTAAATAGATGTTGGCCTATTTTCAGACCTACTGAATATGCATACAAAATTTCATAAAAATCGGTCAAGCCGTTTCGGAGGAGTATGGTAACTAACATTGTGACACGAGAATTTTACATATAAGATTATATAAGAAAGGACTATTTTATTCCAAAAAAAAACCTTTTTCCGAGGTTATCAAAATAACTAATGCAAGCGAAATACGAATACTACATAACGTTGTCGAAATTATCCATATACTATTCTATACATATCCATACACTTACTATCGCTGTACTTATGATACCGACATATATGTAACAGCAGGTGATTTCGGACCATAGACAAGTTCTTGATAGATAAAAAAGAAATTGTTTTATTAAACGTTCATATAAATCAATATATCTTTTACATAAGTCTAGGTATTCTCCATGGCGCCGCATTGGAATCATGGTTAAGTGGATTGGGGCTAGGGTTGCCACCTCTAAAATAAGGGTAAAAATCATAGAAATGCCGGATTTTGGAGCACCGAATCCGGACATATCAACAGATTGTTTTTTAAAATTTACTTTGTACATCCATATATGTATGTACATACACTCACGCTTGTATTCCTAAAGGGGTAAACAGAAGCGTAATACGGCCCATACATTTTGCTATTTATAATTTAGTCCCGTTTACGTAATAGCCGCTTATTGGCGCCATCCGGGCACTTTGGGGAATTGGATGGGAACATTTAGAGTATATCTGTTGGAAAGGAATATTGCTTATACAGATGGATTGGGAGTATAAGCAATAGCTCAAGCATGTCAGGGTCAGGGTATAAAGAAAAAATAGGTTCGCATACCTATAAGTCGAAACTGGCTAGTGGCGGGAAATCCCGAGTCCTCTAATTAGTCTTACACTGTATAAGAAAAAAATAGTTAATAATGTGATGGATTTTTTTAAATTTTTTTTTTCAAACAAATTTATACTGAATTTTCATCTTCCACCACCTTGAGTAAGAAAACAGAATCTTCCTACAGTTTTAAGAAAGTCTTATTTTATTTTTAATTTTAAGTATTGATATAAATCACATATTATTACTTTGTTATCGACGTTAGACTTGAAAATGTTTAAGCCCGGACTACATATGAAAACCCGTCCGGATGCTCCCTAGACGCTCTTTAAACTAAGACAAATCCGGGGAAACCCGAACGGATGGCAACCCTAGTTGGGCGAAAACGTTCGACACACGTGGTTGAGCAATGTTTGGCGCCAACAGAATATAGCGTGGGCGACATTGGTAGATATGTTTGTGTACCTATCTGTTATTTACGCACTAGACAGGTCCAACTCATCAGTGGGAGTTGCTAATGTGTTTACTATCTTAGCACCACTAACATTGTATTGAAAATTTAAATAACAATAAGTATTAACTTGAGATATCTCTCACAAGGCCGTCTGAACCATAACCACGCAGAACTCACTAGGTACTACTATTAACTCCGGTAATCAGACTACGGTTAAAATATTTGTGTTTTTTAATACCTATATATTTACAAACATATTATAGACTACCCGTTTCAGGCAGTTGCACCAGTGTTTATGCTCACTGCTCCGCTCCTATTTTATAGACTATATCCTTCCTCAGTAAATGGGCTATAAAGTAAACAGAATTATTGAAATCGAATCCGTACTTCTTGAGATTAGGGCCTCAAATGAACAACATCAGACAATTATTTTTTCTGGGGGTCAAACCCACCCTCGGGTTGACTCCATAGTCACATCACCAACAGGCAAGATATATTTCAATTCAATTCTTCATTGTGGCCTTTGTGGAGATGTAACCACAATTTCGCCAATGTCAAGTTTGTGAAAAACCAACAAACGAAGGAAGTTGTAAGATATATTTCATTTTTGTTTATTAATTCATTGTAATCAAACAAGAGCATAGGAAATAATAATCATTCAGAGTTAAACAAATGTTTGATTATTAAATTTATTTCAAGAGTTGAATAATTAATCTATGAATGGTTTGTTATTTAAAAGTTTAACACATTCTGATAATCTTTTCAATGATTTTAAAAATATATCAATGCATAAAGTTGTGTTAGGTAAATTAGTCCCTATCCTGAAAACTCTACAGTAGAAAATTCAAGATCACATTGCTGACAGTAATTCTCGCCTTAGTAATTATTCCTGAAGCATATGGTACTTTCAAACATACAATAAAAACCTTGGACAACATTAAAACTATTCAACTTTTCATCCAGTGTGGGAATGGAATCCACAATCGCGATTTAAAAATAAGGGTTCCTAACCACTAGACCACCAGGCCAGTAACTCTTATAAGATGAAGAACCACTTCATAGTAATTCCTACAACAATATGTATATCATAGAAGAGAATTGATAACATATTACTATAATGAATAAAATATATTCCTTACTTTATTATTATTAAAACATGTTTTATGCCAAACCTTGACATTCTAATTCAGTAATAGAATACCTGTTCAAACCATTCTAGGTAGATAAGATACTTCTTGTACACAATTGTTCAGATCTTATTTTTTATTATAGCAACATTTCAGTAATACTGCTTACATATTTGATGGTTCTTTCTGTATCTATAAGCAGTATCCTATTCCTTCTATTGCCTTTCATAGTTCTTTTCCTTTAAATATATTCATGATTTTCCATTCATTAGTTCCTAAAGTGCACCATTGACAGTAATAGCCTAGATGTCTGTTACATCAGTAGGACCAAATTCTAATATGGAAAATATGAGTGTTATGTTTAGTATGTATGTTATTAGTGAAGTATAAATTAATAATTTGACTTTTTTCTTTATCCTTATGACAAGTATGGAGCCCATGTTGTTGACTTTTTTTTATGGGATAGGGACAAAGAAGCTGATGGACACCTGCAATTCAAGAGTCACAAGTGCGTTGCCAACCTTTTAAATAGGACTACATTTCTTGAAGGTTTGACTCTCGTGTGGTTATTAAAGAATTTCTGAATACCTCGTAAATACATGAAAACGTAAATAATATCAACATATATACTTCAACATGGAAGTGTGATTGTGGGACATGCTTCTGAGTGAAATATGATTTGTCATTCACTATTTGAATTGAAGATTTTAAACTACGATAAAATAAGGAACAATATGATTATATTATACATGTTTTGCAAACTCACCATTCTCTTCAGCAAACATTCGAGCCTCTTCACATGACACCTCTCTTCTGGCACCATTTTTGTTATCTGTGCCCACCAGGTCTATTTTACAACCAACTAATGCAAACACTGGTCTATGCGGTTCTATGTGCCTTTTGGCTTCCATCATCCAAAGTGGTATGTGTTCAAAACTAGCTCTATTGCACACATCGTACACTAGTAACGCTCCAACTGAATTCCTATAGTATGACTTTGTTATAGATCTAAACCTCTCCTGTCCTGCCGTATCCCACAATTGCAGCTTAATTCTTGTACCGTCTTGTACTTCTATAATTCTCGCAAAGAAATCCACACCAACTGTAGGATCCGATAGCTAAAATTTAACACGCAATTTGCAACACTAAAACATTTAAATAAGATCATAACAAAGACTAATATACTTACCTCGGCGAACTTTCCATCTGTAAAATATTTCAAAAGAGAACTCTTGCCCACTGTGCTATCACCAATTAGAATAAGTCTAAACTGGTAATCAAATATTGGATCGACCATTTTTTCGATTGCAATTTCAATAACATCAATTGATAGTAACAAAGGTCTCGTCAAATATTACGTACAATACGAAAAGTGACAAGACAAACAAGAAACATCAGTTACTCGAGTCATAATTTTACCTTTTCTAATTTGTCTATTAATGGAAAACCCTTAACCGGTTTTTGGAAATATGGTACTAAATTAATAACTAGTAATATTATTTATTTTTACAAAAACTGTCTAAGGATATTTCATTATTATTGTTATTTTCATTTCAGCTGTATATTTTATTTCTATAATAACCGTAAACTGTAGCTAAGCTGAATGTTGCCACATTTTTGTAGTATTCTGAGCATTTCCGTTATAATAATCATTCAGGAATGAAATTATACTCACTCACAAGATTCAATGAATTAAGAATTGTTTATATGTCATTCAATCACTCTATGCCACAATTTTCCAATGGGCGATTATAGAAATTTAAACATTAATACGCGTACGCGCCTCTGTATGAATATATAATCGCAATTGTGGAAAAAGGTGTTAATTGTAGTTTTTCCAACCGTGTAACATTTTATTTTTATAAATGTTATTTTAATATTATTTAAATGTCAAATTTAACCTATCTTGTTGAGGCTTTCTTTGCCGGCCATTCCAGATCAGCTTGATTTATTGGACTATAATAACTAGTAAGGTACGTAAGACGGCTAACGTTATCTACAAAACATAAAAGTGTATAGTTTCTGTTATGTTATTCTTTTGTAATTTTATTCTAAGATATGCTGTCAAAAATCTTTCAGATAGAGTTAAGATGAACACAAGCCAAGGATATAAAATAAAAGAGAATGCGACAGATCACAGTGATGGGAAAGTCAAATCTACACCAATCGGTATGTTCTTGCTTTTTTCGCTATAATAATACAGTAAATAAACATGAAATATGTTTATTTACTGTATTAAATTATTTTTTTAATTTACTATTCAGTTTTACTGGCTTTTACAACTGTATTTCATGCAATAAGACCAGACACTACTGTGTCAAATACATAAGTTAAAAAAACATCTATGTATACCTAATATGAATACCTATAAAATAAAAAGCAGTAAGAGGTACAATGAAGGAGTTTTAAGGTACAATAAAATGTTATCTTTCTATTGTGCCAACCAGTTAGCCAGTTGCCAACCACTACAACTAATAAGGTCTCTAGACAAGCAGTTGTTGTTTGTCCAGGATTTAATCAAATCAACATTACTTCAGCTTGTAACAATGCATAAACTTACAAATACAAATGTATACATATAATTTGTGTGAATAATGGTTTGTAGAGACTACACCTTCCAGTTGCTCAAATACTTGGTAATGGGCCCTTTTTCCCTATTTAGACTTATAGTCAGTCCATTTTGTGTTCAGGAGGCTGACTGGTTGAGCCAGTCTAGCTCCGTCTAGAAGCACATAAGCATTAATAAGGTTTGCTTGTAATGAACATGTAGTATTACTTAAAGGGATTACATACATATATGAATATGCTTAAAGCTATTATAGACAACCTTTTATAGCACAATCTTGCTGTGTGGTTGCAGTGGAGTAGAGTAGGCCCACCAGCACATGTAGTAAAACTTGAGATTGGACTATTATCTATCAGACAGTGTGTACATATACAGTCATATAGTGCCGGGTTGAAGGCAATAGGCTTTTCCCTATTATGCTCATGGATCAAATTCTAATTGGTGTTTAATACACCTTCACCTTACCTTACCTTACCGTACCTCTTCTGGAAGACAGGCTTGTTGCATATGTATGTATGTGTATCACAATCTTATTATCATGAAGTATTGTATCAAAGCCAGTGTTTTTTTTTGTCAAAGTAAAAGAAATCATTTTAAACATGATAATAGTTGGCTCAAATTACAATAATTTGTTTTGTCATATGTTGATAGTTTAAATAATGTTGATGGGCCAAAAAATCCTCTCTACCTATACCAAAAAAACTTATATGACTGCCCAAAGGCATGTAATTATTTCAGGGTTTACATATGTATGTATGGGGTATCATGAAAATCCATACATCACCCATCACTTCAAGTAAGATTGACTATAATTATTTAAAAATAAAAAACAATGTTACTACATACTGTAATACATGTCATTGTTTTTCTCAGGGTAATGATGGTTTTATTTTTTTAATTAGTAAATTCTTTTAATAATGTCATTGTCTAATGATAGTAGTATACTTTAAAAAACACCGTAATCTACAACCAGGCCTTGACCGACTGTTGGTCTATTGGCTAGTGACCCTGACTGCTGAATCGGAGGTCATGGGCTCGATTCCCACATGGGACAAAATTTTGTGGGTTCACATATATTTATCTCGAGTTTGGGTGTTCATTGAGATTGAATGTTTGTAAAGCCAACTGCAATACAGCAATTATTACTAATGTGGAGTTGTCTTTTTTATTAAAAAGAAAAACGACTCAAACATTAAGCTTGCATTTCTTTTCACTAAAGTATTAACAAAAACATGTCAAAAAAATACTTGTTTCTATATAATTGCATACAACAAGCCAATTTTATTTCTTCAGCCATGGTGGCTCCTGAACTGAAACAAAACCCCGATGCCAATACAGGAATCACCAAAGCATGTGCAGTGCTTGGATGTGATGACTCCAAAAACTTAGAACCAGAATCATTTTTTAGGTGAGTTTTGATTACCTTTATAGTATAATTATTTTTTTAAATGTAGACCATCTTTAATACACCTTCCTAATTAATTTGTACAATATGTTAAATCATAAAAAAAATATATATATCTTTATACAATAAAGAGATTTAATTTTTTTTTCACTGTAAAGTACTGAAAAATACACATGATTATTCATGTGTATTTTTCAGTACAGCATATATTTTGGCATAACAATTGGCGGTCTTATAAATTAGTGGTGATTTCTTACAGACAAGCTTTATATGGATATTATTATATCAGATTTAGGGTAGTTTTAGATGTATTATTATATATATATGACATGAATATATATACAGTCCTGGTCAACTAATTAGGGACACTCTCTAGTTAATCCAAATTGTGAATTTATTTTTTATTTTCCAAGGAGTCTAAACAATATTCCACATCTTTTACATGTAAGTATAATTAGTCATTTATGTGCCTAATTATACAAACAATAACAACTTCTTAAACATTAAACCTCTTTACAGTATAGCTGATAGATGATCACAGTGCTATTTGTTCAAAGAATGCTGGCTGGCCATTTAATTAGGGACACTGAGATATTGCGTTCTAGTTTCAAAATCTGAATCTCAATTATTATTTTCTTTCTTCTCCTATTCTTTGTGGTAGTTTTGGCGGCAATCTAGATTTGTAATTTCAAGTTTTGAGAGTTATTTTGAAGAACAATGGGCAAAAATAAAAGTTGCGATGCAACACTACGAAAAATTATCATGAAGTTTGTCGAGCGTGGTTGGTCATACCGAAGGATAGCAGGATATTTAAATTGTTCAAAAACTATGGTATGCAATGCAGTGCAACATTTCAGGCGCAATAACACAACTTTAAATGTGGCCAGAAAAAAAAGATCGAGAAAAACAACTCCGCAAGAAGATAGAATGATAACCAGGTTAGCTAAGAAAGATCCGTTTCTAGGCTCTATTTTAATTAAACATGAAGTGTTTGGGGCAGACGAAAAGAGTCAGTGTATCAGCGAGGACAGTTCGACGACGTCTGGTAGAAGCAGGGTTGTTCGGAAGAGTGGCTCGCAAAGTACCGTTGTTAAAGAAAGAGCATAGAAATGCACGTTTGGCGTTTGCACGTAAATATGGACATTGGACCTACGACCAATGGCAACATGTATTATTCTCTGACGAGACCAAGGTTAATTTGATTTCTTCAGATGGAAGGCAATACGTACGGCGTCCTGTAAAAGCGGAAATGAATCCAAGATTCACAAAAAAGCAGGTGAAACATGGCGGAGGAAACATTAAAATGTGGGGATCATTTTCTGGACGTGGAGTGGGACCTGTGAGGAAAGTTCAGGGTAACTTAGACCAACATCAATACAAGGCAATATTAGAAGAAACTATGCTTCCCTATGCTGAGGAACATCTTCCTATTATATGGACTTTTCAGCATGATAACGACCCAAAACATACAGCCCGTTCAGTCAAGTCGTTTCTTAACAGACAGTCGGTATCAGTGCTAGATTGGCCAGCAAATAGCCCCGACCTCAACCCAATCGAGCACCTTTGGCACGAAATTAAGAAAAAAGTTGCCATTTATCGTACCACAACTTTAGATGAACTTAATGAAGCTTTTTGTGAGGCATGGGCAAACATTCCTGTTGAAAATGTCAGAAACTGATAATGTCTATGCCACATCGGTGTCAAGCGGTAATTACTAACAAAGGTTTTGCTACTGGGTACTGATTTTACCCGTAATAAAATGAAGTTGTTAAAGAAATTAAAATACTGCAGATTATTAGTTCTGTTTAACTCTATTTTTCATTTTACTTTACTGTTCTTAATTAAATGTCCAGCTACAGAATTGTACCTTAAATTGAATACATGGTTAACCTTTGATATTAAACACTTTTTTATATTTATTTAATCTTTTATTTACAACCATTTATAGTATAATAATCGGATCAAATTATGCAAATAATAGTTACTGAGAAATCAACAGGGTTTTATATTTATATGTACATAGCCGGTTATTGCTGTCCACTATCTTGAATGTCCTTAATTAGTTGACCACGACTGTATGTTCTTAATCTAATATATACTACTAATATATATATATAAATAGGGAAGTAGTTTATCTGATGATTTTTAAAAATATGCAAGGTTTTGGCAAATGAAAAAAAGGTTTTGTGAATTATTCCACAACCTAACTACTTGCACTGAGAACAATTTGTCAGTGAATTGTGTGATATGTCTGGCCATTTTCAGCCTCAAATTCTTTGATGATCTCAATTCCTGCAATGTGTGTTATGTAAGAACTCAAAATGTTCTTTAAGATAAGAGGGAGTATGTGTATGGAACAGAGTACTGTATTTTAATAACTTTTTATAATTCCGGCGAAGGCATATTGGTAGCCACTTGAGCTTTGAACAATACTGTGAGATATGATCATATACAGAAGTACCGTACAGTACCTGAATATGAATCCAGCAATAAAGTACTTCTGTCATGTTTCAGAATATGTATGTAAAGCACTAAAATATTTAAGAAAATTCATGCTTTTAAATATGAAAAAAAAATTATCCATTATCATTCCTTAAGAGAGAGGTCTGACATTAATGAAAGTATAAGTATTTAACCTTGGTATTAAATACTTATACTTTCATTAATGTCAGTTGATGGTATATTTGGATTTTTCTGAAATTGCTTGTATAAAGAAATTCAATCTTAGGAATTGACAGAAACAATAATAATAATTAGTTATTTATAAAGCTGTACTCACACCTTGACAGCTATACATAATATTTCTCAAATTGGACTACACCTTTTTGAAATATCCCAGTATATTTCAGTGATATCTGGATTTATCCTCATATCTGAGCCATTGATGATGAGTTCATTATAAGCAATTATAACCTCCTGAAGTCCATTAAGATAACAATTTATATGAGTTAAGTAGTTTGTTAGTTCTGCACAAGTGCCCATAGCAAAAAATCCATTGGTTTAAGTGCATCTATTTTTTTTTATAAGGAGACAGGTGAACAGATGGGTCACCTGATGGTAAGTGACAACTGCCGTCCATGGACACCTGCAACTCGAGTCGTAAAAGCGCTTCCTGTCTTTGAGGGTGATGAGGGATGAGGATTTGCCGGGAGGGGAAAGAGGGGGTTATGAGGAGATGGGAAAAGAGATGGGGGTCAGGGGAGAGGAAAACGTAGATGGGGAGTTGGGACCCCGGAAACCTAACTAATTTCGGGAATTGCAACGCAAGGTGTGCTTCACAACCGTTTTTCTGTGAGGCCGTGGTATCACAACGGTCGAGCTGGCCCATTCGAAAAAAAAAAACTCTACAAACATAAGAATACAAGATACCTTGAGTATTACCAGTATAAAATCATTTTTTCTCATATGTAAAATTGTTTCTTATGGTTACAGTTTCCCAGAGGATTTAAGCTTACGTCAGATATGGACGGACCTGACAGGCCGCAACAACTGGACACCCACAGATTACTCTTATATCTGTTTGCAACACTTCTCAGTGGACTGTTTCAAGGTTAATGAAGAGGATCAAATGGTGCTTGTGGATAAAGCAATACCTTCTCTCAAGTTGCCGAGACATGTTTTAGAGGTATGTTTGAAAAAATTGTTTTAAAAGAGAGGGTATGTTTTACGTCTAGATTTTATACCATTTTTACTGAAGATGTAAATTGAGCAAGGAGAATCACTCTAAAACAAGAGGAGAAACACAGAATATTCATAACGCTCTATGTTACACATCCCGGTTGCCAATGTATACTTAAAATAATAGGGTTGCTGCAATGCAAACAGATCGTGGTAGAGCCACGGCCTCACAGAAAACCGTTTGTGACGCAGGCCCAACTCCTTTTTTCCTTTCCCCTCATCCTCCCTCTCCTCTTTACCCTCCCCGGATTCCCCAATCCCTCATCAGCCTCAAAGGCGGGCAGAGCACACGTGCTACTCTTCAGTTGCAGATGTCCATAAACGGCAGTTGTCACTTACCATCAGGTGACCGGTTATAAAAAAGGGTTTTTACTGTTAGCATTGTAACCATTTTTGACACTATTTATTAGTAGACAAATATACATAATATGATTGTTATTACAAAAAACTATTTTTATTGTACTCAGGTCGAATATATTGATGAAGAGACACTAGATAATGAAGAATATGATGAAAACATGACTACAGATGAAGACGAAGAGAAGCAAACTGCCCCACCTTTAGACCTTAATGTACCTAAGAAAGAATTAGAAAATATTGAACTGCTCAAACTATTCTCGGAAGTCCAAAGATTGCAAAGACAAGCCGTCGCCTTGAAAGAAAAACTAAAATACAATATGAAAGTCCATAATAGACAAAACAGATTTTTAAAAAGAATAAAGGAAATTATAGAGATGAAGAAAAAGATTTTAAATCAGAAACGAAAGAAAAAATGCAGGATTTTACTCTCATTGCAGGATAAGATTAAGGAAGATACAACAGGATTAGTTTTGGCTATGCCTATGCGTCAAACTGATGACTTAAAAAATTTCGCTTTAAGCATTTACAAGTACTCGCCTCAAGCATATATTTATATAAGGAACACTTTAAGAACAATGTTGCCAAGCACGGAAGTTTTGGACTCGTGGATCACTTCGGGTTACCAGCCTAGAAATGTTATATCTAATAGTAATTTGATCAAAGTGGTAGCAGAACAGACAGAGACACAGTTATCCTGTAAAGTTACGATAGGTTAATTACTAAGTGTTAAATCACGGAATATTATTTTTTAAATAAATTCGGATATCCCTCTTGTTGTTTTTATTGTCATTTATCTACAGACATACTTTCAGAATACTTAATATTATATACTATTTTCCAACCATACCTACCTTAGTCCCACTTATCTAGTAGGGGAATGTCTATTGACGTCAACCGGCTACTGTATGACTGTATAAACGTGTCCCAGAAAATGGAACACTTAACCAGTGAAATATTTTCATCTCAAGCATGGTTTCAATAAAGATGTTAAAAAAACTAAAATAGAAAATAAACTTTTGTGAGTTACATTCATCATCATCATCATCAGTCATTTATTTAAATATACGGTTAAAACGTACGGTGTGTATTTTGGGGATACCAACTTGTTTCGGTCCCGTCAGGTGACCTTAATCAAGGAGTGAGTCGTCCTGTCAGACAGAGCTTGGCGTTACACTGAGTGAAACCGTTTATTATAATTAACATGCGTAAGTTGTAGTAAAAAGGAATAAAAACAGTTCAAGAATTTACAAAAATGGGATCCATAAAAGCATAAATACAAATATATATATATATTTTTTGTTCTTTAAAAACAACTTTCTTATTAGGAATAATTCCTGTATTGCGGGGGGCTATACACATATTCAATCAACGGACACAAAGACAACCTAGACTGGACAATTATTTGTGGATGACACAAATTTTTGTCCAGTGGTCCAACCACAAGACCAACAGGCCCGTCAATAATTATCTAAATGTAACTATAATACAATAGAACACGTATGAAATATGTTACAAACTTCCGGCCCAGCATATACCAGCCTCAATACGAACAATAACTTTTCCTACTCAACCACATAACCAGATTACCTAAATCGATTACGAATTACTTATTCTACTTCTGTTTTATTTCATTGAGTTTTTAAATAATTCTTGATTAAATATTTGCACTTAACAGTTTCCGTTTGTCAGCTTCCTGCTATTCTTATATTATTCATTTAAATGATACTTATAAATTAATTGTATTTACTAGTAATTTAGACATTAAATAATTATCCAAAATGTTATTGAGCACAACTGTTAATAATTATTCACTATTGATAATAATGTGATCTGACAGCAAAATGTATAAAAGACGGGTGTGTCAAATAATTTGAGTTAGTTGATTTGGAACCGTCACGATTGTACAGTGAAACTACTGGATTGTCTGCCGACGATAAATCACTTTATTTTGAAAGTGTACTTTAATTTCAACCACCCTGACTATCCACCGGTCATAAATACGTTCAGTGCTTATAATAGATTTTATGGCCACAAATGCCATTAATTGTCAAAAAAAAACTTTTGATGATATAAAATAAGCTTCTGAGGCACCTAATCAAGATAATACGAGCAAAAATGTCATGTCAAAAACAAAAAACTGTGTTATAAAGTATATAACCGCCATTCAATGCTCCTGTAATGATAAATCGTAAAGATATTCAATTAAAAGACTCAATCATAACTTTTTTTGAAGATTTATCCCTGAACTGTTAACCCTTAGGGCGTTGTACCTTCGATCATTAGCATATGAAATTTCAAGATTTTATTCGATTTGCCATTAAACCTTGACTTGGTTACAAGGGGACCACTACTCCTCTACTACACTACTCCTATCGCCTACGCTGTTTCTTCTGCATATCAATGACATGTTAACCCTTGGCAATATACATTGTTATGCAGACGACAGTACAGTGCACGGGCGATATTTCGGGCATCCTACTGCCAAGCTGGCAGACGTTGAGGAAAAACGACAGGAGCTTGTTGCTGAGCTCGACCGGGTCTTGAGCCGCATTTCCCAATGGGGCTGTGAGAATCTGGTCGAGTTCAGCGCCAAGAAAACACAAGCGTGTGTGTTCTCTAACAAAAAGTCTCCATTCCTTCCCCTTCCTACTCTTCAGAGCACTCAACTGCCACTGCAGGATAGGCTTAGTATTCTGGGTATGGATATTTGCCAGGATCTCAATCCGCGCGATTACATCGAGAGTGTCACTAAGGCGGCCTCGCGTAAGCTCGGCGTTTTGAACAAGGTGAGACGGTTCTTCTCGCCCGAGCAACTGTGTCTTTTGTACAAGACCCAGGTTCGCTCCTGCGTGGAGTACTGCTCTCATCTCTGGGACGGCTATGCGCAGTGTCTGCTTGACGCTCTCGATCGGTTGCAGCGGCGCGCAGTCCGCATTATCGACTGTCCTGAGATCACCCAGTCTCTTGAGCCTCTGCAGTTGCGAAGAGATGTCGCCTCTATGGCAGTCCTCTATCGCCTACATCACGGGGAGTGTTCTGATGAGCTCTTCCAATTGGTCCCACCTTCTCCCTTCCTCTACAGGACTACACGTGCTGGCCTGAGGAGTCACCGTTTGTGCGTCGAAAATATACGTACCCGAACTAAACGGTTTGGCTCTTCTTTCTTGTGCCGATCGGTAAAAGCCTGGAATTCTCTACCAGCGCACGTGTTTTCTTCCCACTATGATCCCGGGTCTTTTAAGCGGGGCGTGAAAAAGCATCACACCAGGCCGCCATAGTGTGGGTCACCATGCTGCATTGACTAGACATGCAATGAGGATGGTGACCACCACTCTTTGACTCCACCTATTGCTTTCCATCAGGCAAAGTGGAGTCACTATGGTAGGCTAATATAAAAAAACTACTCTTTCAAACAGGTTTGACAGAGCCATGCTTAGGCACAAATGAGCCGACTTGACCGGTGACCTGACAGAAAACCGGTTGTGAAGTAACGATTGCATTTCCCTGAAATGAGTGAGGTTTTTGGAGGCCCAACTCCCCTCTCCTCTTTCCTCTCCCCTCACCCCCTCTCTTCTTTCCCCTTTCCGCACCCCCCTGTCCCTCATCACCCTCAAGTTCATGGACAGTGGTTGTCACTTACCAACAGGTGACCCGTCTGTACTATAAAAAAAAAGGAATAAAACCGGAAATTGCTAACATGGTACATCATAAAATAGCATACATACACTCGAACATAAAACCTTCTTTTTTAATTTGGTTAAAATAAGTCTAAATTATAAATATAACAGACGCTGAAACAGTAAGTACAGTACATTAAATGATTTAATAAAAATTGTCAACAGACATTATTACCATAACTTTCACAGGAAGCGCCACTCCATTGGTCCGCCCGGGACAAATGGCGTGGCGTTTACGGGTGTAGGTATATTTAACTTACCTTAGTAAAAAGGACGCGCGGATTCATTGTAGGGATGAGATACAAACCTGTGTACCCGGCCTTCAAGTATCGTCGAATACCCGGTACAGAAACCAGGTTTCAAAATACTTCCAAGTATACGGGTAGATACTTTCATTTGTCATATACATATAAGTAAATGCACACTTTAAGTATGCCTCCAATACGACGCTTCCAGTACAAATTATATTCGTTAAGGGATATGAAATATTTCCCTACTTTACTGCCAAGTTGTCATCTCCTTTTATTTTATTTTATTACATGTACATTTTTATTTATTTATTTATATATATATATACTCGTATATATTAACAATTTACTCTTCACAGCTTTGTATACGCATACATACATAAGCATTCTATATTACACTGTTTTTATGACAATATAAATGGGTGAAAAGCGCCAATTTGGAATCACAACTCACGTAAGAAATCAAAATATTGTACACCTAAGTGGTACACAGAAAAGCTTAAATTAAAAAAAGCTTTCATACCTACACGCCATAATATTCTTTAATCATAATATTCATAAGGGTGTTCTTTGGGTATAAAAACTTTGTTATTAGATCTTCCAATTGGGAAGTCCCTAAAACATACCTATGATACAAGTATCTGAAAGGAACCTGAGGTGTAGTGGGCTACACTTCCGGTGACAAAAAGCGTATGGTTTGTGATCGCGGTTCGTATCGTACTGGACGTTTGACGTAATACCTTAAAGGTATGTACCCAGTACTTCGCTCCGTACCCTTACTGCGTACTGAGAAGCACATACTTGGTTTTAATACCTAGTGTATATGCTTTACCTCTAATTCATTGAGCAATAAGCTCGTGAACATCGTTGTCATCGTTATTTGAATCGTTTATTGAAAACATTGCAACTTCTGCTTGCGGCCATTTATTAACTGGCACTAACTATATCGTAACTAATACTCGTATAAAACTTCAATTGTTAATTTAAATTTAAAAAAAGAAACATGACTGTAAATAATTAATAATAACCTTTTTACACCTGGCAACCCTAAAGTTGCGACTGACTGAGAGCTGGCAACCATTTCTTTTTCTATTCTTTAGATAATTTTCTTTAAAATGACGTTAAATTTATTAAAAAAACGTATAACTGCAATTTATATCAGCAAATTAATTATACAAAAATTATTTACAGGTAATTGCGGCTAATTTTTTATAGGCAACCTATCGCTAATCCATTGCATACTCCCTCAAACATTCATTTACAATTTATTTCATAAAATAAACAGATACGTACAGAATCGAGCAGTGGGGTCTTAGATTATCACGTATTTCGTCATCTAAAAATCATTGATTTGATCATTTGATTTTCACTGGCAGAGCATTCCCCAAACGGATTGCACTGACCGTAAAGGATTTATGGAGAAATGAAGTAGCATGAGCTTGAGCATACTCATTCAATCACGAAAATCCAGAAAAATTACAAGAGAAATGAATAGGTACTTTAGATTAAGTTATTTTAACAAACTCAACGCATGAAACAGTCCTCAAATTCATTAACAAAAATGTAATAGAAATAAAAACTTTTAATTACTGAATTTCACTTTTCAGGGTTATTATATGTATATCAGTTTCTTTATTCCATTATATCTCTTTAACGCCTTAACGTTTTTCTTACATGATCCATGATATATCTGAGTATAAAGAGCGCGTAATTCTGTTTTTGCCGGTGTAGATGTGTTTTGAAATTAGTATTTTCATTTTCTTTGGTCACAATTTAGAAATTTTAGCCTATCACAGTCCACTGCTAGAAATAGGCCACTTCTCTCAACGTTTTATTCGTTTTTTCTTTAGTTTTTATTATTATTATAATTTTTTTTACAGCTAGGGCACTAACTGAATTTGCACCTTCTGTTCAATACGTAAGTAGTGTAAGTGCTTACCAGTCTGACAAAAAAACAATTGTAATTGTATTGCTTTTGTTTGCCCAATCACAACGACATTCGAAATTTAAAATCAAAGTTGTCATCGCCCTACAATTCCAACAATTCCAACTAGATTCGATGTTTTTCCTAATGATTTGATAAAAGAAGTAATATGCATTGATTGATATTCCACACTAGGAGGATTGACCTTGTCAAAGTTTCTCTAGAGATTAATACCCAGCAGGTGAGGATAATGCAGCAAATCAAAAGTCAAAATTAAAATCTTTTGATCACCTACCAAATAATAAATGAATTTCAAGCATAAATCCAAGCATTTTGAATTAAATTATTTCTTAGTCGTCAGGCAGTTAATCATATTCCAACTTGATATTGGCAACTCGTGTCTGTATACTGATGGTACATAAAAATGTACTTTGTGGACAGTACGAAGAAGAATCTAAACCAATTCGGTATTGTTAATGTTGGCATATTGGATTAACGATGGTATAATTTTAAAACTTAGTTACTTGTCGGCAATATTGTTTCAATGAATGATCCCAAGATGGCGTTGTAACCAAATTCATATTAGAAAGGGAAGGCGCGGTTGCAAACAAACGCGATCTACGTCTATCTATATTCCAGCCCAGTGCCGTGATTCCCCGTAAGGACGGTGTACGTCGTATTTGTCTCCGCTCTAGAGTCGCGCGTGAACCAAAATAAATATCCCATCTGTTCAAATATTGTGCAAGTTTTTTTATTGTTTCCCTAAAACGTACATAAAAGGATGTGTGTGATTAAAGTCTTGCCATATGTTTGACGGGCTCTAAGTTTCATTATTATTTTTGTGTTCGCAAAGTGCTCGAGTGGTTTTTGTTTCGTATTGTGAACGGATTTATAAACCCGATTATGGGAAAGGACGCCTCATAAGGTAAGTTTTCTTAAAACATCATGTTCTATTTCTGTGGTGTCGTATCACGGGGTTCTATTTGTATATACTTTGAGTAAAAACAGGTGAGTTATATACGTCAAAATTGGCTACAGTATGAGTACTTGACGATCGCGTACCAGTAACTGGACTTTCGCAATATTTATTCCATAAGCGTGTTTACATGCCTTAAGTGTAAGTCGTTCCATAAGCGGCACTCTACGTACGCATATGAAATACTTGTAAAATTTTATGTGTGCCATATACAATTATTAATATAATCAACCTTATTGTACCAGTCAAATCATGTGTCTTATAATTTCTCTTCGCTTTTTATGGTATGAAATCATTTTCTACTTGTTGCGTTGCGTTTGAAAGTCGATTCCGATTTATTTCTTCGGCTAATTAATTATTGTTTTATCAAACAGTGGCTGTGGTTGTAAATATTAACATATTTTATATGACATGACCATGTACGTGAAATATTCATTTGGTTTTCTGGTATATTGTCTCAGATTATTTCTCAGGATATCGTCGTCAGAAATAATCAAGCATCTGTATCTATCTGTGTATATACATATATGTTAGGTATGGACGACTCTATCTAATTTAATTATTTAGAAGTAACAAAAATTGTTAAGGGTAGTATTATTTACAAAAATTAGGATAAGCTACGTAGGAAGAAATTGAATTAAACCTCTAGGAGTTCATGTCAAACAGGAAAAAAAAAAAATTTATTGCTTTCGCTTCGTTACTTTGCAAAGCTTTCATTGTGGATTGTGGTTAAAAGTAAGTCTAGTAATTTGAGTATAATTTACTTTTATTTCTTCTAGAAATATAGACTCTCCAATCATGGGGCAAGGTACTCGCAAGATTCGATTACTGATATCTACTCAGTTACTATAGAACACAAGTAGGTACCATTTAGATACCTACTTTCTTTCTTTATTTTATATTTTATATTATTAATTGTTGGGTATCAGGAAAATAGGTTTTTGCTTTTTGAATGTTCACTATATTCATATTTATAAATAGTCACGGCTATATTCTGAAAGTGGTAGCCTGAGGATTAATAAACGCTTGAACAATAGTTTAATTGGGTACCACTTAAGTATTACGGTCAGCTTCATGCCGTCAACCTTTTTTAAAGTTTTATTTTTATAGCTTATTTCCAGTATGTCGTATGTGGGAAATACCTTGTCTTGTTTGGTCAAAATTATCGGTATTGTTGACAGCTAATATTATTGAAAGCTATCTTTTAAATCACAAATGTGCTTAGGCACGAATGGGCCGGCTCGACCGGTGCGATACCACGGCCTCACAGAACCGGTTGTGAAGTAACGCTTGCGTTGCATTTCCCCGAATTGAGTGAGGTTTCCGGAGGCCCAATTCCCCCTCCCCCCTTTTCTCTCCCCTCATCTCCTTTCTCATTTTTTCCATCTCCTCATCCCTCCTCTCTTCTTTCCGCTCCCTGCATCCCCCATCCCTTATCACCCTCAAAGGCGGGCAGCGCACTTGCGACTCTTGAGTTGCAAGTGTCCATGGACGGCGGTGTCACTTACCACCTGACCGGTGACCCGTCTGTTCGTCTGTCCCCCTATAGTATAAAAAAAAAAAAATGTATAGTCTTATTTAAAATACAAATCTTTCTTTCTCTTAAAACTCGTGTCCGTTACAGCTGTCTTGCTTTGATTTGTATTTAGAACGATTTGAAAATGAGTATACGAGAATATTAAAATATAATGGGTGTTCCATGTTAATTAATAATTGACGTTAGTGATATTAAGAACAGTTCAAAAATAAGATGCATAAATCACCAGCCAGTGCAATATAGGTAATTGCAAGAGCGTACTACGCAATAACGCATTAGGTACAAAGTAAGAGATTAATAACTCATCGCCACAAGTAGACTCAACTAATCCGTTATCCGTTGATTCATGCTAACTTTATGAGAATTATTAAGTAGTCGATGGTTCTCTATGGGTCCATTCTATTTTCGAACGTGTTTTGTTTAAAAAAGTTAAATTTGTACTACCTATTTGCCAAGACTAAAGTCTTGCTGTGATAAATACTCTTCCAAAATTATTTTTTCTGTTCTGTTTGTGTAATAAATAAATAAATTTACTCCTGTATCATTGGGAGGGATTGGCAGAGGTGTATTAAACACTCATATTTTGCCAATTTCTTATTTTCAATTTCCGTACAATTTTCTTGATAAAATTAGGGTGTGTGCTATTTCAGACTATAATTGATCTCTGTGCCAATTGTTATACAGATCCGTTCAGCCGTTTCGGGGTGATCGAGAAACAACATTTTTTCGAATTTTTGACGGTAATAGGATAACATATTTATGTTAACTCCTACATATCTAATTTAAGGAACAGTTTGGACAAACCAAAGTAACATTTTCATTAATTAACTCTTAAATTTTGAAGCTCTCATACCGTGTCTAACAGTAAATTTGGTTACCTTCCAAAGTTTCCGACCTGCCGGAAATCCGGCTCTGTGGATAACCTTCTAAATATTATGTGTTTGATGGTAGCTGACTATATTATGTGTGTATTTTCGTGTTCAGATCATTTTAGCAACTTAACAAACCTTAAAAAAAGAAATAGATAAAATAATATATGCAGTGGAACTTAAAACCTACTTTGGTTAAATATATCAAAAGTCTTGTATTGTCTACTCCTTCTACTTCTCTCTACTCTATCTTCTCTTTATTTCTTCATTTGTGTATATATCCTTACTAAGCGACATCCATTAAACACTTATGAAAGTAATAAATCGTTATAAGATATTAAACAAAATATTAACTAGGATGTTGGTCTAGTGGTTAGTGTACTCACCTAGGGGTGGTGGATTCGATGCCCACACGGGACAAAATTTGTGTGAATCACAAATAGCTCTCCCGAGTTTGGGTGTTAATCCCCCGTGATATAGGAATAATTCTCAGTGCGGAAATTGACATTTAAAAGGAAATTAATTCAGACCAAGGAGTTGTATATTTCATTAAGTGCTAACTTATGTAATATTATTTCCCGATGTACATATATCTATCAAATGTAAAAAAAAAAATGTATTATCGCGTGCGCGGACCACATTCAATAGTCATTATGACAATAATCTTCATTTTTAATAACTAAAACCTTTATACAAACACGCAATGCTGTCATGTTTTTTATATAATACTAGTTGGTCTGCTCGGTTTCATCTGTGTTTATAGTCTCGGCTCCTAAAGATTGTAGTTAAGTAGCATTTAGTACTTTCTTTAAAATTTGAATTGAATTTTTTTTAATAAAACTTTAGTATATATGTATAAAGCTGTTGGGGTTTTTATTAAACGTGTGGAAACCCCCTTGGGTCATCACCAGTAGGGTGGTATGTCAGACTAGAACCGACTAAAACCACACGGTGTTCCGTCACATAGTCCTATTGCCGGGGTTTTAGGTGTACCCTTGAAAGGAACAGTGATAGTGACAGTGGTAAGGCCATGCTGAAGCACGAATGGGTCGTCTCGACCGGTGCGATACCACGGCCTCACAGAAAACCGGTTGTGAAGTAATGCTTGCGTTGCATTTCCCCGAATTTAGTTAGGTTTTCGGAGGTCCAACTCCTCTCCTCTTTCCACTTCCCGCATCCCCTCTCCTCTTTTACATCTCCTCATCCCTCCTCTCTTTTTCCCCTCCCCGCAATACCCATCCCTCATCACCTTTAAAGGCGGGCAGCGCACTTGCGACTCTTGAGTTGCAAGTGTCCATGGACGGCGGTGTCACTTACCATCAGGTGACCCGTCTGTTCATCTGTCCCCCTATAGTATATAAAAAAAAATCCCTCTGCACCCCGACAAAGCAGTTGCCTGAGTTTTTTTCACTCTCTCTCTTCACCTTTATTATATGTACTTATATATATGTACTTATATATATATATATATATACATATATACGCTCACGCCTGTATCCCCCAAGGGGGCAGAGGTGTATTAAACACCCACAATTTGCCAATTAGAACTTGGTCGCACTTTCGTACATTATTACCGTTAACCAGGCACCGGTATTGTGTACATGTATAGGTATATATGTACTATCATATAATAAAACGGTAATGTAAAAATAAATAAGGACCAGATAATATGCAACATAAAATGCTTAAGATATGCATGAAAATTTGTAAAATATGCAACGTTAAAGTTTACGAAAACAAAACTAAAAAAAAAAGTGGTAGGCTTTATTTTTTTTTCATTTCTAAATCAGGATAAAATAAGTATAATTATAACAAAATATAATAACTTTGTAGACGATAACAATGCATTAAAACTAAAGATTACTTTAACATTTTTGTAAACGTAAACAATCAGGTTGGAGACAATTTATTTTCATCAAATCTGTTTTATAATACAAGAGGGTGGGTAAAAGGGTGGCTCTCATTTTAAGTAATAATTAAAAATGTCTCTTTTACTTTGAACAGTGGAGTAATTAATCTAAATATTTTTATAAGTGACATTTTTTTATAATCTACCGAAAAATATAATAAATGAACGAAAATATGCATCATCACTAGATCGCCTCCAGCAGGCGGCCAAGTCTGTCGGGGTTCACAGGGATTACCTTCCTAGGGTGCACCTGAGGCTCTGGCCAGAAGACTGTGTGGTTGTAGTCGGTTCGACTCCGACATACCATCTCACCGTAAGACCTCGGTGAGGTGAGGACCCGTGAAACACACAGAAAAAAAAGATATTAGATATGTTTTGAAATTCCCGTGAGAATCTCTCATAAGAATAAACTCTTTAAAAAAAGTATTGCGCAAGTTGTTCGTCTAGTGTAGAGTCAGGCTTAGGCACAAATGGGCCGCCTCGTCGAGATAGTGTAAAAAGAAAGAAATACTTAGATTTTTTTTTTATATACATATATTAGCCTACCATAGTGACTCCACTTTGCCTGATGGAAAGCAATAGGTGGAGTCAAAGAGTGGTGGTCACCATCCTCATTGCATGTCTAGTCAATGCAGCATGGTGACCCACACTATGGCGGCCTGGTGAGTTGCTTTTTCACGCCCCGCTTAAAAGACCCGGGATCAAAGTGGGAAGGAAAAAAATAGATAATAAAAGATAGAAATACTTAGATAATTAATAGCAGACTCTGTGCCGCAATAGTTTGGTATTAGATTGCAATTGTCGGCATGTTTATACGATGACGTAATATTTTGGGCAAATATTCTCTGTACGACTTAGATCTAGGACAGAGGATGTGGCGCTTGGTTATGGAATAACACGGATAAAGAATTTCCTCTCCTTGAGGACACGCCGTTCTGTCTTTGGAGACTTTGTCAAGGCAGCAGATGTTGCCATTCCGTATAATAAACATTTCAATCACCATGTAGTCAAGAAATTGTAAGTCCTCCCCCAATTGGAAACAATTTATTTTCATCAAATCTGTTTTAACACAACAGGCTTGGTAAAAGAGTGGCTCTGATTTTAACTAGTAATTAAAAATGTGACTTTTACTTTGATTTTAAGCTTTATGATAATTAATTTAATTTGCTAAGTAACCAAAAAATGATAATCTTATCTATCGGGGGAGAGCCATGCTTAGGCACACCTCACAGAAAGGTTGTGAGATTAGTGAGGTCCCCGGAGGTCCAACTCCTCCTCTCCTCTTTCCCCTCCTCCGATCCTCCCTCTCTTCGTTGTTACTTACCATCAGGTGACCTGTCTGTTTGTCTGTCCCAGTATATCGTAAAAAAACCAACGTGCCTTTCCACTTCCTTTGCTTTTCGTATTTTCCGACTCTCCCCTGTAAAATTCCGATTTTGTTGCAACGGAACACCGCAGGACATCTCTTTCAAACTTATTTTTTTAGTCTGTCTACAATTATGATAAATGATCTTTATTTTGTAAATAGGTTATAACAACACTTTTACACGTCAATTAATCGCTTTATATATATAAAAAAGAAATACATACAGTCGAAAAAGAACATCCCCCTTTTTTGAATTCCGTTAAAAACTATAGTGTAAACGTAAGTCCAAGAAATGTCATCAAAAAAGAAATGAATGAAAACTAATAGGAAAACAAATCATTCACGTAGTTAATAGATGCTCCCTATCGCAGTAGTTGGACAGTTCGTTAAACAAACACCAACAATAATCCCTTCATGATAAAACAATTAATTGCCAATTTATTAATGAACTCAGTAAGCGTGAGTCAAAACGGTGACATTATGGCAACGATTATATTATTCGATGACGATCATATCATCGATTATCGATTTTGGTACTGTTTGTGTATAATAAATTATCTAAGTACGTATAATAATACTCGTGAATTATAACATGAAGATGTCTGTATATTATAGACATTGAAGAAAAACTAAAGTCTAAAACACTTTAATGAGTAATTATTGTATATATAACGTCTCCAACGGATTTCATGAAGTTTAGTATGTAGGGGGTTTCGGGGGCTATAAATCGATATAGCTAGGTTTAATTTTTAGAACACGTCGTTTTAGATGCAATAAAAAACTGCTACAATATCATTAGAATACGAAGGTAAATTTCGCCACCGTCTACAAGGTTATAATAGCTCAGGTGGGAAATAGGGCGGTCCTGAACCCAGAACACACCGGTTCGAGTCTACATAATTATAATTTTCCCTTCATTTTTCAAGTTCCTTCTTTTACACGATTTATCTTAGTACTGGCTCTTTATTAGAGCAAAGAAACCAAAATAGTCGTTTTTAGAATTTTCGCCTGTCGTCTGTATGTTTGAACACGCACCACGCAAAAACTACTGCATAGATTTGAATGCATCTTTACAGATGTATTGGTAGAGATCTAACTTAAAAATGCTTGATTCTAAATTCACATCCAAGTCGGTGACAAAAGCTGAGCTGCTCGGGGAAAAAGACTAGTCATTAATATTATATACATATATGTACCTATAAATATTGTTCTTTTCAATAAAAAAAAAAATAATCATTATACCGAAATCCACGCAATAACTTTTAAGAGTGTAAAATCTTTTAAAATCCACAAAATGTGTTAAGTACACGACTCTGGTGTGTGCCATAGCACGTTGGGAGAGGCCCATGTCCAGCATTGGACTGGCGTAGGACGATTTCCCGTGAAAAGAGTGTCAAATTATATAAAATTTCTACACCGGCAATTGTTACATACCTAATATTTTTACTAATACTCGTATTACATATGTAGATATAACTCGTTTCGAGCAGGTTTCACCGGCCGTGGTCAGTGGACTTCAGCCTGTGTTCCCGGTATAGTAATTTTATTATACATATATGCGAAAGTTTAAGTGAGTATTTTTTTTACGGTTTATAGATGTAGGTATACATACATACATAAACTGACGCCTCTCTCCCAAAAGGGTAGGTAGGAACAACAACCCGCCTCCTGCGGTTATCATTTCATTAATCACAGGCTTCCTGTACTGTCATTAAGCTTTTATACAAGCCCATCGGATATATATAGACACATATTGTATAACATATGTATGGAGGTTATCCCAAATCCCCTTAGTACTTTACGTAGGGTATATCCCAAACGAGACAAGTTATATATAAAAAAAAAAACATTTCGAAGTCGACTTTTTTGGAACTGTACAAGAGTATATTTATATTTTAAATATTATTAATGTTATATTATAATATTAAAAGAAAACTCCCGCACTGGGATTAATTCCTGTGTAGCGGAGGACTTTACAGACATTCAAACAACGAACACAAAGAACACCCAGACTCAAAACAATAATTTGAGGATTACATAAAGTGTTGTCCCGGGCGGGAATCGGACCCACAACACTCGGCGCGGCAACGTGGTGGCGAGCCGACCTCTTAAACCATTGCGCCATCCGTGCAGTCAACTCAATATAATACTCTTTCTTTATTTAATTTACACTAGCGTTGTCACTTATGTTCTGAAACTTTTTAAACAAAATGGTAATACAAATATTGTATATAGCTATATAGCTATAGCTATTGTATATAGTATGTATGTATAGATTAAAGATAAATTATTATATATCTGTATTATAATCTCTTTAAATGTAATCTATAATAAGTATGTAGTAGAGCTTTTTATTTGTGTAGTTAAACGCATTTATCTCTGGGACTACAAGTCGGATTCTTAAAATTAATTGTGTATCAGATAGAATATTTACTGAAGAATAATATAGACTATAAAACATCACGCTACAACATCCAGGAGCGGAGCAGTGACAATAAACGCAGGTCAAACTGCGAGGAATCGCTGGTATATTATAAGATCGTAGTGTTGATGTAGTAGTTGGCTGAGTCACCTAAGAATAGATTTGAACATATAGGTATCTTCCCACGTTGTTTAAAGTATAAATAAACAAATGTTGTGTAATTTCTTGAATGGAAGCAGAGTCGTCGTGTTGTTATTGTTTGGCTCTCAAAGTTCACTGTATCGAATCGCTCGTATACCGTAATTTATTCTTAAACCCTTTGGATGGATGTAAAATAAGAAACATATAATACATACAAACACCAATCACGTCTGATTCCCTAATTTAGTCCCTTAGTTAAAATTCAAATGTAGTCCCAGATACCATTGCCGCAATCGAGCACTTTTGGGAATTTGTCAGTGGTAGAACCATGTTTAGGCAGGAATGGCTCGACCGCTGCAATACCACGGCCTCACAGAAAACCGGTTGTGAAGTAACTCTTGCGTTGCATTTCCCCGAAATGAGTGAGGTTTCCGGAGGCCCAACTCCCCCTCTCCTTTTTCACATCCCCTCATCCCTCCCTCTTCTATCTCCTCCCCGCATCTCCCATCCCTCATCGCCCTTAAAGGCGGGCAGCGCACTAACGACAAGAGTTGCAATTGTCCAATGACGGCGGTTGTCACTTACCGTCAGATGACCCGTCTGTTCGTCTGTTCCCCTGTAGTATAAAAAAAAAAATGGATGGATGGATGGATTTGAGTTGAGAAGTTTTTGTTTCTTTGTTTGAACCCGCTAAACTACTGATTCGATTTGAAAAAATATTTTTGCTTTAGACAGCCTGTTTACTGAGGAAGGCTATGTGCAACACAACATCACGCTGCGACTCTTATAACCGGAGCAGTGAGCATAACCTCGGGTGAAACTACGTTTAGTCATTTGAAACAATACTGGCTAACGTATCCGGTCTGTATTAGAAATCGGCAAACTTTGCGTAATTTCCACATTCCCGGCAACTGGCCCCGCCGGTGTTACTGACCACTTGTTACACGGCAATGTGACGTAAGTACTTGGTTTGTAAAGATATACGTATTGTTAACTGGTAGACTTTATATCTGATTTTAATACCTCATGCTGTTTATAAGTTGAGAACAATTTAAGAAATAATATGCTAACGTTCGTGGTTTTTAGCCGAATGCGTAAGAAAAAGGGTTATATTTTTTGAGTGTATATATTTATGTATGTTTCTTTGTTACCGCCAGAGCCTAGATGTCTACATGTCGGGTGTTATTTGAATCGTGTCAATAGTTTTTGACTTCCCTGTTGGTCGAGTGGTAAGTGACCCTGACTGCTGAGCCGGAGGTCGAGTTCGATTCCCTCACGGGACCAAAATTAGTGTGATCCACAATTTGTTGTTTCAGGTCTGGGCATTATTTGTGTCAATTAAATGAATAATTGTAAAGTTCCCCGCACAAGGAATTATTCCTAAGGAGGAACTTGAGGAAAAAATACAGGGGGGGGGTGACATAGGTATATGTATAACATTTGTGTTGTATCCTCCCCTCCTTTTTCCTCTCACCTCAACTCACGCCCCTTTTCCCATCTCCTTAGCTCTTCCCGCATGCCCTCATCTCTCATCGCCCTCAAAGGCGGGCAGTGCACTTACGACTCTCGAGTTGCAGGTGTCGGTGGACGTTGGTTGGTACTTACCATGTTCTGTTCATCTGTCCACCTATAATTAAATATAAAATATCGAATTAACGCCCAAAAAACAATAGAGAAATCATAACCTGCAAATGTGGGAGTTAATTACGCCTCTACATACTGTACCAGCAAGGTGTGAATGATAAAAGGAGGAGCTTCTCAATTCGACTATTTTTTTTTATATTTGTTACCTCATAATGCTCCCCATGTGGTCCCATTTTAATTTGGTCCTGTTGTGACAATGGCATCCATGAGAAAACCATATAAGTCTTAGATTTACATTAATATGTGCGCGACAAATGGACGAATAACTCAATATCACGCCAACCGATTTTGATGATTCTTTTTTTATTAGAAAGGATGTACTTCAAGGTTAGTTAGATGAGAGTTTGGTCCAGTTGTGTCAATGGCATCCATGAGAAAACCATATTAGTCTTAAATTTATGATAGACGCATTGAAGTCTGAGTAGGTCATGTACATTTTAAAAAGTTATTTTTAAAGAGTGATATAGTGCGTTTTTGTAAGGTCACTAACGTCTTATGTAGTAACCTCGGCAAAAGCCGTTACAAGCCATACTTGGCCTGTCCGACGTCTTTAAAATCGTGGGACAAAAATTACATACGACGTACATACAGTCGCACAAAGAGCCTTCTCCGTTTTTAAAGTTTATTAATAACTAACAGATAACTTTATTAGAATAAAAACTTTCTTGAATTAGATTAATATTTATTTAAATATACGGTTTTACTCACGTGTGTATTTCGGTACCGGTACCGTTGTGGCTGGACGACTTACTCCTTGAAAAAGGCCTCCTGTCGAGACCGAAACTAGTCGGGCATCCCCGAAATAAACATGCGAGTAAAACCGTATATTTAAATAATAGATGACTTATTATCAAATAAATAAATGGTGAGTAGTATTCATATTTACATACACAAATACACTCATTTCTATATTTCCGAAAATGATGGTTGAGGCATCTCAAGCTCCCATTCATATTGATGAAGTAATAGATACTTATATTATATACTATCTGTTGCCCGCGACGTCGTCCACGTGGTATTTAACAAAAAAGTTATTGTTTAGTTCACAGTTTTCAATTGGTTAGTAGTTTTTTTTCTTTGTGAGGTCCTATTTTTTTTCTAAAATAAAAGTAGCCTAAGTTACTCCTTGTTACATCAGCTATCTGCTAGTGAAAGTCCCGTCAAAATCGGTCCAGCCATTTCAAAGATTAACCGGAACAAACAGACAGACAGACAGACAAAAATTAAATAAAAATCGTTTTGGTATATGTACCGTGTATACGTCCATATGCACTTAGTAAAAAGCGGTTATTTTAATATTACAAACAGACACTCCTATTTTATTTATTTGTATAGATGTTTGTACTCACTCAATGTAGTTCGTTATTGCTATTGATAAAGCCCTGTCTAGCTCATAATATGGACTAGGTTAGCTATCATTAGTGTCTTAGAACATTAATATTGACCCTTCTTCAATCTTAACTAGGTAGCGTTAACAGTTTAATATTGGGTTTCCATTGTACTACTACAGTCAACGCTGCATTAAAACCGAAAAAGAAACTTGATATATTTTCCTAAGAGCTTTCTGAAAGCAAAATAAAGCTTCTGAATTTCTTTTTCCTTGTTTTACTATCGTGAAATGAAGGTTTTTTCACTCCCTCGGGGAACAGATTCTACCGCAGTCAGCCATGGTCGAACGAATCCAGTCCGTGGTTTGGACAGATTGGAAAAACATTTCATGTATATACAGTTTGATTTCATTTCTGTTTGCAAGGTCTGAATCTATTGGAGATGCGATTGTTTGGTTTCGGTATTTTTAGGGCCAATTATTCCAAATAATTTTAAATTCCTATGAAACATTTTTTTAAAGATAATATCTGCACTAGGAACAATGAATAATAATATTATTTTCCCGTGTTGGCATCAAACTCACGACCTCCGGCTCAGCAGTCAAGGTTAAAACAACAGACCAACCGCTTCGTGTTGCATCAAAAGCTAGGTTATTTTTGACCACAGATAATCGTGTTATTTTTTTGTATTTAATAGTTTCGTGTATACCTTTTAAGGAAACTGGCGATCATTGGGGATTCCCGTACGGTGAAATACAATCTAGCGATCAATGACTGCTTCGAATATTACATCATCATCATTATCATCATCTTCTTGCTCTTATCCCGCAATTGTTTGAGATCTATTATATGTGTAAATTTGCAAGAGAGTAAGCCTTGTTACTTTTATGACCTGACGCCAATCCTCCTTAGGAATGTAGTAGTTTTAAGACAGGAAAAAGGAAGGAAGGGTGATTTGTAGAAGGAAAATGGGAGGGGGGATAGAAACTTGCGGTAAGGGGAACCGCGATTCTCGGATAAAGAAATGGGATTGCGACTGCGGTAGCTCGCAGAAGCCATGTTTGTGTATCCGTATGCCCTGTAGTTCCTATGACTGAAGAGGCCACTGCGAAAGGAACACCAGCTGGGCACTCTCAGTTCTTCGTATTCTTTTTTGTCATATTACGGGTAGACTTGTATGTGTCTGACCACGTCGCCGTAACATACATTATCATTAAGCTTATTTTACTGCCTTTGCCTCACCTTTGCAAGACCACCTCACGGGTCATTACAAAACCGCTTATCTTGACAAGACCTTATAGATTTCCTCATCGACTTTACACTTAAAGTTCACCAAAGTACAATTATATGTATAACAGTCTACGGTATTCTCTCGGCTTAGTAGTGACCTTTTCAGTACCAAAGGTCTAAAGTTCATACTAACTCATTGACCCGACGTGGTAGGCCGTAGTTTCATTTTAGTCTTAACATCCTTATTATTTGTGTTCTATATAAAAATCACCTTACTAGACAATTTATAAATGTCAAATTGAAAGTATTTTAAAACTTCGTCATTTTCTCTAACGTGTACACACTTTATTTAATTATGGGCAGTTGAGTTTAGTATTTTTATAGTGCTACAATTATCTTTTGTCTCGTGCTGAAACTCATAGATATTACTGCTAAATTGTAAGCGGTAATTATCAGCATAGCATAAGAGTGCTCTGGCCTGATTGATAAGCATATAGCATATCAATCAGGCCAGAGCACTCTTTAACCTTTTATGCTTAATTAAGGCTAGGTATAGTGGGTGGCTTAGATTAGTCAGTGTCACTAATCATAGAGGTACATGGCGGTAATATTTCGGTATTATTTCGATTACCACTTAGTGTGTGTGATAAGCACGATCATTTGTTGTGTGTCTGGGTATCATTTGTCTATATTTAGTCCTGCAATAAGTATGTTCATCAGTAGTTTCGTTAAAATAGTACAAGTTCTTCTTAGTTTGCGATTAGATGACCGTGTGTGGGATGTCTGAAGTAAAAAAAAAAAACAACACTTAAATAGTGTTTAATATTTACTTTTATAGAGACACAGAGTAGAGATAATAAATAAGTATGCACATAAAAATACTAAACCATTTCGTTTCTGAGAGAGACCTCTCATACTAAAACGTAGAGAATAATTATAGGAAGTTATACACATTAGATTGAAAGAAAGACTACCAATTGACCCTGGCTGCGTCAAGTTGAGTCGTTGACAAGGTTACATATAAATGTATGGCCACTTGTTGTCTCACTTGTGGCAATGTGCCAACAGATTATAATAAACGAGGCTCGCCTATTTCAACGGTGTCCTAGTCTACAGATTTAAAGGTTACTAGGAAGTTGTTTCTAGATGCAGACTGACGATTGGTAGGAATCACGAACTACGTGCTACTCAGCTTCCTTTTTTTTTTTTATACTATAGGGGGACAGACGAACAGACGGGCCGTCCATGGACACTTGCAACTAGAGAGTCGCAAGTGCGCTGCCCGTCTTTGAGGGTGATGAGGGATGGGGGATGCAGGGAGCGGAAAGAAGAGAGGAGGGATGAGGAGATGGAAAATGGAGAAAGGAGATGAGGGGAGAGAAAAGGGGGGAGGGGAATTGGGCCTCCGGAAACCTCACTCAATTCGGGGAAATGCAACGCAAGCGTTACTTCACAACCGGTTTTCTGTGAGGCCGTGGTATCGCACCGGTCGAGCCGGCCCATTCGTGCCTAAGCATGACTCTACCACTGATGATCTGCTTTCTCATCTTTCTCTTTTCTTTCCTTCGTCAATGATACACTATAGAACAAATAACAATAAGCTGACTGCAAGCACTTATGTACATTAAATGCTGCTTAGAGGGCTCGCACTTCTAGGCATCAGCCAGTTCCAGTTATTAATGATGCGACCTAGAACTGCTGGAGCTACTGCTTACACACTCCAATTCCAAGAGATGCCTGCCCTTCCCTGTACCCCCCTCCTCTTTCCCCTCTCTTCATCTCCCCTACCCCTCATCACCTTCAAAGGCGAGCAGCACTTACAACTCTTGAGTTGTAGGTGTCCATGGGTGGCGGTTGTCACTTACCATCAGGTGCCCATGTGCTCAATAGCCCACCTATACCAATGACGGTTTAATATGTAGTTGGCTAAATGTGGGCGTCTGATGCCCGTCTGTCAAGACACAGGCGTGAGTACATGTTTACATTAATAAGTAGTTTTGTATTTATCTGTGTGTTTTTGTTTATATATGTATCGTATTCTAACACCCCGTAATACTATATATCCTTACAAGTAGGTCTAGATGACATTTTGTTCCAATTATTTTGTTCCAAACAAAAATTGTAGTTCAGCATTGGTAACAAACATTATATATGTATTTTTTTTATGCGATAGGGGTCAAACGATTAGACGGGTCACCTGATGGTAAATGACTACTGCCGCCCATGGACACCCGCAACTCAAGAGTCACAAGTGCGTTGCCGGCCTTTTAGGAAGGAGTACGCTCTTTTCTTGAAGGTTTGAAGGTCGTATCGGTTCGGAAATACGGCAGGCAATAATTTGTTCCATAAGGAGCAGAGAACAGTATTCCATGTGCGACCGAACTTGCGCCTTATAAAGTTGCAGGCGGTGGGCCGGAGTAAAATACTGTCTCGATCTGTTTAGCACACCAAGCTTCTTCGAGGCTAATATGGCCTTACTCTCTAAGTGACCGCGGAACTGGACTTCGCTTGATATATCGACGCCAAGGATTCCGATACTGGCTGATGCAGTTAGGGAAGTGCTCTCAAATTGAGGTGATACAACCAATGGCATCTTTTTAGCGGTGAACGCGCAAAACTGTGTCTTCGTGGGGTTAAACTGGACTAGGTTAAGTCGACCCCAATTTGAAACTCTTAATAAAGAAGTTTCGATTTCTGACACAAGTTTGGATCGGTATAAGTTTCAGGTTTACAACGAGTTCAAACAATTATTCAACCGACTTCAAACCGGTTCTTAATTCGACTGTATCTTTTTATAATGTTTGTTACCTCAGAACTTTCGACTGGTTGAACCGATTTTGATGTTTTTTTTATTTGAAAGCTGGTGCTTCCCGTGTGGTCCCATTTCAATTTGGTCCAGTTTTGATAATGGTATCCACGAGAACACCATATAAGTCTTAAATTTTATGATAGACGTATTGAAGTTGGTTATCTACTTTTTTAAAGTGAATGATATCTATCGCTAGTAATATATATATGTAATTTGAGTAGGAATATGCTGTGCTGTTACTTCCTTTCTGTCGAAAATAATAAAGGAATTATGATGGTACGTAATCCGCGTATTTAACAGTGGTAGAGCCATGCTTAGGCACGAATGGGCCGGTTCGACCGGTGCGATACCACGGCCTCACAGAAAACCGGTTGTGAAGTAACGCTTGTGTTGCATTTCCCCGAATTGAGTGAGGTTTCCGGAGGCCCAATTCCTCCTCCCCCCTTTTCTCTCCCCTCTTCTCCTTTCTCCTTTTTACCATCTCCTCATCCCTTTCCACTCCCTGCATTCCCCATCTCTCATCACCCTCAAAGGCGGGCAGCGCACTTGAGTTGCAAGGGTCCATGGACGGCGGTGTTACTTACCATCAGGTGACCTGTCTGTTCGTCTGTCCCCCTATAGTATAAAAAAAAAAAAAACCTGAGAAAAAGGTTAGCTACTTACATGACTATCAGGAAATGAACAAATTACATTTGTGCACCCGAACATCTACAGAAATATGTGAAAAGACATATACTTAAACGATTTTGGCCCATGAATTTTCCTGTAAAGGAAGGAAGAGCCGCAGATAGCGAGAATTAATAGCATTTATGCTTTCAGGGCAGATCCTGTCAGTTACGTCGTTCTCTTTTTGCGAGCTTGATTTAACGTGTGTTATATGATCAATGAGATATTATTTTTTTATTTTACTGACTCTGCGACATATTATTATGTAAATTTACTGTAACTATTATTTTAAAAATAAAGAAACAGGCATGCCAACCTGAGACCTCTAATCATAGAATAAAAGATACATTTATATTTATTTAAATAAAGGTTTTACTGACTTGTATATTTCGGGGATGCCCGAATATTTTCGGTCTCGACAGGAGACCTGTCTCAAGGAGTAAGTCGTACAGCCGCGACGGTACCGGATGTCACACTCAACTCTTAATCTTGTCCTATCTTACTACACTTTTTATTATGTTGATAGTATTAGACAGTTATGAAGTATGTATGACATTAAAACTTTTAGAAAGATCCTTACTTGATGACTCGCTTGACACGATCTACGGTATGTGTGACAATGTAGATAACTGTATTTTTTTGTGTTTTTTTTTCTAATAATAAAATAAAATAAACGGACACAAAGAACACCCAGACTCGGGACAACTATTTGTGGAACACACAAATTTCTATCCCGTGTGGGAATCGAACCCACGACCTCCGGTTCAGCAGTCAGGGTCACTAACCACTACACCAACAGGACCGTCATAATTATCTGTTGCATGTATATAACTATTGGGAGCAAATATCATACACTCACTCACTCATAATAATTAAGCTCATTTATGTTACAGGTGACAAACCTTTTGCCGCCAACCGGGCACTTTGGAAATTAGACTAATAGGAGTATATTGTCAGGGTTACATGTGGGGTTTTGGAGTTAAAGCAAGGCAAAGTCGCGTATCTATAACTAGAACTGGCTGGTGGCGGGAAGTCAAAACCCTCTAACGTAAAAACTTATATTGGAAGCACTACTTATTAATGTTACTATAAGAAAAAAAAAATCGTTTAGCTTTTGACTTTTGAATGCTGTCCTTCTTTTTTCAAAATACACAATTCGAAATAAAATAACTAAGCCAATAGACTAAGTCACGTTAATAGCACCCACGATATTTACTTACTGCACGTTTCAATAGACCGATAAGGTCGGTATACTACTACACAGTGTGCAAGGCCATAAATCAGATGTTTTTTTTTAGGGGCAGACGAACAGACGGGTCACTTAATCGTTTTTTTTTTACACCTTTAAAGGTGATAAGGGATGGGGGGGGGGGGTCTGGAGTGACTGCGGGCACGGCAGCTAGTAAAACCAAACAAAAATATTTTCACGCCTATATCCTATACATATACTCGTAAATCAGAGGTAGACAGATCCGTTCTAAACTCCCGCCCTTTGCCAACTATGATTTAACCCCCAATACCAAGATATTAAGCCTATTTATTGCCTGTATCCGGGCAGTCTATGACTGTATATGTACCGTCTGATAGATAATAATCCGATCACTTAGTCCGCTATCCTACTTCACCGAGAACCAAGCAGCTGACAATATATTTCATTTAAATACACGATTCTATTAAAAGTTTTGCATATAGTAATTACTACAGTCCAATATGACATGCCTCTTCAACGTACCTACATGTTTCATCGCAATTATTCGCTCCGTGCAAGCGTAATGGCGGCTGCATACATATACTAACTGCCCAGCAAAGGCGAACTAGACAGTAATTACTTTGGCAATCACTGTCCCGTGAACAATAATCAAGATAGATTAGGATACATATACTACTCATTAGGTAATAGCTTATTTTGAAAGGCTAAACTTAGTATTTATGATAACCTGCGGCACGAGGACATCACTAGCTATTTAAAAATTGAGGGAAAATTATCTTTTTATCGGCTATTGGGTAGTTTCCTGTATCTTAATAGAAAAACAATACAGCGGAAACAGACACTGAACTTTTAAATTACACTTAAACAACTAAACTTAAAAACATATGTACATAAAACCCAACATTACAATAACCCACAATACAATACTACACAATACAATACAATACTACACAACACAATACAATACTACACAATACAATACATTACAATACTACACAATACAATACAATACAATACTCTTTATTTTACATCATTAAGGATAGTTCACCGTATTTCAAACAAACATATCTTTAGCGATCTCTTACAGACAACCTTTAAATGGATAGATGCAATGGATTCGTAGATTGGGCAGCTAATAGATGTACTAAGAAGTTTAGCTTAGAAATCATTTACATTATTGTAAAAGGCAAAGGTAAAATAAAAAGAAATATATATATACATATGTATATAATATAGAGAGTGCTTTATACGTTTTTTTTTTTTTGTTGACATCTTGAATCAATAAATGTCCCACTATTCATCAAATGACACCTCACAGTCATGTCGAAATCCATCAACCCGTTAAGTCTCTGGGGCGTGACAAGCAAACATCATACATACATTCAGTATCTACACTTGAAAAACATTACCGTCCTCCTTGTGCCGTCGAATAGAAAATATTTGAGTAACTTAATAAGCTGAGCTTCATTTTAGTTTAAACGTTAAAACTTTTCTTACACTTGTACATAGCTACGTTGGAATATCTTGACTTGTCAAAACACTTTCTAAATGAGGTGTGGGGGTATTTTCACAACTGTTTGTGGCTAACATCGCAGAAATAACTTACTAATAATAATAACGATTTTTAAAGATGTTAATTTTATGTTATGAAATAGGTGAGCATTACAGCAACGTTCTTTTTTTAAAATTGGAAAATCAAAATTTTCGAATATTTGCAAGCCCTAAGTATCGCAGAAATAACTTACTAATAATAATAACGATTTTTAAAGATGTTAATTTTATGTTATGAAATAGGTGAGCGTTACAGCAACGTTCTTTTTTTAAAATTGGAAAACCAAAATTTTCGAATATTTGCAAGCCCTAAGTATCGCAGAAATAACTTACTAATAATAATAACTACTTAATAATAATAAATTATTGCTTACCTATTTCATAACATAAAATTAACATCTTTAAAAAAATAAAGAAATAAGTAAAATAGTTGTTCTCCCTGAACTAATATAAAAAAAAAAAAAAAAAACATACAAAAAAATCTTTAAATTTTCTTATAAATCAAGACCTTTAATCCTTTTTTGTTTACCTAATATATCTATATTGTGTTTTTGTTCTCGAAAGTTTAATGTCACAATGATTATGATGACTGATTGTCCGACGGGTAGTTTACTCAAAATTCATCTCATACCTCATCACATATCTAATTCAGTAATTCTGTGTCGTTGCTACTAAAACGCACTTCAAAGGGTACCAACCTTGTGTTCCGGGTTCATATCCGGCTGAGGCTTGTTCGCTGCTGCACTTTCACCGTTGCATACCATCATACTCTTGACTTTTTAGTTATCACTGATATATAATACCTATATCAAAAAGAAAAAAAAATCTAGGTGCAGGCGATATACTTAACAGAAACTCGTTCGCCTGATTTAACAAGACCTGTCTAGGACCTCCTACGTCATAGAGTGCCACTCTCATTTGGATTTATTTGTTTCCCGTGTAGACTCTTGTTGCTGCTTCCGTTGAAGATAAATGATGACTACCTCATCCTAATCAATCCTGTTTTTTACAGAAGCATTTTACATTGGTTCTTTTTATTATTCTTTTTATGGTATAGACGGACCGACGAACAAACGGGTCAACTGATGGTAAGTGACAACCGCCGGCCATGGACACCTCGCCTTGCCTCTTAAGTATGCTGCTATTGATATTGGTAGACGTTTGCTATACAGGAAGAAAGGTCCGAAAAAAGTTTTATAGAACTTTAGAAGCTCAGAGGGTGTAAAGCGCGATAAGGAACTCTGTTCCAATCCAATAATTTTAAATCTGGTATTATTTAATTATAATAAAACCATCAGGTACATATGTAATTCAATCGTATTTTATTTGACAGTTTGAGTCTTTCTCAAATTGACGTTCCTCTTTCGCTATGCACGCTCTGCGTCGGTTTCTTATTTCGACTGTTTTTGTCCGCAGTAGCAATAAGTACAATATAAAATAATGAGCAATGTCTCTTTTTGCTTTGCACGTGTTTATCGGTTGTCATAGACGATTGGGGAAAATCTTTATATCCAGAGGCAAAGGCATCAACCTGTTCGTCCTAGTCGTCGTTATTTTCAGACGCAGACTCCTCCAAATTGTGCGGCTTTATGTTCCGTCCGTTGTCTGTCCGTCCAATGTTCGTTGTTATGTATTATATTCACAAGAGCTGGGCTTATATTCACTTTCACATTGTAGTCAGTTTTATAGACTTCACTGAGAACCAGTTATAATAAAATCATTTGCTTGACTAGCTAAAAGGATTTAAGTTACCTTGTGAGGTTCCATGTTAAATATTTATGCGGATGTTTAAAAATGTTATTTAGCGACGGTTTCTTTTCACTGAAAAGAGGGTTATGTGTTTCGTGTGTATGTACGCACATGTCACGCCCTACACCTAGAGTCTTAAACTCGACAAATCATTTAATAATGCAGTCGAGTTCTATGTATTTTAATAAGTTCACTTGTAAAGTGATTAAATAAATACTAAAATATAATGTAGGATACAAAAAACATGAAAATAATATTCATCAAAGAAGAGGATAAGATAACTAAAGATTTCTGATAAGGGCTTAAAAATAAGGGAACGTACCCATACTACGTGACCCGTTTTTACAATTTTGACCCCCCCCCCCCCCCCTGGCGACCACTCGTAGTGTTTGATAAGACCCCACTCGAGTTTTCACGTAGTAGTTCAAAAGTATGGTTTAAATATTTTTTTTAAATTGAAGTTAAAAAAAAAATATTTTGGCTCACTTTTCTCTTTAGTAATACAGCTCTTGCCACGTAACGCCCAGAATGCGTGCATACCTATTACTAAAAGTAAAATAGTATTATCAGGAAAAAAACATATTGTAACAGGAACTTAATTAACTAAAGTAGAAGTATTCTTTTCTTATATTCAGATTTTGAATATAGTTCCGTGAGATTTTGCTTGAGATTATTGACTACGTGACGAGAAACTAAGACCACGCCCCGCTCTCCGTCCCTGTGATCAAGCGTGGTATTTTTAAAGAACGTACCCATACTACGTGACCCGTTTATGGGGGGGTTCATGAAGGGGTCACGTAGTATGGGTACGTCCCCTAACAAGAAGGAAACAAAATTATAATACTAATAAATAAATATGGTAATGTTATGCTAACGAAATGATAGAGATCTCCGAATTTTAAAGTCTTTACAATTGATATGCAAAGTTTGGGAAAAACTTGAATGGTTAAATAAGGAAAACGCTACGAAAAAATATTTTGCAAAGGTGAGACTTTTTGTTTATAGCAAAAGTTAAGTGGGGAAGCCTTTGTACTATAATAAACCACTTCGTGTTATATATACTGCTTTTGTTATATATACTAAGAATGAACAGGAAAATTTATTTTTATTTCATTGTACTAAGTACTTAGTTGGTTTTTATTTTAGTGGTTAGTAAAAACCGGCGTCATTCATAGTTGCGAGAAACAAACACACGACGAATATTAGGGTGACAGGTTAGGTTAGTTTAGAACTGTGAACAACGAGTGGTAGAAATTACTAGATTATATCAAAAACCGGCCAAGTGCGAGTCGGACTCGCGTACGAAGATTTCCGTACCATTACGCCCCCTTAAATACTAGTATATTTTAATTTAATTATTTATTTTAAAAGTGAATATATAACTAAATATTCTGTAAATATTCAAGCGTCTACCTGTTGCCGTTATCAATATCGAGGAAAAACGAGCAAAAAAATTTACGTTTATTCTGTTTTCACGATTTATTCTGTTTTTTAGTATTTGTTGTTATAGCGGCAATAGAAATACATCATCTGTGATGATTTCAACTGTCTAACTATCACCGTACATAAGATACAGCCTGTTGACAGACGGATAGATTAGGCAGACAGACAAATGGAAATCTGACAGCGGAGTGTCAGTAATAGGGTCCCGTTTTACCTTTTGGATACGGAACCCTAAAAGGACAGGTTTTTTTTACATTTTTTGTGTATTCGTTCGTCGCAATTGTGATACGGAGTAATAAAAAGCGACTATTGGATATGACAACTATTTATCAGATAGTGTTTACTTATCTATACATGGCCGGTTCGTTCCGGTTCTCAAGTCTCGCCTGGTTTCGCATTCAACTTCTTCTTTAGCATCCAAGAGTTTCATGATTAAGAAAGAAAGAAAGAAGTGTAATGAAGTTGGAGGTCTTGGATTTTCCAGCTAGTTTTTTTTTTTTAATACTTGTAGGTATAGTACGACTCTGACTTACTTGAGCTACTGATTATTCCATCTTTATAAGCAATATCCTGTTCCCGTTCCGTTCGTAGGAGAGAGGAAAGAAGAGAGGGGGAGTTGGGCCTCCGGGAACCTCACTCATTTCGGGGAAATGCAACGCAAGCGTTACTTCACAACAGGTTTTCTGTGAGGCCGTGGTATCGCACCGGTTGAGCCGGCCCATTCGTGCCTAAGCATGGCTCTACCACTGCCAAACTTCCTTATCTTTATATTTACCCTTTTCCTTTCATTATACTTCAAATTTTCGCGTCTACTTCCCGAAGTACTGGGATGAGGGCAATAGGCATGCCGCCTATTAGATAAATGGGGCTAAAGTATAGTCAGCAAAATGTGGGCGGTAAATGCCTACCTAATGTTTTTTATAGTTTTTTCAAGAATATATTTAATTATTTATTTAATTATAATATTAATAAAATGAAAGACACGCAGTCTTTTAACATATGTATATGTAAATTTTAAACTAAATAATAAGGACATTTTGATGGCTGCTTATGTAATAATTTGGGAAGAAAATATAAGAAATTATTATCTAAAACATTTCTCTACTCCCCAGCTAAGGCTCCCCAAAAAGCGGGATATGCAAAACGTTTAATGTGGTAGGGCCATGCTTAGACACGAATGGGCTTTATCATGGCCTCACAGAAAACCGGTTATGAATCAACGCCTGCGTTGTATTTCCCGAAATTAGTAAGGGTTCTGGATGCCTAACTCTGCCTCTCCTTTTTCCTCTCCCCTGACCCCTTTTCCTATCTCCTCATCCCCCTCTCTTTCCCCTCCCCGCATACCCCCATCCCTCATCACCCTCAAAGGACGGCAGCGCAAAAGCGCGTCAAACCACAACGCCTATAGCGCAGAGTGCCCAGTTCGGCAGAAATAAGACTATTTGGCCCGCGCAAACACAGCATATCACTGACTCACTCCAAGAGGGGTACGTAACACACACAGCAACCCACACAAACATGACATGCACGAACATAAACCGGGAGTACAAAGAAGGAGCACGATGGTGAAATGAACAAAGCGACGGAAACCGGAAAACAAAAAACAAATAAACACAGATATACTAAATATATAGTAAATATATATGACTATATTACTGACACACACAAACTCCAAAACAGTGCCCCAACAAGCAATTAAAAATATGACAAAATATAGAAAAATGTATGTGTAAAATGTAATCAATAAATATAGATATCATATGTATATTTATATAATATTGTCATAAATTAAATAGCTAATAAATAAGTAAGATAAGTAAGAAAATAAGTCAGTAAGAAAATATGTGTAAATGGATTACAAGCCTTTGTAGTAAAATACACCAATAACCACTGGTAAACAATGTTCACGTAAACATCTTGTTGTTACATAGATATAGGAACAAAAATATTAATAACAAAGTATGATAACGTAGCACATACTATCTCATCTAGCACTAAGAATAAAAATGTGAATAGATAATAAGCATAGAATAAGAAATACAAAATGATAGAATTTAAGAGAACATTGAATAAAGTATACAAAATTTAGCATAGATTTGAGCCTTTTTTTTTACGTGTGGAGACCCCCACGGGTCTTCATCTCACCGGAGCTGACGGTGAAGTGGTATATCGGACTCGAACCGACTAAAACCACACGGTGTTCCGTCATAAGTGGGTCTATTGCCTGGGGACCTGGGTATACCCAAGAAGGGATGCTTCCAGGAACCCCTGCAGACCTTGGCCGCCTCTTTTCCAGGGCGGCCACACCATGGGGATATCTCAAAAATGTTCTAGTGTAAATAGTCAAACCGCTTATTGAAATAAAGATAAAAATGTATTCCACCGATTAAACTAAGAAATATAGGTAAAAGTAGTTTAAAGTAGGGGGAGTAATTTCCCGGCTAAGAAAGAAAGATGATGGATGAACGTGTAGTATGAAGTTTGAAAGTGCGAGAACTAGTATGAATGAGAAAACATAGACCAATAAGATCCCGTTGAGCCTATGAACGGGGAAAGGCAGAAGAAAAAAAAAAGGTTGCGAAACTTGCGAATCTCGAGTTGCAGGTGTCCATGGACGGCAGTTGTCCCCTATAAAGTATAAATAAAAATATAAAATAATATAATATACATATATAGGAGAAAGTTTAGCTTGCGTATAGCTAGAAAACTATCCCCTGAACTAAGTTTATTTTTTTATTTTAAATTTTACATTTATATACTTTTATATTATAATATTGGTGTACTGTGTAAGAATATCATATCATATCTCTTGTTCGTACATCGGTTACAAGACCAAAAGGTTTCGGATAAATAGCAATATGCTCCGTTCCCTAACACACTTTACGTAATATCGTTATCATTGAGAGCAGTATCACTTCTTTCTACCAATTTCGGAGATTACAGATGTCATGGAGAAATTGGGTTTCGTTTCGCTAATAAAAGAATCCATAAGCTACCTATCAATCGTTGAGTTTAAACATATATTCTTATTGACTCAAGGGCTTGGGGCTTACATACATAGAAGGTGAATACAATATTCATATGAAGGTAAAATATGTATCTTGTCGTACGATTTATGACCCCATGCACTTGCCTGAATGATCATAGATAATTTAGTTTAGCGGAGAGATGCTAATGAACTATTTTTTTAGATTTTTTTAAGTGGCAACATTGATACGTTATGTCAGTAGTCACGTGACAGTACGGCAATGTATGCAGCGAGCAAAGTATAACTGGGCAACGTAGCCGTCATTGCTTTGCTTTCATTTGAATAATTTTCAGTGCTTTAGCGCCGGCCTCATGAAGTTAGTGTATATACAATCAATCAATCTATCAACCCCCTGCAGTCTCCTGTTAGATATAGGTAGGGTTGCCATCTTTAAAATCCGGCAACCAGGACAAGACGCATAAAACCCTCGGATTTTGGAGTGCAGATCCCGGCCATATGAACAGATTTTTAACACTCACCCAGGATAATTAAAAATATATAAGTAAATTCAAATTGTTTTAAATCAACTTGCTATTTATTTTTAAACTACAAAAGCAAATAAATTCAAACTGAATTTAGTCATACTTATTATCTTGAGTAATAAAACAAAGTCTCATTAAATTTTAAGTGCCTGTAAGTAAGAGTAACAAAGAAATTGTGAGAGTCTCGTGAGTGTTATATATTTTATGTCTTGAAGGCTGGTATCAAGGACCAACTTACTAACATTTGCCCCCCTCTCGCGATAGGGATTATTAACGCAATGGCTACATATATAGACATTTATAACCGTAGCCTGCCAAAATTTACAAAAGTAGCCCAAAGTTGCATTATTTCTAACATGTAGGTAATTTATATTCATAATTGTTTCTATTATTAATAGTTAAATATAAGTAATCATTAATATAATTAGTAATAAGCTTGCAATATTGCCTTGGGCTTTTTTTTATAGTACTACCTCTTTTTCTTTTTTTTTTTTTTACCGACTTCTTTTCCCATTTACTAACATATTAATGAAACATGCAATATATTACTAGTATTTCAATCTGAATGCGAGAGAGTATCGATCGATCGACGACATGTTTTGGTAAAATCCATACAAATATTAGTCGTGAGGTTTTCAGTGTAGTAGACATGTCTTTCCAGGGGTTTCGTTTGGTTTAGACTGTTGTTTGTCAGATACAGTACGTTTACAGTGCCCGGCTGACGGCAATAGGGCTGCCCTGTACTACGTAAGAGGACTAAATTATGGCGGACATAACGCGGACGTTTTATCCACATTTGTTTACCCCTTCTTGGATGTTAGTGTGTGTATGTATGTGTCATAGTCATATAAGAGATTTCCACCGATATATTGACTCATCACGATATCTCTGGAACCATAAAGCGTAGAGACTTGAAATTTGGTAGGAATATGCCTTTCGCCGTGTAGAGGTCAGCTAAGAACGGATTTTACGAAATTCCACCCGCAAGGGGTGTTGAGGGGGTGTCAATAGGTATGCTAGTATATGAGCTAGTAAGTAAGTAAATACTCTTTATTGTTCACCAAATATACATATAAAATAGATCTGATATTTTAACATAAAATGTACAATAGGCGGTTTTATCACAACAAGCAATATCTTACAGGCAACCTTTGGATGGACAGGATTTTAATGGTCTCTGATAGTTACTTAAATGAAAGAAGTTAGAGGGGGGAGCTATTGCGTATGGGCAATATCCCTTTCTTTTCTTTTTATCCTCCTTTTAATGTCAGTTTACTCCAAATTTTCCCATCTAATAACTAAATAGTTCCTGATGACAGCAATAGACTTGCCCCCTATTTCATTAAGGGGACTAAATTACAATCGGCAAAATGTGTGCTCTAATTACGCGCCTGCCTACCCCTTCGGGAATACAGGCGTGAGTGTATGTATGCAACTTTACAAAAGTAAATTTAAACCGTTACGTAATTCTATATAACTTACATGAAATATAGCCAACGAGGTGACTTATTACAAGATACAGTAAACGACATTTCAGAGTAAATATTTTATAAATATTATAGTTTTATATATATCTAGATCTACAGTATACATCTACAGTAAAAGACTGATCTGTTTGTTAGGTAACTGACATGGCGTCGGGTACATTTTAAGTGTAGATTTATTATCTGAATTGAAAAATGGCGGCACTGTAATTTCGTTGTGTCGTTGAATATCCAGTTATTATGTTGTTCGGCAGGAAAAGAGTACCTACGAACGTTGGTTTGACTAAGATTTACTACCAAGACGAGATGTAGGCTAATTCTTTAACAATAACATCTGCCATCCCCTTAATATAGTCAGTGTTTGCATGTATGTATTGTAATATTTATTATACAACATTCTGAAGAGAAATCAGGATATGGAAGGCAGTTGAATAGACCACATTAGCAAAGACGGACCCGTTATTAGTTATTAATGGCAAATGGCCATAGACTGGTAACGTCACGAGAAAAATATCATAGACATCAATAATATAGGTTTCCATAATAAAAAAAAAAACAGATTTTTCTTTTTTAATAAATCACCTCGACTAGATTATTACTTACTATTTCAATAAATCTAATCAATCCTATCTGATTTTAATGGTTCACGACACGACACGATCACGACAACAGTAAACAGCTGCAACAGTGGTAGAGCCATGCTTAGGCACGAATGGGCCGGCTCGACCGGTGCGATACCACAGCCTCACAGAAAACCGGTTGTGAAGCAACGCTTACGTTGCATTTCCCGGAAATGAGTGAGGCTTCCCGAGGCCCAACTCTTCCCCTCTTTCCTCTCGCCTCATCCTCCTCTCCTCATCTCTCCTCTCTTCTTCTCTTTCTCTAGATAAATGGCGACATCTGTATTTGTCAACCGTTAATGATTCCTGATATAAAATATTATTTGTTCAACTAGTTCAAGTCTTAATAATTTTGAATGTCGTGTGCAGTAACTTGACCGCGTCCCGATATGTTTGTAGTACATTACTGTAACATGATTGATGATGCTGTATGCTCTATAATACATTCCTGGGGAGACATCTATTGACTGGTTCCGCAGTTCAGTGAATTTGGTATTACCTATATGGTAGCTTACGTACGACGTCTTGAAAGGTTTATTTTAGTGAATTGATTTTATTTCTGTTGGTTAGAGTTTTTTTTAATCCTTGTCATTTTTTTTTTCTTGTCGTTTTTTCTGGCCAAAGAGACTCAAATGTAGATATTTCAAGAAATCTCAAATTTAGTCATGTCTCTTTCTTATTTATACCTACTATATGAAGGTGTGTGTGTGAGAGAGTGAGAATATTATTATAACTAAGCCCGGATAGGTGATACTCAGCTGTGACAATTATAAAAATCAGATGAATTTCTTCCATAGTATTTCAACAAATAGTTGCTTATTTTTGACATCTTGAAAGGTTATAGTTATTTTAGTGAATTGGGGTTTCTGTTGGTCAGATATTTACTTCGTAACTTTTTGTTTAGTTTTTTTTTTTGGCCAATGAATCACTGGAATGTAGATATTACAAGAAATCTCAAATGTTGTCCAGTCTCTTTCTTATTTATACAACACTCAATACAGTGCAAGCATTTGTTGTTGTCTTATGTTTTAGTATATAACGTAGTGTAGTGTGTAAATTGAAAATACCCCTGACGTGAATACCCTTCAATCGACTACATAACTTCGTGATTTTTATGCAACTTAGTTTTTTTAAGTACAATATGGCCTTTCATGTGATCCCCACTTAGATATATTTAAAAACATTCGATTGTTCACCCACTAAAATCTTGTGACGGTTGACCCAAGCACCTAAGAGCACTCTCGAATGGATTACCTTTTAAATAAAAAATGCATCATAATCGGTTCAGCTGTTTGGAGCTACGATGCTACAGACGGATCCATAAACGCACAAACGACCACACAAATAGACACGTCAAACTTATCTGCTCCCCTTCTTTTTGCGTCGGGGGCTAATTGATTGATTGACTTGATTGCAACAGGCTTCCTCAATTACTATCAACATCACAGGTCTAGTCTATGACAAGAGCTATGAGAAACTCTAGAATCTATGAACCTTTGATCACTGACCTCTATAAGCGTATTATAGAGGTCAGTGTGATACGTCATGTCATCATCGTCAACAATGCGGGATTCTCATCTATGTCTTTACGTGTACTTTTAAAACACATCAGCTCCTAATAACAAATCAATTTTAGTAGGCTGATGGTACTTGAGATCTGCAAGGGCAATTTGTTCGATTTCTGGCCTATCTATAACCTCTAATTTCCTCGTGGGAAGGAAAGTAGTGATAGACTTCAGCACGTGAGCCTTTATAGGATATACACACTGAGGATTAACCTTGGATATTATATTTAATTTAACTATATATTTTGAAAGCACATCTTTATCTCCCCCTAATCCTGATATTCTACTTTTTAGCGCAATTTTCTTCAATTTTAAATCCTGAACCGTACTTTTAAAAGGTTTTTTTTAGTTATAACTATCACTTTTTAATCGGAATTTTGTGTATTTTTATGAATTTTACGAAAAAACTGTACTTATAAATAAATCTTTACTGTGTACCTATGTTTAGCATCCTTATGTCCTCAACATAAAACATGAATAAATTTATTATAAAATAAGTTTGTAAAATGATATCACTGCTATTTGCTGAATATATGAAAACAAAGAATATATTAAAACGTTTCTAAATATGTGAATATTATTTAGGTATGGACGAAATGAGGAATTAGAGCGCTCGGACTTCCCGGCACGAGACAGTTCGAGTAATAGGTATGGGACCCTGACTTGCTTTAGTAATTGCTTATACTCTATCAGTATTAGCAATACCCCTTACGTCCCTCCCTTTGCCTATCAATAAATATACTCCCAATTTTCCCATGTCATTCCAAAAGTGCCGAACTGCAATAAGCTTTCCTCCTTTCCTCCTATCGGCTAAATGTAGGCGTTCATTAAGCCTCTGCTAACCCTTTAGTGGATACAGGCGTGAATGTATGTGTGATTAAATTACATTTATTATTTAATAGTTTGATTGAGTTCGATTCCAACACGGGCAGTAATTTTTTTGAAGTTGTTTTTAAAAAGAAATTCAAACTTTAATATAAACTATTTATATTGTGAACTATTACGAATGTAATTACTCATTCTGTTGAACAAACTTAAGTAATGTCTGGTGTTATAACAGGTTTACGCTTGACAATTGCCGTTCAAAATAGACAAAGTCGTTCTCTGTTTTGTGACCTTCACCTTCTCCTTAATGTGTCAAACACATTAAGGAGTATAAATTATATATATATGTAGTTTCATTACATAGATCCACACACCCCACTATCCCCAAAGAGATAGACAGTGACAGACAGTGTTACTATTCTAATACACGTCCTTAAATTAGATATCTGCCATTTCTTAATTTCATGTCAAGTTTCATTCGAATGTAAAAGTATTATAATAAAAAAAAGCGGACAAAAAGAAAATATGAGGTGCTAAGAACTTGGCAGTCACGTTTAGGGCTCATCCATATATAATGTCGTGCGTCAAGGGAGGGGTAGAACAATTGTGTCAATGTGACTTGAATTTTAATATATGATGTGAACAATGTTTTAGGATTAAAGGTCATATATCTTTTTATTTTGTAAATGACATTGGATTCCTCGTTTGATGAAATATAAAAATATCGCCTTTATAAATTCTGTTAATAGTTGGATTCAGATTTGAAGTGATAATTCTTCTCTAAATAACTATCATGTTATAAAATTCTTATTTGATGTGCGTTTGTTTAGTATCGTATTTTTTGGTAAAGTAATTATTTGTTTATAATGATGTGGTGCATTTTTCTAAAAAGTTAACATTATAATTAGGATACATTTAATTGAAATTTAAATAATTTATAAACACACAATTATTCACAATAACTTAACCTAAATAACTACTAAAATAATAATAATACGAAAACATAAACTTAACTAACTTAACATTATAATAAAAATTGTAAATAATAGATTTCATACAAAATAATTATAATATAATATTATTCTTACAGTGTAACTAAAAATTTGCTTAGCGTCACGCCGCTAGTCAGTGTTTCGATACTTTAGACATTCGTGTCGCTACCGGTCGGATTATAACTTCGTACATATTTATTTGGTGATTGAAATCAATTTTTGTTTAGGTTTTCATGCGCCATGCACGTATATATATATAGTTTATATAGTATGTATAGTCCGCCCTGTGATCAAGTGGTAGCGAGTTCGAACCCTACCTAACGCACTACCGTCGTAAACGTTTCGATTAGCTGAAGGGGTTAACAAGAAAACAAGAATACTGTTAATGTGTAACCCACGGCTCGCCTGATGGTAAGTGACTTCCGCCGCCCATGAACATTTGCAACTCAAGAGTTACTAGAGTGCTCTCCGCCTTTTAGTGTAGGGGAAAGGGAGGAGAGGAAAGAGGAGATGGGCCAATCTGGAGGAGAAAGAGTTGGTAGTTTTATTTGAAATGTAGCGTAAGCAATATTATTTTAAAAGGAAATTAGTCTAAAAAAAATATGAAACAATGAACATTGGAATTGAATATTTACGTATTTTAATACAAAAGTGCTGTTTTTATGTGTCTTGGAGGGTCTTCAGGTTTTTATTACCATAATTTTTATAGTTACGTTTACTTCTCAAGTAACATAAACTTTATTATCATCTCGCGGCTAGCTCGTGTAGTCACAACCATTGGTTCAATGAACCCATATCATTAAAAGACTTTTTAGTGCTAGTTTAATATTGAGGATATAGAATTCCTAGTTTATATTAATTCTTTTTATTAATTTATTTACCAATTCGGTACCTGTTGAAATGTGCAGCGCAGAGATGGTTTCCGTAATGACCTTTAAATGTTCCTTTAAATGTAGGCGTTAATTACCTACCCTTTCGGGCATACAGGCGTGACTGTATATAGGTATGTATGATGAGAAATCCGCAGATAATCAATGCATTATAATGAATTATACTTAAACCACTGCCATTGAAGATATTTGCATACAATTGGTTGCATTTTGTGAAATAAGTAACCACATTCAGGTCAGGTTTGCTTACAAGTTTGGAGATGAACAATGGTACACCATGGGTTATGGTAAATAAATCGTGATTTATGATTCTTGCGGTAGTTGGTACAAAAATGACTTCACCGCTATTCTGGTCACATTATGACAATTGCCATGTTAATTTATAATTCTATAGCTATAAAAAAGTATTTAAATAATTTTACAATTAGAAGAAAACCTCTTCTATATTTTTTATACGATTTGAAAGAAGATTTAATGTAAGTTATCTGATTTTTCTTATTTAATACTTACTACTTACCTTATTTAATAAATAAATAATAAATTTTGACGTACATGTAACGTAGATGTACTAAATCTATGATACTCTTAAATTCTTTTTTTTTTTTTGTCTTTACTAAAGAGCATTGACATTAGGAAGGCGACGCTACGATTACAGCTTTGGTTTAATTACCAATTGTTCCTTATTTTATTTGGTTTATCAAGGCTTTGTATAATATATGGTATAATTACCTGTATATTTTATATTAGAAGTCGTAGAATACAGTATTTTACTCCGGCCCACCGCCTGCAACTTTATAAGGTGAAGGTTCGGCCGCACATGGAATACTGTTCCCATCTCTATGCAGGTGCACCCCAGTACCAGCCTCTGCCTCTTGACCGCATTCAACGGAGAGCGACTCGCATCATCGACTGCCAAGATATTCTAATCGGCTTGACACCGTGGCGTTGCGTAGAGATGTAGCTTCACTCTGCATCCTCTATCGCTTGTATCATGGGGAGTGTTCAGAGGAATTGTTCGGACTTATACCGGCTGCAGGTTTCCGCCATTGTCCTACGCGACAAAATATCCATCCCCATCACCTGGACGATTGGCACTCCACCACTGTGCGCTTCTCCAGAAGTTTTTTGCCTCGCACAACCAGCCTATGGAACAAATTGTCGCCTGCCGTATTTCCGAACCGATACGACCTTCAAACCTTCAAGAAAAGAGCGTACTCCTACATAAAAGGCCGGCAACGCACTTGTGAGCCTTGAGTTGCGGGTGTCCATGGGCGGCGGTAGTCACTTACCATTAGGTGAGCCGTCTGCTCGTTGCAACTTGAAAGTAAACAAACGAAGACTTCTTTAAATATTCGATATTAACAACAGAATATGCAGATGTGCATTTTTTTTATTTATCTTATGGGATTTTATTACAATTGATAGATAATTATGTTGTTTAAGTGCGGTCTTAAACTTTTGGCTGGCAGTGTATGTATTTGGCAACCATAATTTAGACAACAGTTATAATATTATATAATAAAATTATATTTGATCACTTCCTCTTAAGACAGATATAAAAATAAAACACTTACTGAACTTCCTAGTTCTATTTTATACTTTAACAGTCTTAGAGCCATGCTTAGGCACAAATGGGCCGGCCCCTGCAATACCACGTGCTCACAGAAAACAGGTTTATGAAGCAACTCCTGCGTTACATTTCCCCTAAATTAGTGAGGTTTTCGGAGGCCTAACTTCCCCTCTAATTTCTCTGTCCCCCCTTCCCTTTTCATTTATATCCTCATCCCCCTCTCTTCTTTCCCATGCCTCATCCCTCATCACCCTCAAAGGCGCGCAGTGAACTTACGACTACCGGGTTGCAGGTGTCCATGGACGGTCAGGTGACTTGTCTGTTCGCCTGTCCCAATATAATATAAAAATATATATATATATATTTCTTGATATAGTTATACTAATTTAGATAAATACGAACATGCATGATGATCACTGGTATACTTTTTATACGGTTGAGTAACAGTCACAAGAAGGTGTTAATAATAATGTTGGTCGTATGAGTATATACATAAACTCACTCATATAATAATCGTTTATGGACACAAAAAATATATATTACACCTCGTTACGTACGATGTTGTACTTGTTAATTATTTCAATAACAAAGAGGTTAGCGTTGTCAGCTGTAATATTTATTTACTGTGCCTGAGACGGTAGCGTGATGTGTTCTGCGTGCGCCTCTCTAAGTTGCAGGGAGGCAAGGCCTCCGTGTTCTGCAATTGTTTCGGTTCGACTCCTACATACCGCTTCACTGTTAGATCCACTACGTGCGTACAATGGGAGAGGCCTATGTCCAGCAGTGTACTGCGATAGGCTGATGATGATGATAATGAAAAAATAAAAGTATTAATTTACTGTGTCACAGTCTCCAGCATCCTACCGGAGATAATATAATACATCTTATTTTTATACCTACTCGTTATTTTTTATTGTATAAATCTTATATCGGAGGTGTTGGCTGGGGCGTACTAAAACGCTCACATTTTTGCTGACTACTGACGTCATCCGGGATTTTTTTACAAATTATATAAAAAAAAAAGAAGATGTATAGAGAAGGAAAGGGCTATTGCTTGGATGGATGTGTTTGGATGAGTGTAAGCAGGTCAGGGTTGAATACCATGTTACTCACACTGGCTGATGCCGAAGTCAAAAATCTCTAACCAACCATTAATCGTTTAATCATGCCATTACGAGTACATACTACTGTAAAAGAGGCTAAAGATTCATTTTTATTTATTTATTAAGATACTTTTACGATATTATTACAGGAAAACTTTTAAGGCAATATTGCAAGTGTATAACTAATTATATAAAATGATTATACAACATATTTACAACTAATAATAATAACAATTATGAATATAAATTAACTACATGTCAGAAAGAATGCAACTTTGTGCTACTTCTGTAAATTTTGCGCGAAAAGGGGGCAAATTTTAGTAAGTTGGTCATCGCCAGCGGCCTGCTGAGTGTGTACACACTATATCTAATTGCTTACGAGGTGACATAGTATTAATAGTTGATTATACACAATTCGCACTTCATGGATATCTTCATTAGTAGAAGAGACTCATGGGTCATTTACTGTATTCTAGTCAATTATGTAATACGCAATATTGCGTCAGCATCTATATTCTACAGATCGTCTGCCCAGTTTTGAAATTTCTTAAATAAACATTTGCCATGTATCTAAGACTTGACTTTAATTGTTTTTATTATGTTTGTTAGGTTCACCAACGCAAAGTCTGTATAAAATGTAAGTAATACACAATAAATTCACAAAAAACTTTGACTGGCCTGCTGGTCTAGTGTTAGTGACACTGACTGTGTGAGTGTTGTCAGTGGTTTGATTCCTACATGGGACAAGAATTATTGTGATCCACTAATGTATGTTATGTTTGAAATAAGAAAAGAAATGTAACCATAGTGTAATATAATATGTACTTGACAACAGATCCACAGTTTGTCTAATAACTTAATATCATGTATGATGTTTATACCCTTCTCACCATTTAATTAGGGTAGGTGCAATATGTTCCTTTCCACTATATCATTCTAAATAAAAAAAACCGTGTGGTGTCGTGGGACACCAGATAGGAACGAAGTTCCTTTTTATAAGGAAAGGTTCAAGGTCGTTTTTTGTTTAACGTTACGGACGTTTTTTGCCAGCTAGGGTACCCCTCCACAACGACCCTTAAGGACTACAAACCTAAGAAAAACAACTTAAAATAGTTCAGTTGCCTGTTTCTGAAAGAAATATGTTTATGTGTAACGACTGCACGGAGGGTGGAGTGGTTTAAGTGGTCATCTTGCCACCACGCTGCTACGCCGAGTATTGTGGGTTCTATCTCCGCACGGAACAACACTTTGTGTAATCCTCAAATCGTTGTTCTGAGACTGGGTGTTTGATGTTTGTAAAGGCCCCGTGATACAGGAATTATTCTTAGTGCGGGAGTTATTTTTATAAATAAGACAAATCGTAAATATGCCATATTTAATAATAACATTGATCTATTGGAGCAAACCGAAGTATTGGCCGTATTAACACACAACAATTTAAAATCGATTGCTTCCATTAGAATACCGAGTCGAACAAAATATCGATTCTCTTTACAGACAGACGATTAGTTACGCAAAATACATTATGTTCCACCCTTGGCATACCGTTACACCGCGGCCGTGCACGGCCGCGTGCGAGTATCGTATCGAGTTCATTAATCACTGTATCGACTGATGGACGTGCAGCAGTCCGACTCTGACGTGAAATGCCTAACAGTTAGCACACGCAACAGCGACTGTTTTGTGCGTATTTTGTGGCCCATACCTTGCATTTACCTAGTTTTAGTTTTCATAAAAGTTTTGCTTTTGCTCTTTTTGTTTTTATTTGATTTTATTTAAACATAAGGTAAATAATGTTTCAAAACATATTATTAATTTTAAATCTTTAAACATATCGCTGCAAAATGCGTCCCCCCGACAAAACGTGCCCTTCAGACTGTGTGTTTGAAATACTGTCCATAGGTATCACAAATATTGTTTGATTAATTCGTCTATCTCTCCTTTTGTCATTATGTATCTCTGAAACTAATAGAACTAAAAAAAAATTGAATAGATTTTGTATACATTTAAAAGTACAAAACATTTATTATAAAAAAATGCTGTTACTTTTCCCATGTGGGTCCTATTCGAAATGTCTATTATTTATACATCTCTGCACCATATTTTCAATATTATCAATCTTATCTTGCCAGTATCCGACAATGCGAAGGCGAGGGCTTTTGTAACTTCCATTTTAACAATAACTTTTAGCCTCAAACAAGCTTTTCCTGAAACCAACGTGTGCTAGTGTGTACTCAGAAATAGTCCGTACTTTCTAACAAATATCCATCCCCATCCCCCCCTTATTTGATCGGAATGATAAGCAGCCTTACTAACCAATTTTATTTCATACCCGATCACTTTGAAAAAGGGAAAAAAATGTGTATATTTCGATCAAAGGAAGGCCACAGTACCCGTCTTCGTATAACGTAGTTACATATACATATTTATGTATATATAGTTATATACATATTGGGAAAAAGAGCTTTATTGCATATATTTTTGCCCAAGGCTCCGTTCGTATCAACGCAGGCTAATTTACATTCGATACACTATTTATGACATGTTTTTAACGCTGTAACCGGATGGAGGTTTTATTGAGTAAATAAAAAAAATATTAAATATGAGGCGCTACTGTCGCAGGAGTGTAAATGTTACAATTTAAAAAACCCGCTATCTTATCTAACAACACAAACTGTTGCAGTCTTTGAATTCTTCACCTTCGAATTTTAAATAGAACAATACACCAATATTTGTACGTATTTATTTCGCGCTTTTCTCTATGAACGAGTCTCTATGAAAGTTAAAGTTCGATGTTTATGGTAATAATCTAATACAGTGGATATCTATTTTATCTATGGTATCGTCGCTCAATATTCCATAGGCGTGATCAACAGTCATGAATATGTAATAATGTTAAAGTAATAGTGTTTGGTGGTAATTTCACAGTATTTACGATATAATCATTGCCTCTGATTCTATCATAAAAGCAGTGAAACACACCGTATTTGCCGTTTCATTATATAAACTAAATACGAGGTATTGAATGGATGCTACTATTGCGTGCATATAAGTTATATTATGCTGTTATGTTATTTATCGCATCGTATATTGTGTTATGAACAATTGTCATGTTTATCTGACTGTGATAAGAGCTCATTATCTTCGTTGTAAGTGATTTATTAAAGATTTGTCTGCTGTTCGAGCAAGCTTAAACATACCTCAAAGTATTGGTAGACGTTTCTTTTCTCGACCGGTGCGATACCACGGCCTCACAGAAAACCGGTTGTAAAGTAACGCTTGCGTTGCATTTCCCCGAAATGATTGAGGTTTCCGGAGGCCCAACTCCCCCTCTCCTCTTTCCTCTCCCCTCATCCACCCTCTCTTCTTTCACGTCCCCGCATCCCCTCTCTCTTCTTTCCCCTCCCCTCGTCAACTACAGCATTGCATTTACTGCACATTCAAGTCTTTGGGTCTTACAGAGATTATAGGGGTTCTAGGCCCTTGTAATCCATGAACCTGACCTATCTGCTATTAGGCACACGGCAAAGATCTGCAGGACTCTCTAGGCGCAGATACTGATACTACCACTGCTGATACGGTGGTTTTGGTTTGGTGACACTTTAAACAGTTAATAAAAAAATCCATTTTTATTATTAATAAGGTTATTAAGGTCTGCAATCAATAAAAATCTGGCTGTTAATTTTTATAACCATAGAATTTAAATCTATTAATTTTATAAATGTGGAGATAACGCCCTTACTGGCTGATATCTTTTTATAGCTAAACGGTTGAACCGATTTTTTTTTAAGTTGCGTATGTAGTGTACTTCGAATTCTGGGAAACATAAGCTTTTTTTTTTAAAATACAATGAGGATTTCACGTTTACTCCCGACCTTATCACAGACACTGGATCATTACAAAATAATGTAATAATACTATGGTAGAGACGTAATGAATGGAACTTTGTGTCGATTAAATTTATTGTCAATGACAAAAAGAAAGTGCGGAAACAAACACAGCGCGAGGGAACTTAAAATATTAAGATATTAGAAACCTACTCTCATTTTCGTGGCTATTTTTCTTTTAATGGATTTAAGAAGAAAACGATAAACAGGTTAAAGCATCTTTTAGGAGGGTTAGATTCTTATAGCTGAACTATTCTAAAAATGTAATTGGAAGTTATTCTTCGATTGAAAATATACATTCCAATATATATACATATATTTGTTTTATAATATAGGGGAACAGACAAGACACCTACAATTCAAGAGTCGTAAGTACGCGGGGGGAGGGGAAAGAGTACCCGTACTCCGATACCCTCACTCACTCGGCTTGTCAACACTAACACTGTGAATAAATAAGCTGTAGTTAGGTACAAGAAATTTAAACATTCCAAAGTATCCACTTCCGATCATCCTAGTTCATTTAATTTCATTTGATAAGCGAAGAAAATTGCATCTTGTGAGCAAGATAAAAGTCATAGAAATAAACATAACATCAAGTTTATAGAAATAATTAAATCGACTAGTTATGTATTTCTATTTTTATCTAACTCACTTATAAAGTCATTTCTACATCACCCTAAGGTAGACTGGCATGCCTTTGACATTAAGCCCGCCTGTGTGCATATTTCGCAAAAACTATTAAAAAATTATTACCCTAATTCTATAGGGTTTATATTCACATCGGTAAGGGGGCAGTTGGGCAGGGGTATTTTAAAACCCTGATACCGTACTCAAGAGCAGCAATGTAAATATAATATAGTCAATAAATAGACTTAGTTGAGTCATAGAACAACATTGGGCATTTTAAGAAAAATGGAAATAGGGGGACGCCCAATTCCCCCTCGCATCCAGTGACCTGCCTGCTCCTACGTTAACTTTGTATTAATATAAAAAAAATTAAGTGTTTAAGTGTGTCAATGTTTCTATTTTATTATACCCTCTTATTTCGTAAACGCCACTATTTTAGAATGTGTGAATTTAAAAAACACCTTGTTAACTTTACTTCTAAATCTGAATACAGTCACGCAAGGTATTTAAAACAATTTAGAAGCTCTTTAGATTTTTTAAATTGTACTCTTAATGTGGTAGATCAGGTGCTCAGGTGCTTGACAGCCGACATCTTGAATACTTTGAAGTATGTCATAACTGAAAATATGAAATATTGAATTTCTAGTCAGCTTGTTTTTCTCTATGTGAGTGTGATCTCGAGGAAGGCACTCTTGACCATATTTTTTCTCTTGCCCTAAACTAATCATTTCTTCCAATGATCTTCTCCCTCAATAGATATCGCGACTCGCTAATATGGCCTATCTCTTAACTCCAGTCCATACCCTTGTCAAAATTCTTTACATTTCATTTCTCCAAACAAAATCCATTTATAGTATTCCCTTGTTCATGGATGACATGCCCATTTTCTGTTCTCCCGCAGATCCACAAGCACATCGTTTTTATTATATTTTCTGTCATAAAATTTGAACCTATGCAACTAATAAATCAACTTTCCACTTTGACGTTGTCAAAATTATCGGTAACCGATGGAGCCATTGTAATAAAAAAAAAAATTGCATGTTTATGATCACAATTACACAATTGGCTTGTTAATGATCTATATCGGTATGCCATAATAAAATCTATTAAATTCATCTTATAGTATCTCCATATATATACTCGTACCTTTTATCTTTCGACTGCAAAACGAAGTTAAACTTAAAGGTTATAACTCAGTGGGGTATTACAAGGAAGATAAAAACGCTTAGGGTTGAATTGTTGAAGATTAACAGGCTATTTCAAATAATCAGTACAATGTAATGTGAGCTAATATGTTTCTCGTTTTCTATCTTCTCGTATTATATTTCTTTCTTCTTCCTTTTTAACTTCTTTTTCCTTGCCTATTACTTATGATAAATGATAAATGATAAATGATAAATGATCTTTATTTTGTAAATAGGTTACAACAACACTTTTACACGTCAATATATTATTTTTTTCTGTTAGTTTATGCTAGATGAGGCCGGTGTTTCCTAGCTGACTACCCTGAGAAGAAACACCGAAACAAACTCAGAGGTCAAAGTCTGTTTTAAAGTCCATACAGATGTACTGGTCAAAAACATATGAGAACCATGCACGCTAACGTCTGAGATGAGCTTTTGAAGAAAGCACCACGCTCATTTGAGTGGACCCGTCCAAACAGTGCAAGCATTTGTCAGTTATCGTGTAGCTCAACTTAGAACTTTAAGGAGCTCAACGGACCGACGAACAGTACCAAAGCAAGGACATTTGGGTAGGCCGCAAAAGTACTCAAACTGTCAGACATCGTTATAAAACAAACTACAGGAGAAAAGAGAAAAAAATAAATAAATAAATAACCTACATAGTCCTCACATTTACAATAATTAAATTTATAAATTAAAAAAAAAGAAACAAATATATAATATATTATACTTAACAAAGTATTCATGTCAAAAGGTACAAAGATTAAACAATAAAAAAAAACAATATAATACTTAACAAAGTAAGTATTCATGTCAAAAAGTAAAATATAAAATGTCAATGTGTATAAAAAAAAAATTATAAACGAAAAACAAAGGCTCATGTACATTAATGAAGCAGCTCATTCCCAAGCCTTTTTATCTTCAATATAATCTTTAATTGTGTAAAAAGCTTTTTGACTTAGTTTTTTTTTTATAAATGATTTAAATTTATTATTGCTTAGTTCTTGTATTTGGCTAGGAAGCTTATTATAGAAATGAAAGCTTATTTTAGCAGCCTAATTTTAGTTTATTTACTTTTTACAACATAATAGCACACGATAAAATAGTGTTTTATTGTATAGTATATGTTGTACACGAAATTTAGTAATATCTATCTGGTGATTTAAAAGAGTGGCCATGAGCTTGTTATCCCGATTTCTTCTCGTAAGATTTATCTTAGAAACTTATGGGGTATTGAATTTTTTATCTTTTGAGTATTAATTTCCCATTTGACATGACTCCCTATAATTGCAGTGTGTGTTGTATCTATAATTTTAAATATTAAAATAAAAGATGATTTCAAAAATTTTTTTCAGAAATTTTATGAAATAGAGAAATTTAATTTTAATTTGAATCAAGATAAGCAGAGATAATTAAATCGCTTATAACGTAACCGTACCTCACGGGTTTCCTCTACTCTCAATAAACCTTTCAAATAAGAATGGTACTTCTCATCTGCCCCTTTTTCAGGATTACTTTTCGACCCTCTACCGTTCCTTTTATAGGTTTTTATTTAGTCATTCTTACTCGGATAGTCACTGACTTAGGAGAGCTATGCTTAGTCACTTATGTGCTGGTTTGACCGGAGCAATACCACGGGGTTTAAGAAAACCTATTGTGGAGCAACTATACCGATGCGTTTCCCCGTTGGGGGTACACCTTCGAGCTCCGAACTGTATATAGATTTATTATTGAACGATATAATTGTAAATAGAAATCACTGCTATATTTTTTGTTATTAATGTTAAAAATAATAAATGATGCACCAACCGTCTTTATTATATTATTTTCTGCAGTGCTGGCTATAATGTATGCCTGTGTATGTATATAGTTAGAGGCCTATATTTTAAAAAGGGGCCATTGAAAACATTTTACATTACTTTAATATAATACTATTGCTAGGCTGCTCGGTGAGTTATTAAAACTTTGTACAGCGTCCACGTTTATTTAAGCTAGCTACAATTTTCGTTCTGAACTGCTGTTTAAGTACATAAGTCTTCTCATAGTACTTTGTATTTTTGAACGAAACTAACTTAGCAATTGGCTTTATCATATTTATTCGACTAAAATTAACAAAGAAAAGGTAAGTTTATTTTAAATACTTTAAAAAAGGTTTAGTGAGTTTTTTCATCTATATGTCATCATTTTAGTAGAGTCAAGAAAAACAAACTCATTATGGTTTTAGTTAAACTGTATTTTTTTAGTTGTATGCACATATGGCATTCTTTTTATCCGTCTGCGCACGAAAGAAAGTTATGTTTTCGAGGGTATATCTTATACCTTTAAACGAGCAATTCTTGTATATATGTACATTTATATATATAATCTGTATCTCGGAAACGGCTCCAACGATTTTTATGAAATTTAGTACGATTTATCGCCTATCTAGATTATTATTATTATTGTATTTTCAGACAGTGAAAAACTGCTACAATATCATTAGAATAGAATACAAAACAAAATTTCGCCACCATCTTCAAGGTTATAATAGCTCATGTGAAAAATAGGGCGGTTCCGAAACATGAGGACCCCGGTTCAGGTCCAAATAATTATTATTTTGCCATTTTTTTTATCAAGAAAAGAGATCAAGATAATAATGCTGTCGAGTATATTTTTTTTAACCTTTTTTTTATTATAGGGGGACAGGTGAACAGACGGGTCGCTTGATGGTAAGTGACCCGCTGTCCACCTGATCCTGACCCGCCGGACACCTGCAACTCAAGAGTCGCTGCCCGACTTTGAAGATAATGAGGAGTGGGGAAAGAAGAGAGGGGGATGCGGAGATGGGAAAAGGGGAGTGGGGACAAGGGTGAAGTGAAGTGAGGAAAGGGAGAGTTGGAGTTGGGAATCCAGAAACCTCTCAAATTTTCAGGAAATGCAACACGAGTTGCTTCACAACCTGTTTTCTGTGAGGCCCTGGTATTACACCGGTCGAGCCAGCCTATTCGTGCTTAAGCATGGCTCTACTACTGCACATTGACATGTCTGTTATTGCCCCCTTTTTAAATCAGTAGCCCTATATATACTGCCGTTGTCTCCTGCTTAGTTGAGCAGAATGTCAACTCTTTTAACCGGAATGAGGGTGGGTATAAACCCAATTATGTATTAAAATTACCATAGAGTAAGGTTTTAATTAAAAACATAAACAGGCCTCTGTTACTTATACAAAAGGCTTATTTAAAATTAAAGCTACGTATAATCAGTATTTTACCTCAATCCTTTTGAATTTGGAAAATAACACAATGTTTTTTTTTATAACCGTTCTCTTTCAATTGAATTTCACATCGTTGGAGGTCTACACAATCAATCAATCGCTATCTGCACCGCACAACACGAGACCGATACTACAAGAGACGTACGACCTATTTTTTCATAGATATTTTAACAGTAGAATAGGAGAAATACAGATATCTCTTTATTAAGTAAGGGATAGCCTACAAAGAAATCAATAAAAGAAAATACTGCCAATTTTCATCGGGGGACGGCTCATTCATTTACTTATCTGGATAAAAATATACAAGCAAACTAGTATTTATAAACATTTTCTGATGAAGATAACAAAATATCTACAAAAATATTTTTTTTGTTAACTTTGCCTTCACTATAATTAGCTAACAAATACCAAAATAGATGTACCTTTTATATTTTTACAAGATCCGTAATATGCTAGTAAAGTTCCTGGAAGATTTATCCTTAGGGTATTCCCCGGACTCTTACAAAAACCGATTTTTGACGAAACACCGTGCGGTTTCTGTCATTTTAATACCGATGTACCACTCACCGTTAGCTCCAGTAAGGTGAGGCTGGTGAGCTTTTTTTTTCATGTATATACTACACGATAACATGCTAGTTTCGTTTATTTTTTCAAAATAAAGACAACCCGCCATTCCCGCATTAGGAATAATTCCTATATCGAAGGGGCTTTACAGACATTCAACCAACTTACACATAGAATATTCAGTTTAAGTTTAATATTTATTGTTAAATGTAGAACTATATTTTTACTAGCCTATCCCGGGTACGTTTACGTTGAAAGCAGCGTCATGTTTACAGCCGATATTATTCCTAAATAAATTATGTAGCCAATACAAGAATAACCATTTCAATTTGCTTCCCAGATATTAGCTCGTATAAACAAACAAACAAAAACTCTTCGTTCATTAATAAAGACTTGTAAATTTTCTTTAGTGTGTCGAGCATTTGGTAAAACTCGTCGCATTTCTACTCTGCCTTTACATATATCTATGGTTTCAATACGTGCCACTGTTCCCGCTCTTTTCAGTTCGTTTGATAGCTTTGACAATAACATGACCAGAAAGAAAAAAAAGCATAGAGTATATTTTCCCCCTAATATGTCAAATGAGGTTAAACGGAAATAAAAGTTGATTCTTTAGTTGCTATGGCGTTTGAAGAAAAAAAAAGTAATTTATGATACTCATTTTAATTTTCCCTTTTCATGCGCACCCTTATTGTTGGTTTTGATACATTTCGTAAAGAATGTTTTTATGGTAACAAGTTTCCAAATGTTATTTTGTAGACATTTTTGTCTTCGGCAATAATAGGCTAGGTATCGAAAAACGCTATTGTTTTTTGCTTAACACTTCAAAATAACTTGTTAAGAGACCATATACATACATATATATAACTGACCCAAAAGGCGAACAACTCTAGAAGCATCCACAAATAACCCTGTAGGAAAACCCCAATCCTACCAAAAAACGTGGTCAACTCTGTAAGCATTGACAAATCACCATAAAAGACATACTACTAATTTTGAACCTTTGAAACGAAGAAATAGTCATGGGCCTATTTGGGAAATGAAAACGCCTGTATAATATTGTGTACGTAATACATAAGAGAGCATAATACATTAGGTATTACGTTCCTTGCAATTTCGTTATTATCGGCATTAAAAATGTTAATAGTACTTGTTTAAACCTGAATGTGCACGTCATTGTTATCTAACTCATAAATCCGAATATTTGAAACCACAATACTTGTCGGTTTTAAAAGAAAGTGTTCGTTGGCACAACAATATGGCAATCGTCGTCGTTACGAAACATAGACAATAGCGGGAAAAATTTAAGTCGTCGTCACGGGCCAGAGATAATAATCTCTTTATTAAAAACAAAACTGTATGCAACCTTTTTAGTTTAGTTTTTGTAACTTTTTATTTACTAAATCTTTACTCAATTTCTTGTTCATGCAAATATAAGTAAATTAAACGCTATTTTGTTATGTCAAGCTAGTTATCAATGTGGAAAGGGGTACTCGGGAAAGTTCTTGATCCAGTGCTATGTTTACACGAACCATTTTGAGCCTATTTCTGACTCTATCTAACTTAGGATCAAATATTGAAGTTTTGTAAGGGCTTTCTTCCTACTCTATATGCTAAACTGTTATCTCTATCAGACAGTATATATGAAGTCATACAGTGCCAGGACGACGGCAATAGGTTAGCCCCATATTACGTAATTAGGACTAAATTTTTTTTGTTGGAAAAAGAGGGTTCGGGGTTTTTTTATGCAAGAGGGGGCAAACGAGCAGACGGTTCACCTGATGGTAAGTGACTACCTCCGCTCATGGACACCCGCAACTCAAGAGCTACAAGTGCGTTGCCGGCCTTTTAGGTAGGAGTACGCTCTTTTCTTGAAGGTTTGAAGGTCGTATCGGTCCGGAAATACGGCAGGCGACAATTTGTTCCATAGGCTGGTTGTGCGAGGCTCAAAGCTTCTGGAGAAGCGCACAGTGGTGGAGTGCCAATAGTCCAGGTGATGGGGATGGATATTTTGTCGCGTAGGACGATGGCGGAAACCAGCAGCCGGTATAAGTCCGAACAATTCCTCTAAACACTCCCCATGATACAAGCGATAGAGGATGCAGAGTGAAGCTACATCTCTACGCAACGCCAAGGTGTCAAGCCGATCAGAAATATCTTGGTTTGAGTGTATTTATGTATGAATGTTGCTGATCTTAACTTACATTTCGAGAAATGTTATGTCTATTAGCCTATGTATTATATTTTACGAGAAATTCTTACCTTTGGGGTGAATGACCGACTTGTGCGAAGTACGTATCGTGGCCTGGTTGATGCTTTAGCTAATCTTTAAAAAGAAACACCTATAAAGGACCCTTTCAGAATTGTTCCCTTCGATTCAAGAAGTATTTCTGCCCTGCAGAAGACCGCGGTAATCCGATAGTTTAAACACATACGTGTGTAAAGTTATGAACGCAACAGTAAAACGGGACGTGCACTCGTTTGCCAACTCATTTATAAATTAATCTAGGCTTAACCTCAAAATTGACGATGTGTTATATAAAATCAAATAAAACTTGAATCTGTTGACAATGCTTTGTATTTCACATAACTATTGTTAAAATATTCACACTCAAGTGTGATTCAAAACTATTATGTTATTTTATTTACTATATTGTTTACGTAACACGCGAGAAACACCGATAAATGATAAATGATAAATGATAAATGATCTTTATTTTGTAAATAGGTTACAACAACACTTTTACACGTCAATATATTATTTTTTTCTGTTAGTTTATGCTAGATGAGGCCGGTGTTTCCTAGCTGACTACCCTGAGAAGAAACACCGAAACAAACTCAGAGGTCAAAGTCTGTTTTAAAGTCCATACAGATGTAAAAACATATGAGAACCATGCACGCTAACGTCTGAGATGAGCTTTTGAAGAAAGCACCACGCTCATTTGAGTGGACCCGTCCAAACAGTGCAAGCATTTGTCAGTTATCGTGTAGCTCAACTTAGAACTTTAAGGAGCTCAACGGACCGACGAACAGTACCAAAGCAAGGACATTTGGGTAGGCCGCAAAAGTACTCAAACTGTCAGACATCGTTATAAAACAAACTACAGGAGAAAAGAGAAAAAAATAAATAAATAAATAACCTACATAGTCCTCACATTTACAATAATTAAATTTATAAATTAAAAAAAAAAGAAACAAATATATAATATATTATACTTAACAAAGTATTCATGTCAAAAGGTACAAAGATTAAACAATAAAAAAAAACAATATAATACTTAACAAAGTAAGTATTCATGTCAAAAAGTAAAATATAAAATGTCAATGTGTATAAAAAAAAGAAATTATAAACGAAAAACAAAGGCTCATGTACATTAATGAAGCAGCTCATTCCCAAGCCTTTTTATCTTCAATATAATCTTTAATTGTGTAAAAAGCTTTTTGACTTAGTTTTTTTTTTATAAATGATTTAAATTTATTATTGCTTAGTTCTTGTATTTGGCTAGGAAGCTTATTATAGAAATGTATACTTTGGCATCTAAACGAACCACCTATTTTCTTGAGCCTGGTTTTAGGAACAACAAATTTGTTTTTGTTCCTAGTATTTACACTATGGATATCACTGTATTTTTTAAACAGATTAATATTTTTATGTGCGTACATGAGATTTTCATAAATATACTGAGAGGGCACAGTCATAATATTAATCTCTTTAAATTTATCTCTGAGGGAGTGTCTGGGACTTAATTTATAAATTGCACGTATAGCTCTTTTTTGTAAAACGAAAATAGATTGAATATCGGCGGCATTTCCCCACAACAGAATACCGTACGACATTACACTATGAAAATAGCTAAAGTATACTAAACGGGCTGTCTCTAAATCTGTTAAACCACGAATTTTCCTAACGGCGTACGCTGCAGAACTAAGCTTTTTGGACAGTTTATCTATATGGGGGCTCCACTGAAGCTTTGCATCTAAAGTTAAGCCTAAGAACACTGTGGAATCTTCGGGTTTTAACACTTCGCCCTTTATTGACACACTAGTGTTCACCTGTGTTACATTAGGCAATGTAAACTTTATACATTTAGTTTTTTTCTCGTTAAGGAGAAGATTATTGATATTAAACCAGTTAACTACTGTTGAAAGGGCACTATTTACGTCATCAATAACCACCTGCTGACGTTTGAGTTTAAATACAAGTGAAGTGTCATCTGCAAACAACACTATATCATGTTTATCCTTTATGAGGTACGGCAGGTCATTAATATAAATTATAAATAAAAAGGGACCTAGAATAGAGCCTTGGGGAACCCCCATTCTGACTACAGATCCGGGAGATCTTTTACCGTTCACATCAACTCTCTGAATCCTATTACTTAAATATGAAGTAAGAAGATCCAGAGAGGTGCCCCGGATTCCATAGTAGCGCAGCTTCCTGATCAATGTATCATGGAGAACGCAATCAAAAGCCTTAGACAAATCGCAAAAAATGCCTAACGCATCACATTTATCTTCCCATGCATTATAAACGTGCCCTAAAAGTTCAACACCAGCATCAGTTGTTGAACGACCCTTTGTGAAACCAAACTGTTTGCTATGTAATAATTTATGTTTAGTAAAATATCTGTGCATTTGATCTAAAATAAGTTTCTCAAAAATTTTACTAAAAGTAGGTAGCACTGATATAGGTCTATAATTAGAAGGGTCTGATGTACTACCCGATTTAAACAATGGTATTATTTTACTATATTTCATTAGATCAGGAAACTCACCACAATCTATACAATTATTAAAGATTACTGTTAAAGTTGGTGCTACAATGTTTATAATAGACTTAGCAACGTCAACAGAATTACCCCATAGATCTGCAGTCTTTTTAATATTTAAAGTTTTAAAAGTTTTTATTATATCATTACAAGTTACATATTGGAAATAAAACTGGAATTCACAAACTGGAACGTTTTCTTTAAGTATTGTTTCTGCAACAGTTGGTGATGAATTTAGACATTTTGTAGTCGATACGGGAATCTCTGCAAAGAAAGTTTCAAATGCTGCAGCTACTTTCGAATCTGATTTAATGATACTGCTATCAACAGCAAGGCTGTAATCACAAGTTCGGTTGCAAGACCTTCCCGTTTCGCTATTAATAATATTCCAAGTCATTTTAATTATATTACTACTATTTTTAATTTTTGAACTTAAGTAGCGAGATTTCGCCAAATAACAAACTTTTTTAAATAACTTAGAATAATTCTTTACATATAAATTATATTCCACAGTGTTAATATAAGGCCGTTCTTCATACAGTTCATAAAGCCGTTTTCTACTTTTATAAATACCAATGGTGGCCCAGTCACTGAAGGAAGTGTTGCTATTTACCGAAATTGACTTAGGAATGAATGTAGTATCAAATTGCAAGCAATACATTTTGAAAAAATCATTATAATGTTGATTAGGGTCATCATTAGTTGACAAAAGTTGGATTTTATTTGCAAGTTTAGTTTTAAATGTTTCCAAGCGATATTCAGACTTCGGGTTAACAGTGATATCTTTTTTCAATTTATTTTTCTTTATATTTGGTACAGTGATCAATTGTCCACAGTGATCAGAGTCTATTAAATTAATAATTTTTTTGTGGGTAGGTAAAATATCAGTATAAATATTATCAAGACATGATGCACTAGTGGGGGTTATTCTAGTAGGCTCCATAAATAAATTTGCAAGATTGTAGGACTGAAACAAACTAATAATTTTAGTGCTTAAGCTAGAAGTTTCTAACAAATTAACATTAAAGTCACCACAAACAATGATGGACTTGCTTGAGTTACAAATTTTGTGTAATACCTCATCCATTACTTTTTCAAAACAATCATACAATCCTGAAGGTGGTCTATACACACTTAATATAACAAGCTGCTCCAACTCAATACAGGCCATTTCAATTGTCTGTTCAACAGAGAGGTTCACAATATCCTTGCGGTCCTTATACTTAAGTTGATTATTTATTAAAATTAGTGAGCCACCATGTATAGCATTTACTCTGCTGAATGAACTACCAACCTGGTGATTACTATAGTTAAACATAAACTGATGGCTTTTAAGCCAATGTTCAGTTATACAAAGAATATCAATATTATTAAATTTAAGGAATAATTGTATCTCTAAATCCTTATTCATAAAACCTTGAATGTTTTGGTGCACCAGGTTGATACTATTTTTTGGTTTTAAAACATTTATTTCTCCATTCTTTACATAATTGCTAGAGATTGTCTCTGTTGTCTTGATTTCTAATTTAAATGATTAATAATGTCACAATTAGATGCCAAGTCATTGGCAGAATTATCATAAGGATTGTCATGGCATTGCTCAATAGGAGCAATTTGTTTAGCCTTTGTGCGTTCTAGAATTACTATATTACTAATGTGTGTCAAATGTCGGACGTCTTACATCATAATACAATCTTTTAAGAACGATTTACTTGTGACTCTTGTGACCTGACTTAATGGTTGAGTCTTAAGATTGATTACTGAGAGGGCTGGAGTTTGATCCTTAGCCAGTAAATTAATGCACTGATGGCGCAAATGTTGAAGTGTCGCAACTTTGTCGTGCTGAGTGTTGTAGGTTCGATTACCACAGAAATCAAAAATTGTTGTCTCGAGTCTGAGCGCGAGATGTCTTTTAATGTAGACAGTAAATATGAAAGTAATAACGTCTGGATAGATCTATAATACCTCCTTCACTGTCGATATTTTTTTTATTATTGCGTTGGTAAGCAAAATTACCGAGTTTATGTTCAAAGCTCTATAGAGCTTCCCAATAAGTGAGCAGAGTTGCAAGTCGTCGTGGGAGAGCCATGCTTAGGCACGAATGGACCGGAGACACAACTCCCCTCCTATCCCCCCCGTCATCACTATCAAATTATACTTAACAGAAGTCATACTTTAAATGGCATATATGTATACATACAATACATACAAAGATAAACTAACGCTTATATGATATCCTCAAAATAAATGTGTAAAGTATAAGATAGTCCCACGGAATAAAATATAAAGAAACTAAATAACACAAAATGTGGCCATATAGGGTCGAATACAATGAATGACTGCACCGATGGCGTAGCGGTTTAAGTGGCCACCTCGCCACCACGCTGTCACGCCGAGTGTTGTTACAAAACTTTGTGTAAGACTCAAACTGTTATTCTGAGTCTGCGTGTTCTTTCTGTCCGTTGTTTAAGTTTTTGTAAAGTCCACGCAGATATTAAAAATGAAATGTTATGCCATCCATAGCATCAGAACGTCTATCCGAGTGGTTTTTACATGATGACACACAACAATTCATCCTTTTCTTCTTAATACCACGACAATACACCGAATGGCGAATGCTGACAGCTGAATAAAGCCGCGCCCACTCTGATTACGTCAGGTCCTAGTTAGAATCATAGTGCACAGTTGCTTCGGCTATCTCCTGTTTGTATTTACTCGGTGGTCAGTCGTACACACTGTCGATATTATATATTATTTAAATGAATAGAAACTACATTATGTTCCTAAGTACTTGTATGTTTATTGCAGCAATTGCATCCTTAAATACAAGTGCTATTCGACACCACAATATGCTCTTGTATGTTTAAGCGAGTGGACTGTTGGAATCGGAGTAGCAGCATAATTCTTTTTTTATAGGAGGGCAGACGAATAGATGGGTATGATGGTAAGTGACAACCGCCGTCCATGAACACTTGCAACTGGAGAGCCGTAAGTGCGCTGCCCGCCTTTGAGGGGTAAGATTGATGAGGGTATGCGTGGAGGGGAAAGAAACGGGGATGAGGAGTTGGTAAAAGGGGCGGGAGGTCAGGGAAGAGGGGAGTTGGGCCTCCAGAAACCTAATTTCGGGGAAATGCAACGCAAGTGTTGCTTCACAACCGGTTTTCTGTGTTTTTGTGCATTTCGATGTCAGCGGCCATAGTTACCCCTGACTGTCGTTTGAATGAAAATAAACTTGTTAAAAATTAAATTCAATACACAAAAGAAGCGTCTCATAAAATACTAAATTGTTTACGACCGGCTCACGAAGGGAATACAAACACATATTTTGCTCGTTATTTCATATCCCTTACGTATTCTTTTTCAAGGGGCAGGGGTAGGAAGGGCTATGTTTGTTATTTATATTTTTTCTTCATCCCTTGAACATAACATAAACATACATACACTCGAAAAACATAATCCTTCTTCTTGCGCAATCTTGTTGTTTACCCGATTAGCATTACATATTGTCAATTTTAAATGTACATTTCACCATAATATAGTCAGAAAAGTCGTTAATTAAGCTAAGTGTAGAGCAGTTGTTGAACGAATCATTGCCATCAAGAAAGTGTATTAAAAAAAAAATGCACTCCGGGAGTGTCGACAGAAGTGAAAACTTATTTTGGCGCGTTAGACATTTTTTAGATGGGCACTAGGGTTATTGGGTTATCGGGTAATGAATTGCATTTTATTTATGAATTGTATTTTATTAATTATTAGAAACTTTAAAATACATTTAATATTCTTTTATGAATCATCGTTAACAATTTCGACAACTCTTGTATCATCATCATTATCATTAAAATTATTAAAATCTAAAACAGAAACTATAGGTTCATGGTAACTAAAATAGGAAATAAACAATTTTGATTCGAAGTTATTTAAATATCTCGTGAATACCGCATCAATTGTATTTGGATTGGACATATGCGTCTTGTAACGGTGTCGCAAGTCGCGCCAAAATAATTTTCACTTAAAAAAAAAAAAAACAAGCATACAAAATTACTGTCGATACTAAGGTTTCCGTCCATTAAAGTGATATTACTGATCCCTCTCACTGTTGTTGAGATTACTACTGAAAGCTCAGTACAACGCCATTACGAATAGTCGCTGTAAACAAGCCCCCAGCTCAATTAGAAGCTTCGGTTTAATCGGCGCTAACGTCTGATTGCCGCCACATACACGTCCGGATATCGTGCAACACATTAGTTAAACTGCAATTTAAGTTAGGGGGTTAATTTATCTTCCTTTAGCTCTAGTATAAATAGGTAAAGGTGTATACACGTATGGGGAACATTTCGAATACACGTTGTCAGAGTATCATACGGTAAGAGGTGATAATCTCCAAACAGGATATTTCTGATCGGCTTTACACCTTGGCGTTGCGTAGAAATTTAACTTCACTCTTTTTTCTATCGTTTGTGTTATGGTGAGTTTTCAGAGGAAGTGTTCGGACTTATACCGGCCGCAGGACCTGCCTCCAGACTGTGCAACAAATTGTCGCTTGCCGTATTATCGGACCGATACACCTACCTAAAAGGCCAGCAACGCACTTGTGACCCCTTGAGTTGCGAGTGTCCATATGCAGAGGTAGTCCCTTATCATCAGGTAATCCGTCTTTTCTTTTGCCCCCTATCCCATAACAGCTGAGCAATTTTTCGTGAAACATACATAGGAACGCTCTCGATTTATTAAAATCCTTTATCCGTTTAAGTGTATTAAGCGTAAGTGATATACACTGGGATAGAGTGGACACGCAGGGCGTAAGAGCCGTTGCTATGGCGTATATTGGGGAGGCCTTTGACCTCATTAGAAAGGAGTTGATGATCTTCATTTACACAAAGTTCATATGAAATAAAAAAATATCAAAATCGGTTCATCCGATTGCAGCTATGGTGTTACACAAAGACCCACGACAAACTTATAACACCCTCCTGTTTTGTGTAGGGTTAAAAGGATTGTAGGCATACTCAAGCATTGCATTTATGAATAACAGTGGTAGAGCCATGCTTAGGCACGAATGGGCCGGCTCGCTGGTGCAATACCACGGCCTCACAGAAAACAAGTTGTGAAGTAACGTTAATGTTGCATTTCCCCGAAATGAGTGAGGTTTCCGCAGGCCCAACTCCCTATCCCCTCTTTCCCCTCATCTCACCCCCCTCTCCTCTTTCCCAGCTCCTCATCCTCCTCTTTTCTGTCCCCTCCCCTCATGCCCCCTTTCCTCTTTCCCAGCTCCTCATCCACCTCTCTTCTGTTCCCTCCCCTCTTTCCCAGCTCTTCATCCACCTCTATTCTTTCCCCTCCCACCATCCCCCTATCCCTCATCACCCTCGAAGGCGGGCAGCGCACTTGCGACTCTTGAGTTGCAAGTGTCCATGGACGGCGGTTGTCACTTACCATCAGGTGACCCGTCTGTTCGTTTGTCCCCCTATAGTATAAAAAAAAAAAAATCTAATTTCGTTTAACGAAGTAACATGATAATCGATTAAAAAGACTGTGCAGGTAGCAAGGATTGCTGTATTTGATCAAAATTGTACGAAATAAAGTAGAGTAATGTTAAATACACTTATTGCCGACCACATTGAGATACCAAATCACACATTTGTGGCAAACCCATGCTCAACTAAGTACTTTCATTTGGTAATTTAACGAGGTTTATGCTTCATTGGCGGTTTATGTTTTGAACGTAATATTAACAACCTTAATAAGGTTCTAAAGCCGGCCTGAGTGTGGCCTCAGATGGTCGGGACGGGTTTTTACCTCCACCCGATATAGTGGCCAACCGCGACGAGTCCTGGTGTGCCTGGATATTGTCTAATTGAGAGTTTTCCGAAGGTGGTGCCCGCACTTTTAAAGGCAACAGGCGCTAGGAGAGGTCCGGATGTATTACTAAAGCAGTTCCCGGATTCCTCCTATTTTAGGTACAGCATGGCACACCGTGTGGTTTTAGAAGGTCATTGCCATTCCTTGTTCTTTCATTTCCTATTCAAAAAATGAATTATTAAGAATTCACGGCCATAGGCCTGCCCTTTATACTAACCAAATTGTAATTGACAAAATGTGAGTGTTCAGTACATGTATGTATGCATTTTTTTGCCTTTCTATCACCAATCATTGTTCATCGATGCGATTACGTCACAATCCACGATTATCCAGATTACGTCACGTCATAAACCAGATTTATTCCATGTCATTTTCCTGACCTCATTGTGGGTTTTATTAATGATCTCAAACTGCGTGTAACCGATCGTGATGGAAGTGTTTAAGATTTTGTCTTAAGATACCGTTAAATCTTTTAAAATGACCTGTCAACTTTATCAATTATGAAAAACCGCTGTCATTTGACTGCTCATTTATCTATTGCGTGTTCACAAACTTTTAGAGTTAGTAGAAGAAAAAAGAGCAGAGCATTTCGTATTTCGTACAAAACACATTCTTCTGTAGTTAAAGAATTGTAAAAGTGAAGAACAACAAAGTAATTTCGAAGTTTTGTTTATTTTTAATAGTTGATAGATCAAGGCATAATGCCTCACGCTACTTGGTTATCAGTGGAAAGCCTCTGTGTAATAGGTGCCGTAGGCTTTAAAAAATCTTTAAGAGCCCATAAAATAACTAAAGTAAAAATTGACTCAAAGTGAACTAAATTTAGACAATGATAAATTTTTAGAATTTTTACTTAATGTTTTAAACTGTTGTTATTTATATACTACTAAGATATAAAGTTATCATAGGTACATGTTTTAAATAAATTTTCGAATCTGCCTGGTATTTCTTATGAAAAAAAATTAAAATATGAGAATAGAGATTATATGAGATTCAAGACCAGATGCTGTGTGGTGGGTACGTTAAGAGTCAAGTAAGAGCTGATACTAAAGCCAACTTTAACTCAAAGTTATACTCACTTATACTTATAACTCTTGAGTTCTAGGTTTCCATAGGCGGCAGATGTCACTTACGATCAGGGAACCATCTGTTCGTCTTTCCCCCTTATAAAGAAAACCACGTCGGTGTTTGTAGGCTGGGTAAAGGTATGCATTTATTTCCAATTAAGTTCCTATGTAGACTTATTTACAAAGTTCTTACAAGACGTAAAACTAGATTTTTCTAACTCAAGCGTAAATTTAACACGAACGAGCAACTCGAGAAGTAGAACTGCAACCCTCCATTGGAATCTGCATTCTATTTCCTTGGAGTAAAGTTGGAAGTCGAGGGAATATGTGAGATATAGAGGGTTGCCTTTCCGCCAGGAAGTGGCGGCGGTAATACGGAGTTTTTATGTAGGTATGTTTCATTATTTGAATACCGACTGCTTATTTTTGAAGTCTGTGTGAACAGACATGGCATATTACGTTATGGCTTGTGGACACATGAATAACTACGTGCTTATAATATATGATTTACTTAATAAGGTAAAGGGCGGATGCAAAGTAGGTTTGTTCGGGCCAAATCTTGTGGTTTTTCTGATGACAATGATAATATGATAAGATTTGTTTTTTAGAATTATTATATATTTTAACCTGTGGATATTTATGAATATTCACTTTCACCACTAGCCTCTATATTCTAACGAAAAAACAATAAAAAAAATAAATGGCTTGAAGACCAAATGGTCATTAATCTTTAACATTATTTTTTAATTATATTTTATATTACGTTCAAAATAAGATAACATTGGAAAAATGCTAGTTTTAAATCGGATCGTCGGATTTTTTTAGGGCCTCAACTATCCGCGTGATACCGCCTAAAACAATATCCGCTTCTCTATCGCTTGTATCATGAGGAGTGTTCAGAGGAATTGTTCATACTTATACCGGCCCAAGATTTTGCTCCCCATCACCTGGATGGTTGGCATTCCATCACTGTGCGCTTCTCCAGAAGGTTTTTGCCTCGCACAGCCAGCCTTTGGAACAAATTGTCGCCTGCCGTAATTCAGGACAGATACTACCTTAACACCTTCAATAAAAGAGCGTACCTAAAAGGACTTGAGTTGCGGGTGGCGGTAGTCACTTGCCATCAGGTGACCCGTCTGCTCGAAAAAAGTGACGTAGACGTTGACTGACACCGGTTAACTTTAATAAATCTTCTTCAATTAAATTAATCGGGTGGATCAAATTCTATCAGTAACCTGTTGTATCATAGACTCACGTCATAAAATTCCTCTATTGAATTAATTACATATCTGTGGCTTCACCGTTTTTTGCAATGCGATGCAATGAATAAAAGATGAGTGCAAAAATAAAGCAATTTAGTCCACTCTTTGAATGTGTCACACCGAACACCCTTGTTCCACATTCCACATTGTACAGTGGGACAAAAATCTGCATGATAAAAGCTGAAGAAAAACACATGTTGTTTGTTGATATGTTTGAATATATTTTTGGTTTATTATGTTAGATACAAACATACATTCAATATTTAACAGTGGCAGATACATGCTTAGGCACGAATGGACAGGCTCGACCGGTGCGATACCACGGCTTCACAGAAAAGTGGTTGTAAAGAATTTCCCCGAGATTAGTGAGGTTTCCGGAGGCCCAACTCCCCCTCTCCCCTTTCCTCTCCCCTCATCCCTCCTTTCTTTCCTCTCTTCTTTTTCTTCACCGCATTGCCCTTCCCTCATCGCCTTCAAAGGACTCTTGAGTTGCAGGTGTCAATGGCGGCGTTTGTCCCTTACCATCAGGTGACCCGCCTGTTTGTCTGTCCCTCTATAATATAATAAAAAAAAAAACGCTATATCGCTGAAGAGGTACCAAGAGGCATCTCAAACACTCCCACTTTTTACCATCCATCATGTATTAGGTGCTGCGTACTACCGCTACGTAATAGGGGGTAAGGCTATTGCCGTCGTCCATGCCCTTTAGAACTGTTATATATATACTGTGTGATATATAACAATCGAATCCCTTTGCACCCGCGGGATGAGATCGGTGGCTCTATTCTACACGACCGAGAATCACACGTCTAATGCTTTAATTCGCTACTCATTCGATCACTCATTTTTATTGTAACGCGTTAATGAATGATCCGCTGTAACAACTATATTGCCGGTGTTCATATTAATTTCTAATACAATATCGCAAAGAAAACATCAGTTATTTTGCACACCTGCCTCTAAATGCTATTCGCTTCGAAACTACTTAGTCATACAATCTCCAAAATAATTTGATTGTACGCTTCATGCTCGACTAAAATAGCATTACAATCGATCGTCTAGTGCGCGCTCTATCAATTTTTCACAACATTGCTTCTGGGTTGCCACCACACAATTTTATAGGCATGTCTAGTCCTTATGTTGGTAATACAATTTTATAGTACCTGTTATGTCGCCTTGTCGACAACGAAGATTGATGTAGAATAAAATATATTTTTGAACAAAGAACGGGTGTAGTGTGTATATGTGTATCTGTGTGTCTATCTATGCCATCATAGTTCCTGAACGGATGAACCGATATTAAAATAAAAATCCTTTGAAAAATTGCTTGTAGATCGAAAGTTACTTAGCTATATTTTAAGAAAATCTGTTTATCTGTTTGAAGATTGAAAAAGAATTTCTTTTCTAACTGTGTAGTAGCGCGAACCGTAAATATGTTCAAAAAAAATTACGTGAGCATTTTTTTGTCATTATTGTCTAACGTATATTTCAAATCTTATATACATGTGCGTAAACATATTTTACATATGTATGCATGTGTGTATATTACTTTTACTAAGCACTTAATGCATAGTATTTAACCTAACGCACAAAGTATCTTATGCAGTATTTTAAAAGTAGTATATACCAAAAATTGCAACCATTATTTTAAATCAATTCGAGTTAATTCTAAAGTTACCTGAAAGAAATTGTTTTAAGTGTTAAGACCGCTCTTTGTACATTGTTGATACCTTTATAATATCAAAAACTATAAAATCTTGGTGCACAAATAAGTATTATGTATCAATCTAAGGTGATGAAAGATGCCAGATCATTTGAACATACAATCCACCTACACAACTCACTTAAGAAAATATTCTATAAGATTTTATATTGATATAACATATGTAAGTGACTTATGCGTCTCGCTTCTCATATTTTGTTTTAAGAAGTACATTATTTATGTCGCAGGCTCGTATCGTACAAATTTAGTTATGATTCCTAGGTATATTGTATATTAGATAAAAATATCGATATCTCTATATATAGTTACATTTACTTAAGAAAGCTGGTAGGGGTCTACGGCGAAGTACATACTCTGATCAAATCAGTTTTGTACTAAAAAAGGGCAAGTCAGAAGTATCCGTCGGAGAGCCATGCTTCGGCACGTATGGGCCGGCTCGACCGGAGTATTATCAAAGCCTCACAGAACACCGGCTGTTAAACAGTGCTTGCATTGTGTAACCGAGTGAGTGAGGTTACCGGAGGCTCAACCCCCTTTCCCTTCCCCTCTTTAGCCTCCTCCTTTTCCTTTCCCTTTCTCACAGCGGACAACACTCTTGTGACTCTTGAGTTGCAAGTGTTCGTGGGTCGCGGAAGTCACTTACCAACAGGTGACACGTCTGCTCGTTTGTCCCCATATAATACAGTGGCAAGTACCTCTTTTTACTCCGGAGGGAACAATGTGTAAGTACTTGTGTAAGCGTTGGTATGTGTTTCACCTGTATTTAATAATATCCACTCGAACACCCTCGATTGCTTATGTAAATCTAAACAGAAAACTGCGAGAGCTCTGTTACTCACAACACTAGTTGAATGGTACCAGAGTTTAATACAACATTGTTTAATCATGTTTATGACATGTGTGCTGTATCCTACTGTGTTTACTATTTTATTATAATTATTATTAACTCCAAGCTTTGCTATCAAACGCTAAAATAATTTATACAAATAAGATTTATATTTCCAGAAATAAGATTCATATAAATGTCTATACTTTTTTATATTCGCACTTAAACAATGTGTTAGCTGTTCTATTAAGGTTGCATTGAAAGATAAACTTTTATACTGCGGCGCTCAGGGACCTTTGAAGTGCAGCAGGCGTCAGGGGACTGTTTTATTTGATAGAGAAAACGAACGACTGAGAAGAAAACTTACGTGCCATGGCTCAAAGCAATCAATTCGTAATATGGTTTCGATTCTTCAAACGTTTTTTTTTTTAACCGAATGTTTAGGCCAGTAACATATTGATTTGAAACACAGCAGAAAAATAAAAAAGATTTCATTAGAGCCTGGGAGTTCTCGGTAGAATATATTCTTTTTTTTTTATACTATAGGGGGACAGATGAACAGACGGGTCCCCTGATGGTAAGTGACAAACGCCGTTCCTGGACACTTGCAACTCAAGAATCGTAAGTGCGCTGGCGCGCCTTTGAGGGGAGAGGAGAGGGGGAGTTGGGCCTCCGGAAACCTCACTCATTTCGGGGAAATACAACGTAAACGTTACTTCACAACCAGTTTTCTGTAAGGCCGTGTGCCGTTCCGGCCCATTCGTGCCTAAGTATGGCTCTACCACTGTAGAATAAGATATGATACATTATAGGGACCCCATCATTGAGGGGTCGTAAAAGACGTCTATGGGATCGGACTGTTATCTATCAAACAGTGTACATATATACAATCCTACAGTCCCCTTATTACTTAAGTGGAACCAAATTATGAGTAGCAAACGGGGGCGCGTTTAAGACGTTTCTGCCTCATAGTGGGACCGACGAACAGACCTGTAAAGCCTTCGTTGCATTTCGCCGAAATTAGTGAAGTTTCCTCTCCTCACCCCTCTTCCACCCTCTCTTCTTTCACCTCCCCTCATCACTGTCAAAGGCCCGTAGCGCACTTACGACTCTTGAATTATCTTTGTCCGTGGACGGCGGTTGTTGCTTACCATCAGCTGACTCGTCTGTTCGTCTCTCTCCCTATTAAATAAAAAAAGAGCAGTACATTGACTATTATTATTATAAATTATTATTTAAAGTTTTAGCAAGATAACCGGATACAGCAAATAAGAATATTAAATGGAAACAAAGTATACGAATGACTGAAATCCGGCCGTAAAAAGTATAATACCATTTTTACAGTTGTATTGTCACTTTTATTTCATACATTAGCTTTCTGTCGCTGAGCACGACGTTAGTTTATTGGTATAGCTGTCTGTCTGCTCTAACATTGTGTAACTTAATGTAGAAACTTACGTATAACATTTACCAGTATTTTCTCCTTTTATTTACATTGGCAAAACTTTCATTATGTTGGCAATTTTTATGTCACTGTCAGTCGAACTGTCAAACGGCACTGTTTGGAGTGTGTCTGAATAGCGTTTAATAGAAAATATAATGAATAGTTGATGAACATGGCGATTATTTTTTGGACAGTTTTTTTTCTGTCGAAATACTTATCATTAACGGAATCTCTGTGTTGAATCTAAACGCGGGAGAGAGTCCATAATACATGTATATCGTGAATCTGATGAAATTTGTGTGCAGCGATTTGCTGTCAACTTCACGACGGCTCCGTTGCTCAGTAGCAACCATTAAGTCGTCTAGGTATATAGCGAAGGTAATAAACTAGCGAGGCAGCTCCAATCTGACGAGAAATTGCTGTCACAACCATTTTCTATTACATTATTTTTATTTAATCTAACTCTTCAGTATAATATAGCATGTTTGTATACTTCCAAATATTTGAATTATTTTATAAATTATAGTACAACTAGCACAAAAATTATCTGAATACTAAAATATCTGATACTTGTTATTTTTACTGTAATTATACACCATTCTGCGTGAGCCAGATGAAATAAATTTACAATATTTATAATCACTGTTAAAAATAATCTTGACTCTACTTTAAAATTCGTCATAAAACCTTTAATAATCCACAGACTCTTAAAATTTTAAAAATTTAGCTTTGCAAAGCGTATAACGCCGAAAAATGTCAATACTGCGGCCTGTTTGCACGCGTGCTTATCGTTTGATTGACGGGATTTCAGTTTCGGTCGATCCGGCGATTTTAGGTTACGTCGGCCATTGTAACTGTAGCAAGGATACACATTAGCGCATTGTAGTTTCATATATTATTTTATTTTAATTTAATATAATTTTCAACCGATTTTAAAAAAGGAGGAGGTTTTCAATTCGACTGGGTGGACCGATTTTGTTGTTTTTTTTTATTTGAAAGCTTCCTTTGTAGTTTTTTATTGGAAAGAATGTACTAAGGGTAGTTCGATGAAAGTTTGGTTAGGTTCTGACAATGGCACAGATGAGAAAACCATGTAAGTCTTAAATTTTGTGGTAGACGCATTGAAGTCGGTTCCATACCTTTTTAAAGTGAATTATTTTCTTAAAAAAAAAAACAATGTCGAATCGAATGATTAAAAAATGTGGGTGAAATCTTTTTTCACAGGTAATTCTTACCGACATGAAACTAAATCAGACGTCATAGCAAGAGCCGGGTTGTCCACATGTTACACATCACAATATCTTTATTTAATTTAACATACGAATACGCGTACTGTTTTAAAGCCTATATTATTCTTTAAATACTTTATTAAATACAAAGTCATTACAAACATACATATATTCACATCTTCATCTCCGGAGGCGTAGACGACAGAGGCGTCACAAGACCCACACTTTCTGCCTACAATATTTTTATCCCACTTAACAGGGATTCAAATTTATTACCGTCATTCGGGCACTGTATGATTGTATAAATACTGGCTGATAGATAACAGTCCTTGAGAGAGAGAAGGGAGAGTCGCCCTATTTTACTCCGAAAATCTGTCAAATCACATTTTTTTTTACCATAGGGGGACAGACGAACAGACGGGTCATCTGATGTGTAAGTGACAACCGCCGTCCATGGACACTTGCAACTCGAGAATCGTAAGTGCGCTGCCCACCTTTGAGGGTGATGAGGAATGAGGGTATGCGGGGATGGAAAGTGAGGGGGATGTGGAGATGGAAAAAGGGGCGGGAAGTCAGGGGAGAGGAATAATTACTAATTACGGGGAAATGCAACGCAAGTGTTGCTTCAAAAGCGGTTTTCTATGAGGTCGTAAGGCCGCTAAGCAAGGCTCTATCACGTAAAAATAACGTCTTTTTGTTTCAGGTAGGAGATAGTGAATCTTTACTGGATAGGTAATGGAAGCTCTACACTGCGTCAATCGTTCACGTGATAAGTATGAATGGCATACTGACAGTGTGTGATAAATTGACTAAATATGTAAAGTCGTGACAAAGTATGCGTGCACAGGTTTTTATTATAACTCTATGCTTTTGTAATGCCTAGTAGATAGTGCTGCTATAAAGATAAATTGATAGCTGTATTGACATACATACATATACAACGATAATCGTTTATGTATGTTTTATGTGCCCGTTTAGAATCTTGCAGACTATAATATATGAATATATAATATATGACTTGCAGTCTGTTTGTTTGTCCCCCTATAAAAAAAAAAGATATGAATAATGACTTGACACATCTTACACACGGCCGTTTGTTTCCAAACTAAGCAGAGCTTGTACTATGGTAACCAGACTGCTGATAGACATACTTATATACTTCTAAATACATATGTATATATTATAGATTAATTACATCCAGACAGAACAAATGATCATGCACATCACACAAATATTCGTCCCGGGTGGTAATCGAACTCACGACCTCTGGCTTAGCAGTCAGGGTCACTAACCACTAGACCAACAGGCCAGTCGATAAAACTAAATTTACATTATAATTTACCTTATATACTGTATTTTAATAAAATATTTTTTTAAGATACACGAAAAAATTTTAGGTACAAACTTGCTATGTATTTCTCAATGGACTGGTTTAGTGCCCCATTGCCCATGGATGTTTTTTTTATACTATAGGGTGACAGAAGAACACCTGATGGTAAGTGACAACCGCCGTCCATGAACACTTGCAACTCTTGTCGTAAGCGCGATGCCCGCCTTTAAGGGTGATGAGGGATGGGGGATGTGGGTAGGGAAAGAAGAGAGGGGGGATGAGAATATGTGAAAGAAGAGAGGGGGGATGAGGGGAGAGGAAAGAGGAGAGGGGGGGGGGTGAACCTCCTGAAACCTCACTCATTTCTGGGAAGTGCAACGCAAGCGTTACTTCACAACCGGTTTTCTGTGAGGCCGTGGTATCGCACCGGTCGAGCCGGCCCATTCGTGCCTAAGCATGGCTCTACCACTGTCATTAATGTGTCATAAAAGGTGACTAAGGCATTAGGTCGTTATATATCAGACGTCATATATACAATACCTGGTTGACGACACTAGGATTGTCTTCATTAATGAAGTACAACTCAATTAACATTGGCAAAATGTGGACGTTACTACACCGCTGTCAACCCCTTATTCTAAACTTTTGTATGTAATAAAGGCCTAAAGGGAGTCAGGCTGTTACTGTCATCAGAGTCAGAGAGAGAGTAATTTGTTCATAAACCTGTAGATATTCACATCACAAATTTTGACCCAATTCTACACAGCAGCCAACCTAAACGATAGCTGCCCTTTTGAATTTAAAAAATATATTTCTTCTAAATTTCTTAAATGAGGAACCAATCCTTTTAGTCTGAAATATTACCACCATTCTATTTAAAAGCTCTTTTTACGTTAAACAATTTCAGCAGAGCATATTACATGATTCACCGTCTGCTGTCGAACTCCCCGGCACAATTACTGTGCGTTCAAAGACCCTCACTTTATTATAGGTAGAAGCCTGCTTTTTACTTACCGTCCTCGTTTCTGTAATTATTATGTCAGGTAATTTCTGTTGGCAACTCACGTTGAAGTTGAAAGTTTTGGGTGAAATCTACATTATTGACGGGTTTTAAGACTAAAGTGACTTTCACTTTGTAACTTTTGACTTGTGATTTACGTTGGAGTATAATAGTAAAGGGTGATTATATAGGTCTTATATCTGTGTATATATACAGTTCTAAAATGCCCGGTTGACGGCGATAGGCTTGACCAATTGCCATATGTTTAATGCGCTTCTGCCTACGACGTGAACGTCAGTATGTAGGTACGTATATCAGCGGTCTGGTTAACATAGTAAAAAAATAGCTTAGTTAAGGATCAGACGGCCGTGTGTGGGATGTTTTAAGATATTAGTTTTATTACTACACCTTAATCAGAAATAAAACAATTGTTATACTTCTATATAAAATCTACGAACAAGACTTTAATAGAGAATCAACTACTACTAAGAATACTAGACTAGCCGTACCCTCATTTATGTTCACTGCTCCGCCCCTGAAGGTCGCAGCGTGATATGTTATACCCAATATTATTCCTCAATAAACACTCAATGAAATACAAAGAGATTATCGCTTAAAAATAAATAAAAAAATCTACATCTTTTAACAAACACTATCATCTGATAGCCGTCCACTACTGGACGTTGGTTTCCACTAAGGAGCGTTTCCTCCTTCAAGGTGTCGGTACTTCTTAATTTTGCCGTATTAGTATTTTTTTTCGTGTGGAAACCCCCACGGATCATCACGCCACCAAATCTGACGGTGGGGTGGTATGTTGGACTCGTACCGACTACTACCATACGGTGTCCCATCACAACTGGGTCTATTGCAGGGACCTGGGTGTACCCTAGGAGGGATGCTTCCAGGAAACCCTGCAGACCTTGGCCAGCCTCTTTTGCAAGTGGCGGCCATACCGTGAAGTGTACCCCCTTCAATTTAATATAAGAGGCACCCGCGGAACACCTCGCGCTACCGTCTCGGGCGGCGACACCGGTTTCCCCAAGGCCAGCGCTCTCCGGCTGAGCAGTACTTATCTTCCCCGTGTCCTCTCCGGCGCCTCTTTGGCCAGCAAGACCTCCTCGCAATACGTATTAATATAATAATAAAAGTAATTAAGCATCTTATACATTTTATAATTGCAAGGTGACTGAGATTTTCATAACAATTTGATTATACACACATACATAAAATCACTCACGCCTGTATCCCTGAAGGGGTAAGCAGAGGCGTAATTAAACCCCACATTTTCCTGATAATTTAGTCCCATTACCGTTACCAAACCTATTACCGTCATATTGTAGGTACTGTTGGGAATTCGATGGGAAAATTGGAATGGGAAAATTATAAGGAAAGGGAAGGGAGGGGAGGATTACAACCTGGACTGGGGAATATAAGCAATACCTCAGGGTCGCATACCTGTATCTCTAATTGGATCGTGCCTGGAAGTTCGAGTCCTCAAACTATCTTTGATAATACTAAGAAATATAAGTTTCTTTGAATGAGTTTGAAACTTGACACTCGGGAAATAGTTACGACGAGTTTTTACTTCATCATCTATCTCACGGGATCCATCTATTGTATTCAGTCAGTTATTAAATGATAAGCCTGACTTTAAAATTTAGTAACTTAACACAAAGACTTAAAGTTTAAAATACAAGTTAACAATTCAAACATGGGAGAGTCAAGCTTAGGCACGTATGGAGCGGCTCGACTGGACTAATACTACGACCTCACAGAAAGCCGGTTCTTAAGCAACACTTGCATTGTGTTTCACCGACTGAGTGAGGTTATCGGAAGCTCTATCCTCACCGTCAAAAGCAGCGCACACTAGCGACACTTGAGAAAGGCTCTTGAAAAAACATTACTGTTACTGAAACATTGAAAACAAGAGAATATTAATATCATAAATGCCATTTTTTCTAACTATATTAAACAATTTCAAACGTTTAATTTTAAAAATGTTACTGGCGTTGTTACCCAAAACTTTGTACGTAGAATTCCTACAAAGTTTTCCGTGTTCAAGCGGTATGCGTCAAAATTTAATCCGGTGATCATTTCAAGTTAAAATTAGAACCGTTGGTTCTGGATCCCCTCTCTATACCAGTAAAGTACATCAGTAGCTCGAATTTCAAATTCAAATTAAGAAATTGTCGACGTCATTTCTTGTAATCCAGAGACAGCTTTAAGCTCAACCAGAGTTTCATAGGGTATGTTACAGATAATTCTTTATTGCGATAATATTAGCATTATTAAAAATAAAAGTTAGCTATCAACAAGTTATTTTAATATTACAACCCATATGTCATCTGAAAACAATAACCGTAGGTCGACTCCAACCAAATACTTTCTAGAAATACAGATAGAAACAAGCCAAATGATACTTTATTTATAGATATAGCTGTTTGTATTTTGCTAATAAAGAAGGTTGTATCTGAGTTATGCACTGATTTATGCCAATAGACAGGAAATAAGCATAATTATTAATACACATAGTTCGTTAATCGTGATACTCGCAATAGTTTTTATACTTTTTTATCTACAATTATGTTTAGTACTTGCGTGCCGAAGCGTTTGAAGATTAAATTGAACAGCAAAAACTAAAATTATTACAATTACTAGAAATAATCGATGTATGTCCTAACCTCATTACTGATACATAATGTTGATAACCGTTCATCATAGTTTCAAAAATGTTTATGGTTACTGCATTGCTACTAAGGTGACAGCGTGATTTTTAAGCCTATATTATTCCTCTGTACATCCTTTATCCACACTTTACAAAAAGTTTTCTCGAATGCGACTAAGTAGTTCCATTGATTAGTCCATCTAAACGAACAAACAACCGAAACCATTGTATATTTCATATGTTCCTACTTATAAAACATTATCGGTACATTACAAACAGCACCGTTTCGGCTACTTATCTGAAAGCCAGACTGACAGAAAGATACGTGTTTACGTTTGAGTGGAAGATCATTAAGATCTGACGGTAATGTTGAAAGATTAGCTAGCTAACACTTAGTTTGATTGGTTTTCGATGTGTTTATATCTGTTAGCAACTTTAATCTTGTGTTACTTTTAGAGCGGAGTTTGTAATCTTTGTGTTCCGTAACTAGCTACTAAGAAACAAAGGAAGAGATTTTGAAACTGCTGTATATAGTTTCTGAACGGATTTAGAAATAGAATGCCTTGGATGATACCAAAAATATAGGGTATGGAGCTCATAAATGAATTATGTACACATGTACATGTATACTCTGTTTGATTTTCGAACCGAACATGTTAAAAAATGCAGTTCTGGTTAATTCTGAGTAGCTTTTTTAAAATTGGAATAGGTTTTTAATAGACTGGTTTGTTTAGTATTTATAATTGTTTTTTTTTTTCTTCATCGATTTCTAAGAAGGAGGACATAAAAGTGTTGCAAGAAATTCTCATAGGAATAAGGAAGGTTCCTTGAGTTCGCTAATGTACTTTTTTAAGTTTTTTAAAAAGTGAAATATCATATCAGCAACATTTCCTTGTTAAGATTCACCTTAGTGATAGCAATAGATGTTTTGCCATTTCTGTTTACCTTTCACATAAAATAATGAAGTGCCTTGAAGTTTTAAAATTGTCTTTGTTATATTATACCCTCTCGTGGGCCCACGGTACTGTCATGACAGGTGCCTATCTTTTATCGTGTACTTAATTTATTTAATTAAAGAGTTTGTTCGTAGGTTTATCTAACAACGTAATTGGCGCTGCAGTCATGTTACGTAATTAAATACGGCTGCCTAATCTATGTGTGCTCGTTATAAAGCATGGTAATTAAAAGGAGATGAATATTTGATGATGAGATTGAGGGACTTTGTGGATTGTCCCGGACGTTTCTATAATGGACTTTTAAAAAAGTAGATATGCACCTTCAATGTGCCGCCTATCATAATAAATTTTAAGTTAACTTACAATTTAAAAACTTCGCTAAGGAGTTGTATCTTCCACCAACAGGACAGCAACATGAGACGCAAATATCTTAATAGCTGTAGAAGATAACATTGTTAGTCTCTATAAAATTTCACACCTCCCGTCGATTTGCCAGGAATCGCATTATATTATCTTGACTTGGTTACACCGCTGAACATGACTGTTGGACTACCGCAGCTCTTTTGAGCAAAAACGTAATTAAAAATCGGTCATCAATCAGCAGAGAAATCGTTATACATATATAAAAAAAAATACATATATGTGTCGGGTCGTTCGGCTCCCTTTGTTATTGTTAAGATTGAAGATGGCTGGCGCATGCGCCATGCAACGAGGCTCGGGGCTGGTCATCTCCGGACTGCTATTACTTAACATAGAATAGTAATTACCATAAGCATTTTAGAATGATGTATTGCATTGTCCTCACATATCTTATTTTTTGACTGCACTGATGGCGTAGGCTTGAGTGGTCACATCGCCACTATACTGCCGCGCCGTGTGTTGTGGGTTCGATCCCCGCACGAGACAACACTTAGTGTAATCCTCAAATTGTTGTTCTGAGTCTGGGTGTTCTTTGGGTACGTTGTTTGAATGTTTGTAAAGTCCACTGCGACACAGGAATTAATCCTAATGCGGGAGTTGGCTTTTTATAACATAAAAAATCTTATTTTATTTTATGTGCACTTATGAACTGTTACAAAAAACTTATTAACAATATTTGAAGAGTGTCTTTGCAGCTTCTTGTCTGTTATTCTCCATAGGATACATATTGGAACAGGCAACTAACTTCACGACTGACTTAGTCTGCCCGACTACCTCTCTTGATAATTCAAAAATACCTGTGATTGATTTAGTTAAAATATACGATTTTGATTTGATGTTTGATTTTTAGAGTAAAAACAGTATTAATTTAGCTTAACTTAGTAGTTATGTGAAACAATTATTGTGAAACAAACTCGTGGTATCGCAGTAAAACTTACGAGTGTGTACAATAATTTGGCATCTGCTTTCAGCTGCTCTGATGATGGAACCAGGAGATACTCTTCAATGGTTTCTAGTTAACCCGTTGAGTTTGGGTTCGTTATTATGATTTATTTTACTTGACCGGAGTAATACCATTGCCTCACAGAAAACCGGTAGACAAACAATGCTTGAGGGTACTGGAATACCAACTCCCCCTTTCCTGTTTCTCCTTCCCTCAACCCCCTATCCTCGCCCCTTATCCTCTTTCTCCTTCCTCACCTTAAGTTCAAAATTAGGCTCAAAGGCCGTCAGTGCACTTGCAACTTTCGAGCTGAAGGTGTTCATGGGCGGACTTGTTACTTACAGTCAGATGACCCGTCTTCTCGTCTGTCCCCCAATATAATAAAAAAGAAATGGGTATGGTGACGACAGTTGACAAAATCCATAACGTAGTATTCCCTCGAGTCAGGCCTCAGCCGGTTTAACGAGTCAATTAGATTACATTTCATGACAGGGTGTTCTTTTTAGTTTTTTAAACTGCTAACTGTACTTTCTGTTCCCGAAGAGTTAACCGAGTCTTTCAAAATTCTAAAAATTAGATGTCCATTACATGTTTTGATCCCCTATTTTGCTACCCTCATGTTAAATTTTCGAGAGTCACCTATGTCTTTACCAAAGATCCTGTTTATCTCTATACCAAATTTCAACCGTGAAAGCGTAACACTAAAGGCCGGCAACGCATAGCGACTCTTGAATTGCAGATGTCCATGGGCGGCAATGGTGGCTTACCGTCAGATGATCCGTTTTTTAACACTACCTCAAAAAAAAAAGTGAGACAGACAGAGTTACATGCGGTTTTCTAATGTTAGTAACGATATATGTATGTATGTATATACTATTTGATATCGTATCTTTATAAAATGTATCTGAAATATTTTGCAATAATTTTAAAAAGAGTCACAGCATATGCATGTTTTTTAATGGAGCCAGTTTGTCAACTTATACACAACATTAATTAATTTTTAACACATCAGACAGACAGTTACCACACATTCACACATAAATATTTCAACGCGCTGAAACAATTTCGACAGGTCCTTTCACTCAAAGAGGAAATAACAAATCGTCTAAGCGGCTCAACCGCCATGACAGTTTTTTTCCCGCCCTTACTTTTGTTTTTTTTTTAGACGGCGATTCTCTGATTTATTGCGTCTACATCCAAGTTTGAGCCAGCAACAGATGTTGACTGTTGATGTTGTTACTTACGGAAATTTTCTTTTCCTAATTATTAATTTAAATAAATAAAAATAAATATAAAGATAGAGACGACTTTATTTGTACACCATTGTTACAGTAAAAGTGTCATACAAATACAAGTTAATTATTATAATAATATACAAATATTCTAGGTCTGCGAATAAGCAGGGAGAAGACCAAATACATGCATTGCAACTTTAGTGGCGTCAACAGCAATTATACCATATGTCTGCAGAACACCCATCTAGAGGAAGTTGACCATTTCAAGTACCTAGGGTCAGTCCTCAGTAAAGATGGGGCAATAGACACTGATGTCACCCATCGCATAAATACCGAGTAGATGAAATGGAGTGAACTGCCCGGCGTGCTATGCGACAGCGACAGTGCACAGAGCAGCAGTCCGACTGGCCATGACATCCACTTAAAAAGCAGCATGAAAATCAATTACACTGCGCAGAGATGAAGATGCTCAGGTGGGCAGGTGGTGTAACTAGGCTGGATCATGTCAGAAACACACACATAAGAGGCACCTTCAAAGCGAGACCTATCCCAAATAACTGCCGGAGAGCCATCTGCGGTGGTACGGACACGTTATGAGGCCACCATCCGACCACATGACCAGGAAAGTGCTGAAATGTGAAGTGATCGAAACCAAACCCCGAGGACGATAATAGTAGATAAGAACCTCAAAGAAGCCCAAGTTTGCGTTTGTCATGCGTCTCCAGGTAGCTTTTTCTACCTGCTACCTGGAGACGCATGACATGGAAGGCCGACCACAAATAGAATACGAAAGAGCCAGGCAAAAGAAGATACACATATTGTATACGTTTAGTCTTCTTGTACTATACCAATACTAAACAAATCAAGTACATATATTATGTATCATACAAACATATATAAAAGCTTTATAGTGTAGTTAAAACGAAAGGTTCTGATGTTTTATGTAATTTAATATGGTACTTTGTATCATAAATATTTATCTCATTGCATTTCAAGAAAGTAAATGTGTTTTCTTCATAAATGAATAGTGAAAGTAGTATTTAAATTTGTTAGCTAATGATTATGTGGCTCACATTTTAACTATATTTTATGTCTGTGTTACGTTTTATGAACGTTATTTGTATGTAAACTAGTTCAGAAGTCTTCAGTTAAAACAAACAGCAAGAAACAAATAAAACACTTTGTGACATAATTGACTTGTAAAAAGAGTAACTAACCGCCTTTAATACGCGTAATATGATCAATCGTAAAACATGCAATTCAAAGAACCAGTAACGTAATTTAAATAAATATTCCCTAAAAGGAGTTGTAGCTTCCAAAATCAGCTCGGCACGTTGAGACGCGAATACCTTAATAGCTTTTGCAAGTATATGAAAAACATGAATTGTGTGTCTATAGGGTTACCCTCATTTTTCCTGTGATACCACCCTCAAATCTTGATTTAGTTACAACGGACCTCTGCAGGAGTATCTTTTAAACAAGATCAAATTATTAAAAATCGGTCGGCGATTGGAGAATTCGATGAACATGCATAAAAAATGATACATACAGTCGAACATAGAACCTTCTCCTTTTTAGTCGGTTAAAAAGAGAAATTAATGTGACTCTAAAATGGTGTTAATGTTTATCGTTAGATTTTGAATTTGATAACATTCTCGTTCATAATTAAAAGACAAGTAATTAAGATTGTGTAATACTTTTTCATTGATTTTCACGTATTTTTCAATGTTTAATTTTAAGTTAAAGATAAAGTAAGCCTAGTTGGTACCCTTGGTGGCCTGGTTGGTTGGTAGTTACTATCGCATTACACAACTTTATATACGGATGAAAACAATACGATATTTTGTTCTTCCAATTACTAAATAATGCGATCAGTACTTTTACACTTTTTCCATTAACAAAGTTTTCTGAATCGTTACATGATATTACTTGATTAAAATTGTTCTCGAATGTTCTTTTTTCTCGTGGGTAGTTTGAAAAAACAAGCCCTGGAAGAATAGCTGGCTGATAGTTGAAATACTTTTTAAATTGAAACGAGGGGTTGCGCCCAGAGTGGAGTAAATTTTTTTATATACTTTGTCGGAGCTACTAATTTTTTTTTTTTTGGAAGAAAAGAATGAACGTAGTTGATACGAGATCACTACGAAGTATTTGTAGAGTGAAATTGTTTTGATAGCACAGAGGGATGCAGGTAAGCAATGGGGCTTATTGTTATCATTTTTTTAAACAATACTAATTACGTATGTCATACATTACAGGTGTTCTTGTGAACGCGTAGGGGCTAAGCTGAATTCTTGTGTTAGAGTTGGTGCACCACCATAGAGCATTGGAGGGGGATCGAATCGGCAACACTTGATCACAAGTTCGACGCTTTACCCCTTTTAAATTAAGTACATAGTACCTGGATGATTGTTTTTTTTTTGGTAAATCGTGTAAAAGAAGGAGCTGTAATAAAAAATACGGGCAGTCTTTGGGGACTGCCGATAGAAGTGAAAACTAAGTAGTTGGTATACATATAGCGTGCTCTGACGATGACGCGAATTTCACGATTTTTTTCCCCAAAAAGTACACATATATACACAGTAAACATATAGCTCATGCAAAGCGTTCGGTGACGATGATGTGAGTTCCATGATTTTTGTTTACCCAAAAAGTGCTCAACGCGGCTAAAGAAGTTTTCACTTCAAAAGTGGGAAAAAAGTAATCATTTGGACCCGAACCGGGTCTTCTGGTTTCGGGACCGACCTATTTCCCACCTGAGCTGTTATAACCTTGTTATACCTTCGTATTCTAATTATATTGTTGCAGCTTTTCATAGCCTGAAAACACGGATAAAACGATGTATGTGTGTTCTAAAAATGAAACCTAGTTAGATTGATTTATCGCCCCCGAAACCTGCATACTAAATTTCCTGAAAATTGATGGAGCAGTTTCCGAGATTCAGATTATATATATATATATATATATATATATATATTTATGCGATAGGGGGCAAACGAGCAGACGGGTCACCTGATGGTAAGTGACTACCGCCGCCCACGGACAGTGCGTTGCCGGCGTTTTAGGTAGGAGTAGGTCGTATCGGTTCGGAAATACGTATATACAAGAATTGCTTGGTTAAAGGTATTAAATAGCCCGCTATGTCTTAGAACAAAACATTACACTCTAAAAATTGTCATCAATCTCTTTTAGAATTTTCTATATTACAAACAGCTCTATTTTTTTCTCCCCTTCTTCAAACGTCAAAGCAATCTTCGTGTAAATATAACAAGTCATTATCCAAGATTGTTTATAGATATCAGCCGGGTTGAGTATGCCTTCGTCGCTTCCAAATTACTCTCCTGTGTTTGATAAATGGCTCCGGCGAATACCGATTTCTCTCGTGAATGGGTGGAATTATTATAATCTGTAATCCTTGATTTCTTGAGTAATTTAGCAGAACATATGATCTTATATATTTTATCTTACATTAGTGCTTCATAACATTTTTTGTCTACTTTTGGAACGAAGTTCCTTATGGGCCGTTGCGAAGGGGTACCCTTTTTTTTTTTTTTTTTTCGTGTGGAAACCCCCACGGGTCATCACCTCACCGGAGCTGACGGTGAAGTGGTATGTCGGACTCGAACCGACTAAAACCACACGGTATTCCGGCACAAGTGGGTCTACTGTAAGGGACCTGGGTATACCCTAGGAGGGATTCTTCCAGGAACCGCGAAGGGGTACCCTAGCCGGCAAATAAGATTTTTTTATTTATTGATAATACTACCGTACCATGCCATGTAAGTATGAATGTTTAGCAGATAATCGCCACCTTAGTTTAAGATTTATCTAAAAAGTATAATTATATAACAGTGGTAAAGCCCTGCTTAGGCACGAATGGACAGTAAACCGGTTGTAAAGCAACGCTTGACGCGACATGAGTGAGGTTTCCGGAGGCCCAACGCCTCCTCTCGTCTCATACCGCTCTCCTTTTTCCTATCTCCTCATCCCTCCTTTCTTCTTTCCCCTCCTCGCATCCCCCATCCTTCATCACCCTCAAAGTCGGGCAGCGCACTTATGACTCTTGAGTTGCAGGTGTCTATGGATGGCGCTTGTCACTTACCATCAGGTGACTAGTCTATTCGTCTGTCCCCCTATAGTATGAAAAAAAATGGACGGAAAACTGTATTCTATTTGAGTTTTTAAATTCGTAATGTCATTTATTGTACAAAAATTGTACTTACTCTATGACCGTAAGTTTCAAAGTGAAGTTTTCCGCGTTACAAATTAGGTTACGAAATTCCTGATGACAGTGTAACATCAATAGACGGTGTGTATATATCTTGATTTTTTTTAATGTTAGTGGCATCTCCAGACAATGGGTTAAAACCACTTAAGAATCGCATGTCATGTTTTTTTGACTGCGTCATATTGGTAAAAATAGATCACTTCATAGATGACACAATGCGAGATGATGCTTAAGGAATCTTCATTGAAGAATAAGTGAATTTAAATGGACATTACAAAACTCTAAAACAAATAGCATTTTTTTTATATATGTTCTAACTTTTATCCGCGGCTTCGCTCGCATTAAATCTCTTAAATATGTGTGAAGATGGCGTTGAACCTGCTGGATTTTCAAATTTTTTGACAAACCATCATATCTGACAAATTTTTTTTACCCCCTGTAATTTCTTTTTTTAGAAAAAGTATCCTGTCGTTTTAATACCTTTGAGAATATGTATACAAAGTTTCATGATAATCGGTTGAGTAGTTTTGGCCTGAAAGCGTAACAAACAAACTTACATTCACATTTATAATATTAATAATTAATATATTGTTATATAGTAAGGATGTAAATACATACATCAAACATACACTCACGCCTGTATTCGCGAAGAGCTCGGCAGGCGGAGCCGTAATTAACGCCTACATTTTGTCTATTATAATGTTGTCCCATTTATGTAATTGGTGTCCCATTTACGTAAAAAATGCCCGGTAAAAGCGGTATATATATGTATATATAAAACAAATACATGGTGCATACATACCAAGTTGAAATATACAATTAAAACCTAATATGTCTAAGCTTTTAAAAAGAGCTGCAAGCCGTTCTATTATCAGCGTTTATGGTCACTAGATGCGTCCTTAGTATCAAAGCGCGATATTTTATGTTCTATATTATTCCTCAATAAATACATTCTAATTTGAGTGTTATTTGCAAAGATAAATAAAACTATTAAACTTTGTTACAAGAGACAGGAACTTACAACAGTCTAATAAGACAAATAACGCCTTGAAATAGAATCGTAAGTAGTGTATTACACCAGGTGTAACACACCGTTCCGTCTTCATTGTTCTGTTCAAACAAATCTTCAAAGAAGCTGCGAGTAAAGCAACGTCAATAAATTATAACCCGATGGTCAGGACGCCTTCCAGCGGTCCAGCTAGAAGGAATGTCGACTGAGGAGGGTAGCTGGTATATACGCTGTTTTAATGGTATAGGGGGTCAAACTAGCAGATGGGTCACCTGATGGTAACTGACTACCGCCGTCACCTGAACCTCAAGAGTCGCAGGGACGGGGTTTGCAACTCTGGTATCCTAATTTACTTGGTGATACATTGATTAATAAACGGTTTTCAGTGAGGCAGTTGAAGTGGAAGTCTATTTAATGTTTATAGCTTAGTTACGTATATATATATAATATATCGCTTCACGCTTTTGATTATTATTATAAGAGTTGGCGGGGATAAAGGACGGACGGTGGAATAGAACGCAACCATTATATGACTTCTAGTTTTCCGTGATTCCGTAGGTATCTCTCCGGTCAGGCCGGCCCATACGTGCTTACGTACTCAAACATTTCTCTCCACCGGATAAAATATACTAACTTAAACTAGCAGTTCCCCGTTTTAATATTACTTCAATATTAGTCTTCAATAAATACTTTATCTGATACAAAATTATCCTGGGACAGCCATTTTTCTTATGAAACCGGAATTAGTGACGTTTGCGGAGGCCCAACTACCCTTCTCTAACCCCTCCTCTTATCCTCCCTCTCCTCTTTCCCATCTCCTCAACCTCTTTCTAATCTTTCCCCTCCCCGCAACCTCGCATTCTGTATCACTCTCAAAGGCGGGCAGCGCACTAATGACTCGTGATTGCAGGTATCCGTGGACGGCGATTGTCACTCACATTCAGGTGGCCGTCTGTTCATAACAAAAAAAAAACAAGGTTTGATTTAACTATAGACGAAATTCAAGAGATCATTTCCTTCAGCGTTTCGTTCGTTACGTCATCGTTGTGTTGACAAGATAAGAAATTTCTGCTTAGCAAGCCCATAAATAACATAGCTACGTGGTTTTCGGTGGAGTAGGATAGGGCTACCCTTTCCGTTGCTTTCGTAAAAGACGACTAAGGGGTGTCATCTATCAGACAGTATATGTACTATCATACAGTACCGGGTGACTGCAATGTGTGTGATGCCTCTGCCTACAGGGATATACGTGAGTTAGTAAATAAGAGTGTAGAGTATGTATAAAAAAAGAAAAAAGAAATTAGAGAGAACCTTCCTCAGACTCCTTAGAATATTTGTACAAAACAATTGTACTGAATTTAGCAACATACCTAATTAGCTATTTTTTTTTATTTTATATAGAAAATAATTATACTATCGACTTTAGACATAAAAACGCAACTGAAAAAAAGATCTTGTCAGATATAATCGAAACTGGCGGGCTTGTATGAAAGGTTTACACTACTTATGTTTAAGTGAGTATGAAGCAACAACACAACTTCGGGTTCGTCTGTTCCAAATAGTAAATATCAAATTGTTAAAGAATAATCAAGTCTTTTTACTTCTACGCTGTGCTTGTGCCGACGCTACAACAAAAAGTCAAATTAGAATAAGAACTTTCTTGAGTTACATTCATATTTATTTAAATATACGGTTTTACTTTTACGTGTGTATTTCGGGGTAGTTTCGGTCCCGACAGGAGACCTTTCTCAAGGAATAAGTCGTCCAGCCGCGACGGTACCGAACGTCCTGAAATACCAACGTGAGTTGAACCGTATATTCAAATAAACAAGTCAAATTCTTTCAAAAAAATATAAAACCTTATTGAATTATAAACAGTACATCTGAGTAAATTGAGATTACAGTTGAATAAGAAAGTTTGTTAAGTAATTTTAGATGTTTTATCCTTGTAGGAAGTCATTTAAATTGTAGAACCGAAGTAACAGTTCAGGAATGGCAAACGGAGAAGATGATGAATGGATTTAATTTTAGATCTTTCTTACAGAGTGATCGTGGGTTCTATTAGAAACGGAGAATGGTAAGAGCATTTGTAAGTCGTATCCCCCTAAATGTAGCCTTGATATAAGAACCACATTGGTGGTTGTCGGTTTGTATAAAATCATAAATTTCTACTTTCTGACTAAAAAGTTTTGATCACAGAATGTACATAAAGCTTTCTTGAAAAATAAAAAAAAAACAAGTGAAAGTGATGGTAGAAACTACAGAGCGTACTTAAGCTATGCTATAGGACCTAAGCATAATATTATTGCTACTATTATAAATACTAAAGTTAGGATATATTTTGTTGCTCAATCACGCCAAAACGGCTGAACGGACTTGGTTGAATTTGGCACAGTTAGATTTTAGTCTGGAATAGCATAAAGGCTTATTATTTCCACGCAAATAAAGTCGCGGGAAATAGCTAGTACTATATTAAATTAAGTTCAACAGTTTAAATAAATCATATCACAAATTAGTCGTGTTCGCTTTCATTATGACAGAGCATCAAAATAACACTAAATTCCATTTATGTGTAATTCATGAATTACATGAATTTGAAACGTGACAGTTGACAGCAACATAATTTAAATCTGTAAAGGGACTTAATTAGTATAATTATAGAAATGGCGGAGCCCAACAAAGTAATTACTAAGAAACTCAAATTGTCTTTGCTTTAATTGAATTGTTCGTTTCGCTCAACATCTCCAAGTACTCACCTGATCTATTAAAAGAGTTACGAAAAGAAAGCAAATTATAAAAAACACAATTAAGCCAGAATGGCTGAAGGAGGATAAACGTTTTATTCTCATAAAAAAGTCTACACTTTAAATAAGAACTCTATGCCTTTTAGGGATCACGCTTAAAAGGACCCTCTTGGGCCGTAGCACTCTTTCAATCAAAAGCGATTTGTTCTAATGAAGTCTACAATTCAAAAAGAAACAATTCAACTGAACTGAAAATAATAAAGTTGACCCGTTTAAGTCGTCCTATTACTGAAAAGTGTGAAGGAGTGCCTTCTCTGCGCGAACAATAAACTGCTCATAGAGCAAATTGCGGGATGGAGCTAAAATTACCCCGAACCATTTGTAAACTTATAAAATTATAAATAGGGTTCAAAGTCAAGCGCTGTGTTTGTAAGCACCTGTGACGTTTAAGGCGTGCCGTAGACAACTGACGGCTTCCGTCAGTAATCAGGTCACGTTCCTTTTTTGAAATGCGCGCCGTTGTCGCGTTCGGTTCTACGTCGAGAAATTCTATCGTGTGAGTTGTTTGTACGCCATACCCAAAATAGATTTTTATTGTGCCTCAATACTATTAGCCTATATTGATTTTCGAATTTTTCTCTTTAGAAACAAATTTTATGGTGTTCAAATCGTGGTAAGAATAAAATTGTACATATACTTCTAGTTTCTTTTTACTATGAAGTATTCGTTTTACTCTGTTCGCCATTTTCCGTACCAGTGGTTCCATCCCGCGGTTACACAAAAGCTGTGAACGATTATGGACGTGAAGCGGAATGTCGCGGAGTGTAATACAGTCCCCAGCGTTCTTGAGAAAGTGGAGGTTCAGTAATTGTCTAATTTTCGTCTTTTCTGCTCAAGTGAACTCTGAGAATAGCTGTAGAAGTGTAATTTTAGTTATTATAATGTCTTATAGATATTTTAATGAGAATATAGACAGTGAGGGGTCAAAATTTTTAGTAAAGCACATTTTAAACGAGTAGATATGTATTCTGGTTTTACTCAGATAGTAATTATTTACATTAATGTTAACGAATTATTATAAAATATTAAGATGTTAATAACAATATTAAAATTGACCTCTCCGTGTTTAATTCGGGTTCATACGCTCACGCCTGTATCCCCTAAAGGGTAGATAGAGGTGTAAACACCCGCATTTTGCCAATTAGAATTTGGTCCCATAACGTAATAAGTGGCAAGACTATTGCCATCAACCGGGCACTGTATGACTGTATATGTACTGTCTGATAGACAACAGGCCGATCCTTTAGTAGCTTCTCACCATCAGGAAGAGATCAGGTGGTCGTCCTATTCTAATCCACCGTGACCCACACGGCACATTATATTTGTGGTGAAAAACATGACGAAAAATAGTGCAATTGAGTTTTGGCTAGTTCCTATAAGAGGCCTAGAGGCGGACGAAAAAAAGAAATTTTAGGAAGAAAACGGATAGGGCCTGTCCCGGAAGGGACTCGTGTCTTGTGTAGGTTCCTACCTAGGATAAGGGATACCGGAAGTCGCAGTCGCAGTCGAGATGATGTTTTCTGCTATTATATATGTATAATGTTTAAAAGTTTAAAAGTGTATATTTTAATAATTATCATCATATTTATGAGTAAAACAAGGCTATCATAAAAATGAGGTAGATTATAACATTAAATCAATAAAATTTCGCCGTTACTGACATACTGAATGAACAACTGACTTGAAAACAATGTCATAAGAATGGCGATGACGAATAAAACTGTTACTCATGATTCCAAAAAGATTTGTTTTCACTCTTTAAATTAAATGTCAATGAATGGAACGCACTTTGAATTTAAATGTGGAATAAGTGCAATGACACACTTGACTTAGACTGTATGAAGTGCATTCCTGTGTGTCTATGAAAGTACACTTATTTTTTTAAACCAGGTCGTCTGTCATTTAGCTAACTATGATGTCAAATATGGCGGGCTTTGTTTGGATTTTTATTACATAGTCTTGTTAGAAAACAATATTGTTTACCATAGCCTAGAGTTTATTTATTTATGGACGGGTAAATACCCAGGTATGACAATTAGCGGTCTTATCATTCGCGGTGATCCCTTCCAGTCAACCTTTATACTTATATCGATATCAGAATTATCTTTAATTATTTTTTTAATTTATATTTTTTATTTATTTAAATGGTACATGTTTAACACTAACAACAAAATTTCACTCAAACTATAAACTAATAGCAATGAATATTATATTAAATCGCATTTTTAAGTTTCTCAAATGAAATGATGAAGGTGACAACTGCCTAATATAAGTTGGTATATTTTTTTTCTTATTAATGTCTAGAGAAATCATAGGATTAAAAAAAAATTACAACAAAAACATTTTCACAGGCGGCTTCTTGAAATCTCGTAAGTGTCATATGTTTGTTGCTCTATTAAACGTTTCAAATTATAGCTCTCATATCAAAATCCATTAAGCTGTATAGGCTCAAGGGCGTGACTAAGACATCTCATTCATAAATACCCACATACAAACATAACCCTCCTTCTTGCGCAGTCAAGTATAAATCAAAATTTTGTCAGTAGTACATGGTCACCGCGCTCTGTGAGAGCTTTAGCAATCTCACAATATAATTATAATTTGATTACAAACCTGTTGCGCCTTATCTCTTGTTACAATACCATTTTTTAACTGTTCGACTGTATGTATTTTTGTTCGTATGTTCAACAATTTCTCCGCTAATGGTCAACCGATTTGCATTATTTTTTAAATAGTATACTCATGCTATGATCCCATTGTCACCAAGACAAGATTTCATCATGGAATCATAAAGAAATCTAGAGAGATGTCCACCCCCCAATAATCAAAAGAATATAAAAACTAGATTTGTAATATTGTGTTTCTTTCTCTCAGCTATCTGTACAAAATGTAATTTCTGATACGCTATTCTTGTCACAAAATTTGTCTAAAACCTTTATTGCTCTGCCACTTTACCGCCGTTATTCAGCTAGATACCATATTAAGTAATAATTTCTGTCTCCAGAATTTCACAAGTGTAAATTGTAAGATTGTTAAACTGTCTACACGATCTTCATTTGAATTTTACAACTTTGTACGCTGTGGTAGAACTTTATGTAGTTTTATTAAAACTATATTAATAATGTCCTATTTTGTGTATAGATAGCAGCAGATTTTTAAATGTAGTTTTAAAGATTAATGCTATTTTGTTTAACGTTTTTTTTAATGTTTACTGTACTCTACAGATCTATGAAGTCACGGCCCTTAAAGTGTGTAATAAATCGCTCTGATTTAAAATAACACAAAGTGAATTGTTTTTTTTTTTTTTAATTGGCATAGACATGAGGGTAAGCGGGCCACCTGCCCATGGACACCTCCAACTAGTGTAGTAAGAGTTGTAAGTGCACTGGCCTTTGAGGGCGCGAGGGGAATGAAGGGAAGGGATGTTAATATATTTTAATGTATGTTTTATTGTGCACTAATGTTAACGTAAGAATAGAAAATAAATGCTATTTTATCATATTTTATTTATTTATTTTATTTTTTTAAAAAGACAACTCCCGCACTAGGATTAATTCCTGTGTCGCGGGGGACTTTACAAACATTCAAACAACGGACACAAAGAACACCCAGACTCAGAACAACAATTTGAAGATTACACAAAGTGTTGTCCCGTGCGGGGATCGAACCCACAACACTCGGCGCAGCAGCGTAGTGGTGAGGTGACCACTTAAACCGCTACACCATCCGTGCAGTCGATATGGAGTAGCATCATAGCATGGGGGAATATGGCATAGGACTGTTATCTATCAGACAGTATTTTTACAGTCCTACAGTGCCCAGGTGACGGCAACTGGCTTGCCCCACTATTACGTAAGGGACACTTAAATATAGTTGGTAAAATGTAGGCGTTTAATAACTTCATCCATCCCCAACATATGGCTGTCTGGTCCCAATCTAAGCAAAAGGTCTAACAGTTGTAGAGCCATGCTTATGCTTGTGCAATACCAGGGCCTCACAGAAAACCGGTTGTGAAGCAACTTTCGTTGCATTTTATCCAATTAGTGAGGTTTCCGGCGGCCAAATTTTCCCTCTGCTCTTCTCTTATCCCACTCCCCTCTTTCCTATATCCTCATCCCCCTTTTTTATCCCCTCCGCGTATCCCCCTATCCCTCACCGCCCTCAAAGACGGGCAACACACATAAGACTTTAGAGTTGCAGGTGTTCATGGACGGAGGTTGTCAGTTACTATCAGGTGATCCGTCTATTCGTCTGTTCCACTATAACATAAAAAAAGCTTAACTATGGTAACCAGACTACTGTTTAACATAATTATCTCTAAATATACATATATCATATGGTCTGTTGGTCTCCTTCACAAGGTTGCATAAAATGTATTAATTATAAAAGATTCAAAAGCCCCAACTAGCTTTATATACCGTGCCCCGGGATTTCGCAAAACACGCTCGAGTTTCAGAACGAAGCCAGACCACAGACTTCGCAACGTCGTATTACATTACTTGGAAACTTTACACTTATTGATGTAGATGCAACTATATAACATATAATATTATGCTTTTGTGTGTTCAAATGTTAGTGAGGGGTAGTTATTGAAATAGGGTTTCAAGTTCGTTGAAAAAAAACATAAAATTATAGGTACTTATGTAATGGTTTAGAAATTTCGAAACGAAAATTTGAATAACTTGCTATGAATTGAATCAATTGGTGATTATGTATAATGGTCGAGAAATAGATTGTAATGTCTGAATTTTCTTTACAATATTGGAATATCAATTTGCATTGGCCTATGTGTTAATTTATGCCATTTGGTTCATCGCCTCCATCAAGAAGTTTTTTTCTCAAATCTTTTCCCACAGGTGTCCCCATTACATCTTTCATGCAAGCCCACCAGATTCAAGTTCTTCTGACCTGTCCTTTATTTCAGAACACCACTTAGATGAGCGTATGTGTTTCGCGATCCACCCCAATTTCCCATCCTCTCTTTACCTTCTGTCTTCGCTTTCCCCTACCCGAAAAGGCTGACAGCACTCTTGAGACTTTTGAGTGCAAGCAGTTGCAAGTGTTCATGGGCGTCGGAAGGAGTTTACGTGGTAGAGCCATACCTAAGCACGAATAGGCAGACTCGACCGGTGAGATACCACGGCCTTACAGAAAACCGGTTGTGAAGCAATACTTACGTAGAATTTCCCCGCAATTAGTGAGGTTTCCGGAGGCCCAACTCCTGACCTCCCGCCCCTTTTCCCATCTCCTCATCCCCGTCTCTTTCCCCGCCCTGCATACCGTCATCCTTCACCCTCAAAGGCGGGCACCGCGCTTATGTCTCTCCAGATGCAGGTGTCCATAAACGGTTACCATCAGGTGACCCGTTTGCTCGTCTCCCTATTCCATAAAAAAGAACTAGCTATCTCACCGACGTTCTCTTTATATGTACATTAGTTTCATCATTAGATCCTTACATATTCTTTCACCATATCCTTTAGCAATCTGCGTCACTGCCTTCGTCGTTTAAAATAAACATCAAAATAATGAAAAAGCCATAAACATTCAAAGACAATTAACTGTTACGATTTTACTATAATTGCTGTAACACAATTGATTCTCAGTGCGACACTTAATTGCGATTCGAAGCGCCAGCACACCATTTTAATTCATTTTTAATGGTGCTATTTACTGAAGTTTGTATTTAAAATTCATTTTATTTTGTTTTTAAATACAGTTTCAATTCAAACTTGACATGTCAATGAGTCTGTTACGTGCTGGCGTGAGAAGTCACCGTTTGAGAGTGAAAAATACGATTCCGAACTAAACGGTTCGTATCCTCTTTTCTGTGCCGATCGGTTAAAGCGTGGAAATCACTACCAGCGCACGTGTTTCCCTCCTTTTTGATCCCGGGTTTTTAAGCGGGGCGTGAAAAAACATCACACCAGGCCGCTATAGTGTGGGCCACCATGCTGGCACATTGAGTACTCTAGCAATGAGGATGGTAACCACCACTTTTTGACTCCACTTATTGATTGCCATCAGACAGGGTTTAATCATTATGGTAGGCTTAGGCTTTTTTTTTATAGCATAGGTAGACAGACGAACAGACGGGTCACCAGATGGTAAGTGACAATTACGTCATGGACCGCTGCAATTCGATAGTCGTAAGTGCGCTGCTCCCCTTTGAGGGTGATGAGGGATGAAGGCATGCGGAGAGGGGGGGGGTGATGAGATGGGAAAAGGGGTGGGGTCAGGGAGACGAAAAAAGAGAGGGGGAGCAGGGTCTCCGGAAACCTCAACCATTTCGGGGAAATGCAACGAAAGAGTTGCTTTACAACTGGTTTTCTGTGAGACCGTGGTATTGCACCGGTCGAGCCGGCCCATTCGTGCCTAAGCATGGCTCTACCACGTAAGTAATAGTTTTAGGTTCTAATAATTCGCTTAGAGACTCATTATTTTTGGCATCAGCCAGCCGCTTACGCAATATGCTTGCCATCTGTTACGTAAGTGGAACTGCATTATAGACGCCAAAGTGTTTGCGTTTAGTACGCCCCTGCTTACCCCTTACTTCTTAATAAATATCGTATATTATAAACACTATGCCTACACGGAGTGTAGTCGTTACTCGTAATTATTGTACCAACATCAACCAAATTTTGCATACACGTTGTCAAGCGTTCAATAAAGAACAAAACTTGTTGTAACTACAAAAAAATAGTTGTAAGTCATCATCATCATCACCCTATCACCGTCCACTACTGCAATGCAACTATCCCGGTCTTAGGCAGGCTGAAATTCATCCGCTGCCATCTATTTACCTTTTTTTTTTTTTTTTTTTTTTCGTGTGGAAACCCCTTCGGGCCGTCATCCCACCGGGGTTTTCGGTGGAACAATGTGTCAGAATCGAACCGACTAAAACCACACGGTGTGCCATACTGCGCTTAAAATAGGAGGAATCCGGGAACAGCTTTATTAAGACATCCGGACCCCTCCTAGCGCCTGCCCGCACTATGCGGGCACCACCTACGGGTAACCTATCAATAAGGCGGCGTCCAGACACACGCGGACGTCACCCCCTCGCGGCTGGCCACTAAAGCGGGTGGAGGGGAAAAGCGGCAAATGGCAGACTATTGAATGCGTTGGCGATGTCCAACGACACCGCCAACAGCACGCCGCCACAGCTCACCGCCTCTTCGGTCACGGCCCTCAGACGCAACACCGCACCGATCGTCGAACGACCAGCTCGGAAACCGAATTGGGCGTCCGACAAATCGGGGCCGACCTCTTCCAGATGCCGGACGATGCGGGCAGAGAGTACCCTCTTCAACAGTTTACCCGCCTCGTCCAGCAGCACGATGGGTCTGTAGGCCGCAACCAAGTCAGTAGCCCGTCCCGGCTTCCTTAAAAGCACCAGCTTCCCGCTTTTCCAGCAATCAGGAAAGCGTCCGGACGACACGCTAGCGTCGAACACCTCCCTGAGGCGGTCCGTCATGTGGTCAAGGGCCAGAGCCAGAACTCGGGCAGGTATCCCGTCTGGCCCAGGGGCGGTGTTTTTGGAGCGAATCCGTAGAACAGCCGCCCCTATCTCCGCCTCCGTGATGGGTGGAGCATCCCCCTCCCCTAACTCCCCGTCGTCACCGGCCAAAAGGGCCATCGACGGGGGTATGTGCTCCATCCGTTGCGGGAAAAGGCCCTCAACCACTTCCTGCAGGAAGCTGGGCTGGAGAGTCTCAGTAAGGGGGGGGGGGGGCCAACGCGCGGAGCTTTTGTTGCACCGCATGATAAGGGCGACCCCAGGGGTCACGATCAAGACCCTCCAGCATCTCCTTTCTCTTCGATTCCTTGGCACGGCTAATGGCCAGCTTCAGAGTTTTCCGTGCTTCTCGATATTCTTCATGAAGCTGGTCCTCTTCCCCCTCTTCGCGGTGACGTCGCCGACTGCGGGTGTAGGACCTCCGGGCACGAATGCAGGCCACGCGGAGGTCCGCCAACTCCTGGGACCACCAGTAGACCTCCTTCCTTGGAGGCCGACGACCTTGAACGCGGGGCATGGCCGCATCGCAGATCTGCGTGATCGCATCACGAAAGCGGCCCGCCCCTATGTCTGCCTCCTCGGTCGGAGGTTGCGGAGATAGCCAGGAGCAGATAATGGCTGCCTCCTCTTGTAGATCCCTATCTAATTTCGATACAGCCCACCGCGGAAAGCGGGATGAAAGCCGCGCCATGTGACCCCTTCTGGGGTCCTGGGTCCGCGAGAGCTCAAATCGGATGTAGAGATGATCCGAGAGCGTCTCAACCTCTTCCAGGACATGCCAGTTCCTTACTCGTGCGGCGAGAGCTGGGGTAGCGAACGAAAGGTCCACTATCGACCCCCCCTGCTGTCGCACACAAGTGTTGGTGGAACCTCTGTTTTGGAGACAGAGGCCCACTGATGTTGCCCACTCCTCTACAGCGTCGCCCCGTGCGTCCGTCCTGGGGGAACCCCACGCAACGGACTTGGCGTTGAAGTCCCCCAGCACTAAAACGTGCCCAGACGCTAGTCGCCGTATCGAGGTCTCCAGGTTATTGAGGAAAGCCTCGAAATCACTCAGACTCCGGTTGGGGGAGAAGTAAACACCATAAATGGTAATCCCACCCCACTCAGCGGCAACGTATCCAGTACCCTTGTCTCTTAGCGACAAGGGCGGGGAATGAGCCGCCGTGGAGCTGACGACTGCCACGGAGCCGTCCCGGTCACCCAGCCAGTTTGGACGGGGAGGAACGTAATAGGGCTGCCATCTATCTACCTACTCCAAGGCGTCCGTATTAGTATTATATGTATTTTCCTAATAAAAACAAACAATTTTGCCAACAATCAAAACAAGATAAAGGATTTCTACAATTGCTACAAGATTAAGCCTCATTCCAGGGTTCACTCCTCTTAGTCTGAGTAAACAATTCGAAACGTAAACTCTTCTTAAACCATTCGTTCGAGGAAAATTTATGTAAGGGAGAGCGTACATTGTGATAAATGCTATTTAGCCAACCTATTGCTCTGGTAGTTAGTGATTTGACTAACCAGAGGTCGTAGGTTCTATTTCCATACTGTACAAATTTTTGTTTTTCTAATAATAGTTGTTGCCAGTGTAGGTGTTCTTTGTGTCCGTTCTATCTATTAATTCTTTACAGCAGCGATTAGTAAGCAGTGTTTTACATGGTATGAATATTATTGTCATCATAATCATTAGCTTATCGCCATCGACTGCTGGAAAGGAAACAATAAAAATAATTATAGTAAATTCTATTTATGTTGCTGCAGTTAACTATTTACTCATTTTTATTTGAATTTACGGCTTTACTCGCGTGAGTTTTTCGGGGATGCCCGACTAGTTTCGGTCTCGATAGGAGGCCTTTATCAAGGAGTAAGTCGTCCAGCCGTGACGTCACACGTATATTTATATAAACATGAATCTAATTGACGAGAGTTTTTATTCTATATACTCATTACAAATATTTTCCGAATATACCAATAGTTCCAGTCAAATTACTATTTTGGTTCTATGGGGTAGGCTATGGGTTGTTGTTAGCTTCAAACCCCTTTAAAGCTTACTGCTTGATTCTTGATGAAAAAAAAAAAATTGTTTAATTATGTATATATTTTTGTTACAGGTACAATATATTTGCGGTTTTTTTACTACGATGTCCTTTCCATTTAATTAAAAGGTAATCTATTTATTTATAAAGTACCCTCTTTATTTACCTTCCTGCTTTGTCCGGTAACATTCCTCTTTTGTGTTCGTGGATTCGTAGCAATCAAGCGTAAGTCTAAACAGAATATCTCGTTCATTCGACCGTATCTGGAATTCACTCGATACGTAAACTAAACCGGATAAAACTCTGTATTTGATTATTCGGGACAGTTTATGAAATTGTGGTACATCATAGACAAAAGAGATTTAAAAAAAGCTGAGCTTTACCAAAGAGTATGTTAATGTTAGATCATTACGATTGTGACTGAATTCTGTTTTCTTTTGTGTAGGTATGCTAATCCCCATCTTCGCCGTTTTTTTTTATTTTTAATCGTATTTGGGTGCAGACGAACAGGCGGGTCACTGCCGTCGATGGACCCCTCCAACTCAAGAGTTGTAAGTTGTACCGCCTTTGAGCTTAATAAAGGGGAGGGGGAGGGGCTTAGGTACTATCATGCACTCTGTTAAAACAATGCAATGGCAACCACTTTTTGTGAGGGGGTGGAGAGAGACTGGTCGAGCCGGCCTATGAAAACCCCCACGGGTCATTACCTCACCGGAGCTGAGAGTGAGGTGGTATGTCGGACTCGAACCGACTAAAACCACACGGTGTTCCGTCCAACTGGGTCTATTACCCATTATTATTATAGGCACATTGAAGACTGGTTTATACTTTTTTCTAAAGTTAATTATTAGTTACATAATACGATAAAATAATGCGAACGTTTGTTTTCGTGTCGTTTTCTCGTTTTATTTAATTGTGCTTCCACTTTGTCAAAGGTATATAGAAGGACGTAATACTTTCATCCATAAAAAACGAGCCACGGGCGAAAGCTGGTTTACAACAAACGTGAATTTGACGTTTGTTACTATTTTACACTTTGATTATTCAACCGATCATAATTTAATTCTGCTTCTATAAACTTTGTCAGGAGTACCCTAAGAAAAGGACATAATGTATTACTTACACTAACATATTGACTAACTCCACATTGACAAGAACAAAGCCGTAAGAGGAGGGTAGCTTTGTTATAAAGGTATACTTTCTGTACAATGTCGGTACAAGGTGCCTTACAACCCAGTAGTACAATAAAAGGTCAGTACCTCAGGGCGAGACAATTTTATTAAAGTCGAATATATACATTGAAAAAATTTTTAATGTCAGTTGAAAAGCTAGCGAAAATAAAAGAATATGTTGGTCAGTTGTCTCTGCTTACCCAAAATAAAAAAAAGGCGTGAGCTATATGTATATATATATATGTAGATATATGTATTTATATCTACTGAAGATGCTTGAAGCGGTTTTTAAAATATACTAGAAGTCGTTGCTTCAATTGATGACAGAATAAAATAAAAGATCATGAAATGAAATTTAAGATTATAAGTAAAATAAACACAAGATTGGAAACATATTAACATTTAAAATAACGTACTCTGCATTGTAAATGAGATTTTTACCTTTTATTTTCTTATTTTATATATTAAACATATAAATAATTGAAAACTCTTAGCAGTAATATAACATACAAGTAAAGACATCTGAAAACATTGCCATAAAAAAGTGATTTCTAAGATATGCGAAATTTCCTTGCTTCATTTCAATAAGTCACTTCCCACCCAGGATCTACTCTAATACCTCCATCGCTTTAATCTCTTAATCCTTATTCCCATTGACAGTTTTACTGATAGATTATATCTGGCGAAAGTGGGGAGATTCGGTCGGGATTATATCTTGCCAAATTGTTTTCAAACTCGCATGTTAATTTTAATTAAAACTGATTTAATTTCACTCAGACTCAGAGGCTTCTTTGGGGTCTGGTTATGACATTTTAATATAATTTGGTTTTAGAAGTTTTTTTTTTAATTGCGTCTGTCTAAATGTGTATTACATCCATAAGAGCCTTTTAGATATACAGAAAAATATATATAAAATTTGTTCGCAATTAGGATTTGTCTATGGTTTAAACAAAGTATTTAATAGTTCTCCTTAAATTAATGTTGGGTATTCCATTTTAATATTCCAATGACTTTGAAGAATTCGTTCGTTTCAAAAATATTATTCTTTTTTTTTTTTAAATAAAGATTAACAGTTCGTTATTGGAATATAGCAAATAATAATAAGCTCAGAGGGCTAAGCCAGAATTTTATGCACAATACTGGTTACCGGTTAGGGATTCTGAATGCTACAACAGAGGTCGTTGGTTTAATTCCCACCCAGGAAATGTAATTGTGTTATGAGCACAAACATTTCTGTTTCTGCTTTTATTTACCTGTAATAGGTATGTATTTAGAAATATATAATTAAGTTTATCAGTAGTCTGGTTACCGTAGTACAAGTCCTTCTTAGTTCCGGACGAGACGGCTGTGCGTTCTCAATATAGTATATGCACTGAGTGTGTAAACTTGCCGACAGAAATATCAATACAAATATCTAAGTCACGTTTATTGTTTACATAGCTACAGTAACACAGAATCCACAATATCTAAAACTGTGTGTGCTAGTCGACTAGGCTGACAGATGGAATTTCATTACGTACCAACAATTCTCTTTGAATAAAAACAAAGTGCTTTAGTGTAAACTAAACGTATCATCTTTGAGTGTCGCGTTAGATTCAAGAGATAATTGTTTGTAACGTATGTGGCAATTTGATGTTTAGATTTAGTTGTAATTTCTAATTTAATCTCATTTATTTATAGTATGATATTCGAGAGGAGCCATCTTAAGCTATTTATTTTAGATACATGTTCTACCGTGGTAGATGCCATGCTTAGGCACTCGACCGATGCGATACCCCGGCCTCTCAGAAAGACAGTTGTGAAGCAATGATTGAATCCCCCCTCTCTCGTTTACTTTCCCCGCATCACCCCATCTCTCTTCAACTTAAAGGCGGATAGCGCACTTACGACTCTTATGTTGCTGGTGTATATGGACGGCAGTTGTCACTTACCATCAGGTGACCCTTTTGTTCGTCTGTCCTCCTATAGTATAAAAAGAAAAACAAAAAAAAAACACGTTAATGGCTAATAACAACTTACAAATATCATCAAGCAGTCCTTTCCGCCCACGCTAAAATATTGACTTGACAAAAATAACACTTAATAAGCAACCCTGCTGCCCATTCCCATTTGACCCTTATATTACTCGCGAAAAGTTTGTCTAAACAATGCTATTAATACAGCAATTGTGGCCTGGTCCGCCCTTTTTTACTCGAACAACACACATTATTAAATCTGTTGGGTTATACCCGCCGCCATGTTGTACCACAGACAATAATAGAAAGTGTATAGAATTTTAGGATGTATTTTGGGCGGCATCCCGCTGTGATTAGAGACAGTTTATTCTCTTTTGATTAGTTTAAATGGTCCTTTATTTCTGTTGATCTTGTTTAGCTCTTTTACTTTTTTCTTTATTAAATATTAGGCGTTTTTCACAGATTGGCCTGTGTTGATAGTTACTGCTTCGTTTCTATTTTTTTTTTAATCCGACTGATTCTTTCAATGCGTAGGTTAACAAGCCGGTTTAAACAAACATTAAGCTACAGCAGCTACGGTTTTACTCACGTGTGTATTTCGAGAATCCCCGACTAGTTTCGTTCCCGACAGGAGATTTAGAATTTTGGTGAAATATTATATTGAATTTTACAAATAATCAGATACATTAGGATTATATTCTATGAAATCTTAATTTTAAATATTATGAAGTTAGTTGTTCTAACAATGGACACAATGGAATTATTATTTTAGTAGGATCACTTGTTCTGTGTCTGTCTGTTTAGTAACATTATCCCCCTTGAGTTCGAAATAATCGTTACACTTCCTTACAAAGACTGATACTTCAAGAACATACATCAATATCAGCAAATTAATTGTTTTTCACTAAATAGAGGCTAGATTTGATTCATTCGACATTTTTTTTTTATGAATACTATCAACGTGGGTCACATATTACTAGTATTCTTGTTAACGACACAGCTAAGCCAAATGCTTGTGTTAGGGGTGGGTTTACGACGGTAGTGTACTGGGCGGGGCTTGAACCTGCAACCACTTGATTGCAAGTCCGACGCCTCAGGCACCACGCTACCGCCGCTTAGTTGGTGTCTTTGTATCTTACGAATAATGGAAGTGATACAGTATTACATTTAAAATGTTTTAAGTTACGTTGTATTAAATGCATCTACGTTATATAGCAGAGAAGCCGTTTTCTACGAAAACTATTAATTTAAATTAAACACAAATACTTGAAAAGAGTATATGATCTTCAAAACCCGCGCAGATTGTCTTGAAAGATTGCTAAGAACATTCTCGGTCACGTTAGCCTGTGGTGCTACAACCAGATTGGTGCGACCTTACTCAGCGGTACTTGACATATAATCTACGTTGTAGTAGTTTTAATTAGTCTATGGAACTGTATATAATCTATGACGCAGAAACCCCTGCGTCATAGATTATATACAGTACCATAGACTCTAATGTTGAGATAACATTGCTATATTATAATTATTATATCTTATGTAATATTTAATCATACAAGGTAGAAATCAATACAAAGCTTTATTCAAGAAGTCCTGTGCACCGTACAATAAGTTGAATACGCAGATATTATCATCACCGGTACCATCACCGGAGCCATAATCGGAGATAACCTCATTGGTGACCTCGACGAGCACAGTTGGACTATTGCTTGAAGATACGAAGTGCTTACAGCGAGAGGACGCAGGTTGTAGCCAATAATCTTCGTGGATTGCTCTTTTTTGTTTGGACAACAAGCAGTGTCTATTTCGGCGAATTCTGCAGACGGGAGCGTTTCTAAACCACCTAGAGCCCTAAACTCAAGAAAGCTTAAACTTCAGTGTGAAACTTATTTGCAATAGTATTTAAACTGTCATTGATTTCGTCATATAAAAGTTGTGTGACTGTTAATAACCCAACTTTCGGCCTTCGATCGCAATAAAAAGCGCGCCACTTTTGACAAGAAGAAAACAAACGTCATCCGAACTGCGTTTCATTCCTACAAGGTGTCATAATAATATCTCCAGCAACTGTAAGTCGCTTTCAACTTTTATTTACAACTTCACAGACATTTTTAACCAAAATCTGAAAAAGTGTTTGTTGACTAATGGTGGTGATGATTTTCATAAACTTTGTAACGAAGAAACTCAGTTGAATATTGCATCAAGAACTTATTATTTATAATTCAACTTATTTATATTACTGTTTTTTTTCTAACTCATGTGTTGGACATAATTCTTGTTATCTAATTTTTTGCATGTATACTGATTATTTTTTGTATGTGAACTAATTTACTCCTAACTTGCATTTAACGTGTTTTCATGTAACGATATACAATCCTTTGCTGTGTATTAAATTTTACATTAATGAATGTTTATGAAACTGAAAATGCTTAACTGCAGAGGAAGATCATAGGTCCCAACCTTAATGTATGCAAGGTCACTCCCAAGTCGCCCCCATTTTGGTGGGATAAACCTTCTGTGTAGTTCGGCCAAATTGAGGCACAATTTAAAGTCTCTGGCATTTCAAGTGATGATACCATGTTTAAACCATGTGATAGCAAATTTGGATCAAAAGTTGGCAGGGGAAGTAGAAGACATTATATGAAAGCCTCCAGAAAGAAGAAAACTATATATAAAACTGAAAGAGGAATTGATTAGACGACTTTCCATGTCTGAAGAACAACGTGTTCGGAAACTCATTAGTGAAGAACTTAGAGACAGACGATCATCACAGTTTCTTCGACTTCTTCGTTCATTAGGCGGTGCCATCATTGGAGATAATCCCTCAAGCTTGCAAACAAATAAAACACATTTAAATCGGTCTATCAGTTTACAATTACACACATACATATGTATATACAGACACACGCGTTGTCGGGGATTTTTTAAAAACCTCTGCCCTGTGTCTAAATTACTCCTTATAACACCAGCTATCTGCCAGTTTGAATACCCGCTCTTAAGACTGAAAGTATAAACTAGCTCTATCTGTACACAGTGCACCAGCAAAGCATCGAAGCCGCACAAACGCGTTAAGTGTTCGGGTCAACCATAATTAGGATCATCTCTTCGACAACCAGCGCATGATTGTACCTGACTAATCTGGATTGATGCTCGAGTGGCAAAACAATAATCTCTTTCACTTTTATTGATTAATGTTTTATATTTTGTAAGGATCACGAACTACGGATTACGAACCAGAATTTTATATATACAACTATATATTTTATTTGGTAATAGTTTGAAAGAAGCGCTAGGGAATGAAAAGTTGAAAATGTGTATGTTTAATACACTTCTGCCTACCACGTAGTATGCATATGTATCTTTAACTAATTATATTTACTTTAATCCATCCATCACTCATCATTTCAAAATATCCATCCCCATCACCTGGATGATTGACACTCCACCAATGTGCGGTTCTCCAGAAGCTTTTTGGCTCGCACAATCAGCCTATAAAACAAATTGTAACCTGTCGTATTTCCGGACCGATACGACCTTTAAACTTTCAAGGAAAGTGCGCACTCCTACCTAAGTATACATATATATATATATACCTTCTACCATCCATGTCCATGGTGCCCATGCTTACTTACTCCCTTTCCAGCATATATGTATGTATATCCTCTTTCACGCAGTTCATCAATCTTTTCCTTGGATCGTCCCCTATTGTACTGTCAACTTCCATACATAAAACTCTCGTCTCCACTATTGTGTTATTCCCGCCGCATCACATGCCCATATTACGACAATAGATTATCGTAATATGGGCATGTGATGGTGGGATGGATATTTTGAAATGATGAATGATGTTTTGTGATAAAGTAAATATAATTAGTTAAAGATACATATGGATACTAAGTGGTAGGCAGAAGAAGAATGAAGAATTAAACACCCACATTTTGCCAATTAGAATTTGGTCCCACTAACGTAATAGGGGGGAGGCGTATTAGCGTCAACTGGGCTCTTTAAGACTGTATACATACTGTCTTATAGATAAAAGTCCGATCTCTTAGTATTAGGTATGTAAATTTTTCTTTTTTAAAATGATTCAAGTAACATGAACTAAACTGAAATATAAATATTCCAGCTTCTGCTCGTGTAAGTAGCCTGTAAGTTGTCTTCTCCAAGGTGTCAAGTATCCCCATGCCTCTCGCTGGAGACCATAATTGTGTCATTGGTCTTGAGCGAGAGTGCATGGGATTCCACAGCCTCGTTTTGCGAGGAGGTGATGCTCGCCAAAGAAGCGGAAGACCGTACCCGATCCCGGAGACGGAGAAAATAAGCTGATTTCCGACCTCGCGTTACTTTAACAAAAATCAAGGTATTTTTAATAGAACATTATAAATCTACCTGTATTACCAGGACAATAAAATTGATATTACGGATTCTTGGCATTCAATCCCGTTCATACATTCATATTGTAGTACGCACCTTCTTTCTTCGACCACCATATGAGAGTATTATCAGATATTTAGTAGCTAGTCTAATAAAACAATCTATCTTATTTATTGTGACTTAAGTTCATGGACGGCGGTAATCACTTACCTTCAGGTGACCTGTCTGCTCGTTAGCTCCTTAATACCATATAAAAAAAAATCAGTTGCTTCAATACAACTCTGTTTGATAACAACTAGTTAGTATAAAATACCTCTTAACATTTTTATACGAACAAGATATGTATGTGCCGATCTACACTAGCCGAAGATTTTACACTACAGCTTAATCTGGCTTATGAAAACCTAAGATATACATGCATTGTCATCTGTCATTTGATTCAGATTCATGTATATGTTCATGTATATTTTATGTATTTAGATACGTATTATATATGTATTATATAGATTCATGTATATGTATATTTTATGTATTTAGATACGATAAAAGGATACGAGCAGAAGGATGCGGTACCTACATTATTCTATTAGCAATTGTTATTAGAGAAATTTTATTTTTACTTAATTTTTAGCGTCTAGCGAAAGTTAAGAAGACTGAAATTAATCAATGAACTGTCTGCTCACCTTTTGTTAGTAAAGTATTGTAGGGTAGTTCATTTGTTAGATTGCTCCCAATTAGTGACGCGATGTGGCTGTGTCAATATCACATATGGTAAGAGTATGAGTGAAACCAAAATTTATCTCTCAATAAAAACTTTCAACATCATAGCGAAGTAATAAACTATCCAAAAATCACTCCCCAACTGCCAAATATTAAAATCGTCATAAAAAGAAGCTGTCAAACACTCAAATATCATCGTAAAATGTCACTTTATTACTGAACGGAGCGAATAAAGTCATACATGCAAAATATGGCGGCATTATGGCGAGAAATTTTTATTTTAACACTAAAAGTGTTTATATGGTTTTTATTGCAAGGATAGGATAGGAGCTAGTTATAGGCGTTATATCCGGGCTTTTTATGATCTGCTCTTTTTCATAAGGTGTAAAAACAAGCAACTGTTATCAATGACATCTAGGTTATCTCATGGCAGAGCTCTTTGAACAAAACAACAGCGGGACTGTTGGGATCAATGGTAATAAAAAAAGGGCCCTGTTTCCGCGTTTAGACTCATGGTCGGTCAGTAATTGAACCAGCCTAGAGCCAGAAATGAGCGATTCCGGAGGCCCAACTCCCCCTCTCCTCTTTCCTCTCCCCTCACCCCCCTCCTCTTTCCCATCTCCTCAGCCCTCCCTCTTTTCTTTCGTCTCCCTACATCCTTCTATCCCTCACCACCTTCAAAGGCGGGCAGCGCACTTACAACTCTTGAGGTGCAGGTGTCCATGGACGGTGGTTGTGACTTACCATCAGGTGACCCGTCTGTTCGTCTGTCCCCCTATAGTATAAAAGAAAAGAAAAAGATGGCCTGTAATACTTCCGACCACTATTCGTTTGTCCGCTCGGTGAATGCTAAGTGGTCTACACCAGGGGTGCTCAAACAGTCGATCGCGATCGACCAGTCGATCGCGAGTGCTTTTTGAGTAGATCTTGAGAAGAAAAAATTTTTTAATAAGTAGGTAAGTAAACTACAAAAAATTATTACGTAATAACACTGCTTGCGGCAAAAGGCGGCTTTATCAAAGGAACGCGCGGTACTTGTCAAAGAAAAGCCGCGTTGTTTCTAGACTAGACTGTATTAGACCATTTCGGGCGGCGCGTTTGACGGGAACATTCGAGACTTTCGTTCACGCCGATATAAATGTTGCGCCTGCAGGAATTGGAGTCATTCTGAATTGTAACTTGAAGGCGATACTACGTCGATACAAAGTTTATTATTAAATAGTGCGAAATGAGTGCAGTGAAGAAATCTAAAACGTATTATTTTAATAACGATTGGGAGGAAGAATTTTTCTTTTGTATGGTGAAGGATAAGTGCATTTGTGTTATTTGTCGTGCGTCAGTTGCAATACCTAAGCGTGGTAACTTAGAGAGGCATCATAAAACGGTTCATAAAAACTATGAAAAGGATTTTCCGCCACAGAGTGAATTTAGAAAACGAAAAGTAAGTAATTTGATATCTTGTTTGAAAAAAGAACAAACCATGTTCACAAGACCAGCCAAACAATCAAAAGCTGCTACGATCGCGTCATTTAAAATATCTCATATATTGGCGAAACACAAGAAACCATTCGAAGATGGATCGGTTGTGAAGGAAGCATTTATTGAAGCGGGTGAGACTTTATTTGGAGATTTTAAAAATAAAACAGAAATCATGTCTGTTATTAGAGAACTTCAGTTATCTCGTCCGACTGTCACAAGGCGTATTGAAGTCATGAGTCAGGACATCGCAGATAAACTAAAACATGATATCATGGAATGTACATACTTTTCTTTACAGTTCGACGAATCCACCGATATGACAGACACTGCCCAGCTGTGTATTTTTATTCGGATGGTATTCAATGACATGTTGGAAGATTATTAGTAAGTATATATTAGTAAGGAAGATTTTTTGACAATCATTCCTCTGAAGGGGAAGACCCGTGGCGAAGATATATATGACGTTTTCATCAATTTTGTAAAAAACTACAAGCTACCAATATATAAATTAGTGTGCATTACAACCGATGGAGCACTAGCAATGACTGGAAACAAGAACGGTTTTGTGGCATTGTGTCGAGCTAATGAAGAATTTCCTTCATTTTTTTCATTCCATTGCATTATACATCAACAAGTTTTGTGTTCAAAAGTTTTAAACACGGAGGAAATTATGGGCATTGCAACAAAAATTGTGAATTCCATCCGTGCACGTAGCTTGCAACGGCGGCTCTTTAAGTTGCAGTTGGAAGATAGGGAGTCAGCTGAACACACTGATTTAGTTCTTCACACGGACGTCAGGTGGTTGAGTCGCGGAAAATTCCTAGAAAGGTTTCAAGAATTATTGCCCGAAATAACAGCTTTTCTAGCTTTTCTAGAGAGGTGATGACACTGAGATGTTGAAAAACGAAAAATGGCTGACTGATTTGGCATTTTTGACTGACATCACAATGCACTTAAACACCATTAACTTGGAGCTTCAAGGTAAAGGAAAAACTATTATTGAGATGATTAGCGCAGTAAACGCATTCAAAAGTAAATTGCAACGTATGATAGATCAACTGAAAAGAAAGGATCTGAAACATTTTCCGTCTTTGAAAGCAAGGATTCCTCAGTTGAATTATGATACGTATGAGGCTGAATTATCAAATATTTTGGGACAATTCGAAATGCGTTTTTATGATTGCAGTAAATTGGCAAATATAGCATAATTTATGAGTTATCCTTTTTCATGTAAAAACATTGAGGAATTAACCACTGAAGTAGCAAGTCAGTTTAATATGAACTCATGTTCTGTTGAAAATGAGTTGGTGCAGATTATATCAGATATACATCTCAAAGCTACAGCATCTGATACAAATTTCTGGTGTTTTATATCTGAAGATAAATATCCGAATCTAAGGCAAATCGCCCTTCAACTGACGGCAATGTTTGGGTCAACTTACTTGTGCGAGTCTGCATTTTCTGAAATGAAGATAATTAAGTCAAAATATCGCAATCGACTAACTGAAGATCATATGTCATCATGCTTGCGATTGGCACTCAGTGGTTACGCACCATCTTATGAAAAGTATGCTGAGGACATGCAGTGCCACGCTTCAAGATCCAAAGTCACTCCTTAGTTGAGTGTAACACCATATGTAACTCTTTTGTTTTGTAACAACGAATAAACTCGCAATTTTGAATAACTAGGAGTTTTTTCATTGATATTGTAGAGAAGAACTTAAGTAAACCTAACCTAAACCTTGACTAAGATAATGTAAATTGTGCGGAAAGCTAATATCTATATATGCTACGGTACACCCTACCTAGGTAGGTAGGGTGTATCGTGTATGTACGACAACCCTGCATCACTCATACTTGCAGCCTCTCAAGTCGATCGTAAGTAGTCTAAAAATATTGAGGTAAATCGCCAGCAGTTCAAGTTTGAGCACCCCTGGTCTACACGATAACCGCTGTGATAGTCTCCGGTATAGACATAGCCTGGCTTATGCTGTTGAAATTTGTTTCATCAAAGGCACCTTCAATGTCGATGAAGGTTCTTTGGGTGGATTTTTTATATTTTGGAGTACAAGTGGTATGTATGAGACTACTCAAAATCTCTTGATTTTCCTATCAAGTAGGCATATTTAGGGTTCAGGGAATGCTTGTTTAACGCAATGCTCCTGATTTCTCTGTCTATTAGAACCTGTTAAAGGTTGTGTGTAGTCTCCTTTACCGGGTTTAGGCAGGAATATTTCTTTGACTTTGCTCTAACTTATAGGTATGCAGCTTCTGTAGATGACCCAACAGTGCAACGTCACACCTTTCAGCAGACCTGCTTTGAATTTTAATAAGCTATTAATGGCCCACTTTAGTTTATCATATTCTGTGGTGTGGATGCGGAGTGGTGGTCCAGTCCGCATCATTTGGTAGATTTATCTCACCTTCCTCCCGTGTCTCATTAAATATGCGACACCTCGGAAAGTGAGTTGTCATTAACAGTTCCAGGTCTCCGAATCTGTTTTGCTGAAAGTACAATCAGGTTTTTTTAGGCTGAGATTCCGCCTTCGTTCAAGACTGCTGTCGGTACTTGAAATTATTTTTATTTGATTTAGCATGAAGAAGTAGCAGACAGATATATGTAGCTGTTCATTTGTTTGTTTATTTAAAAAAGACAACTCCTGCACTAGGTTTCATTCCTATATAGCGGGGGACTCGAACATTCAAATAACGTACACAAGAATATCAAGACTCTGAACAACAATGTGAGGATTACACAGTGTTGTCTCGTGAGGGGATCGAACCCACAACACTCGGCGCGACAACGTAGTGGCGAGGTGACCATTTAAACCGCTGCGCTATTCATGCAGTCAGTTACTTACGCTTTTAATTTATAAGTATAGATTTAAAAACTATTAGTAGTCAATTGCTTACGTACGTCTAACGAAAAGCAATAGACAAGAAGTTATTTGTGGTGACTGCTCATGTAGGCAGGAGTTCATAAACTTATATCGAGGAAGCAAAACCGCAGGGTACAGCTAGTAGTATATAAAGGCAGGGAAGTGAACCTTACGAAGGATAACAGCTACTAAACGAGTAATGCACGCACTTCCAGAATTTAATAAGCAGCGGATGGCTTTCAATGAGAGTTTTGATCACCCATTTCTAAGATGTCACTGTTATAGACACGCAATGAAAGTGTAACGGGTTGTAATATTACTTTAAATCATAGTTAGGTTGTAGAATTTACTATGTATGTATTATCTATGTTAGTACTTGAAACGACTCAGAGGCGGCATTATGATAGCGATAAGTTCTTTCAAGTTATATTACTACAGAGAAATACCTAACTACCTATAAAATACATAATAATATATTGTAATATGTTAGAGAGCGCGGACTTCCTGGCACCAGCAAGTTCGAGTTATAGACCAGGGTCATAACCCTGACTTGCTTCAACTGTTGCTCATACTCCCCAACCCATCATATAACCAATTTTTCTGTCCTATCAATATATATACTTAAAATTCCCATCCCATTTAAAATCCAATAAGTGCCTGGATATCGATAGGCTTGCCTCTTATTACGTAAATAGGCCTAAATTATAATCAACAAAATAAAGGCGTTAATTACGCCTTTATGTATCCCTTCGGATATACAGGCGTGGGCTTATGTATGTAAGTAATATGTATTGTTTACAATTAAAGCGTCATGAACATTTTTCTTTTAATCGTTACATTTAATCAGTTAGAGGTGATCGTTTAATGATTACTTTTCTTACTTAATTGGCCGACGACGTTTGGGTCTATAAATCACTCATTTTATACTCTAAACAATTCGTTTAGTTATTCCTATGCATCTTCTTAAATCTTTACTTTTTAACTAGTCCGGTAGTACGTTCAGCGATCGAGCAGACGGTTCACCTGATGGTACGTAAGCGATTACCGCCGCTCATGTTTGTACACCTGCAACTCAATAGTTGAGATTAGAACTAGATGGAAAAAGAATTGCTTTTTTAACCGCTACTTAGTTAAACCTTTATTTGAGAGTCTTCTACAGAGGAATAGAGATAGCACCAGGAGACGCCTTTGATCTTCATATTCTATGTGTGGCGCATGGTCCAACCTCAATCAAAGTACTAACTCTAATTAAAATACGCAATAACGATATAAAACTAACAGAATTAACCGCCTTGGTTACGCGTAGCGACGTGATGACGTCACTGTTCCGTACTGAGATGTTACATTAGTGCTGGGTGACCTTAACCCACGCTCTCTGACTCATCTTGCATAAATAAATTTGTTGTTTTATTATCTATGTCCGTAACAGGAGCCTTGACTTTAAATGGTTCAGTTGTATTAAGAAAAAAAAAACTCGCTTTATCAAAAAAAGGTTTAGTTAGAATGAAGACCGGGCAAAATTAAGGTAGGACGCCCCCCATCGGAATGGATTGACAATCTAAAGAAGGTAGCCAAAATCAAAATCATTTATTTCTTATTAAAATTAGACGCAGAAGATAAATGTTTATTAAGTGAATCGATATCAATATTTTGATGAATGAAGTCTTGCCGCGACTTTCCAACTCCCGATGTTCTCAGAAATTTCCAGACTTTGGCTGGGTCTCCGTTCTCTTCGGAAGAATCGATATGTTGGCGTTGTGCATTTCTACACATCTTATTGCAGTGATTTCTCTGTGATACATACTTATTCCAGTTACTTTTTAGCTATAATCTGCTGTATCTCTTCAGTAAGCCATGGTGCCAGCAAGTGCTTTATTTTAATCGTTCGCAAGGGCGCATGCAACTGAACCAATGAGGCATTTTTGAATTGTCAAGAGAAGAAGTCGCTCAGACTAAGTCAGACGTGAAGCTATTTGCCTGTTTTAATACGTAGATCCTATGGAGAAAACACCCAAGAAATTCCAAGGACACTGTTTTACGATTTTGTTTATATGTTGTTCTTGTATTGTTAATCGTATAATAATTTGTTGTCATTAAGTAATAATTATTGTACTTTTACAGGCTGTAAGGCCAAATGTAGTGAGACTATTGTTTTGCAAATGATGTACCAACCCATGTACCTACGTACAATCTACAAAATGAATAAATAAAAATATAGTACTGAAGTATTAAGGTATAATATAGAAGAATATAAAAGTCCTGCCAATGGTGTGTCGGATTGTTCGGCGCCCTTTAATATTGTTTAGATGGACGATGGCTGGCGCGTGCGTCATGCTTGTGAGCGAGTGCCGTTGATCGGGGCTGGTCATCTCATCAGTTCAGAATGATGCATTGCATTGTAAAAAGAAAATTGTATAAATATATTTAAAAAGAGTGTCCCTGGAGTTTCTTGCCTGTTCTTCTCCATAGGATCTACGCTTTGGAACAGGCTTCACGACTGACTTAGTCCGACTGACTTCTGCTCTTGAAAATTCGAAAGTACTTACGATTGGTGTAATTGTTTTTTTTAATTGATATTGATTTGACAATTAACTTTCAGAGCAAATTCAATGCGCGTATGATTATAAATTGTAATAGGCAGGTTTAATTAAGGTATGCAACATACTTGTAGCATACCTTAACTTTTTCACTAAATGAATAGGTGACCAACCTCTTAACTCCTTTCGACTAAAGTTTTTTTAATCTGTTTTCAAACAGCAAGATATTGCGCCACATAGATACCAAAAAAAAAGAGCAATCGAATTGTGAGCCTTCTCTTTCTTCATGTTTATTATAAACTCCTGGTTATCTGCAGTTAGAAGCAGCAGTGAATAGAAAATTGGAACATTTCCTACAGATATCGAAACTTAGAACTTCGAAGAGATACCGTTATCAAGAGAATTGTAACTTGTTCAGTTACAATTCAGCTTAATCCATATTTGGATTTGTAGAGAACAGTGTTTACAGATAACAAGATTTACTTTGTATTAGAATAGGAATATTTCGAAAGCTCATTGAGGTTATAATCCTATTTTTATACGACTTCAAAAAGGAGGAGGTTCTCAATTCGACTGTACTTTTTTATGTTACCTCAGAACTTTTGAATGCGGGAACCGATTTGAACGATTTGATTTTCGATTTTTGGTCCAGTTCTGACACTAGAATCCATGAGGAAACCGTATAAGTCTTTAATTTGCATTAGCATTTGCACGGCAAATGGACGAATAACTCAATATCACGCCCACGATACGAATACGATGATTCTTTTTTTATTGGAAAGGAAACTTCAATTGTTTTTAGATGATAGTTTGGTCCATTTGTGACAATTCCATCATTGAGAAAGCCATATACATCTTAAATTTTATGATAGACGCATTGAAGTCGATTGTCTACTTTTTTAAAGTCCGATTATTAGTTAACAGTCGTTTGGTTCTGGTAGAAAAATAGTGCCAACCTGTCTCTTCCCGCGACTGTCATAGAAGGCGAATAAGGGATCAAAGTAATATCTATTAGTATGTGTATATACAGTCATATAGTTTTCATGATGACGGCAATAGACTTGCTTAATATGTTATATTAAGCAAGTGGGACAAGATTGTAGTTGGCAAAAAGAAGGACTCACCTCTGCCTCTCCGGGAATATGTATAGATGTATATTTTTTTTTAATGCGATAGGGGGCAAACGAGCAGACGGGTCACCTGATGGTAAGTGACTACCGCCGCCCATGGACACCCGCAACTCAAGAGTCACAAGTGCGTTGCCGGCCTTTTAGGTAGGAGTACGCTCTTTTCTTGAAGGTTTGAAGGTCGTATCGGTTCGGAAATACGGCAGGCGACAATTTGTTCCATAGCTGGTTGTGCGAAGCAAAAAGCTTCTGGAGAAGCGCACAGTGGTGGAGTGCCAATCGTCCAGGTGATGGGGATGGATCGATCAACGCAATTTACATTAGACTAGTTTACTTCGGATAAATGATCGATCAAATACGGACGTTGAATGTGGGGCATGCAGCCGGCTTAACCAGAGGAACCTGAACTGTTATGTCATAGGCACTCGCCGATTAGTAAAGCCCTCTTTGATATACGATAACTTCTCAATGAGCTTTTCATCGTAATGTTAGTACAAATTATTCTAGACTCTGCTTTTGTAAAGCTTTCGTATTATAGTTGTAGTAATGACGTTGTCTTTTTAAATAAAACATAATTAAAATATTCCCGAAATATATACGATGGCGGAAACCAGCAGCCGGTATAAGTCGAACAATTCCTCTGAACACTCCCCATGATACAAGCGATAGAGGATGCAGAGTGAAGCTACATCGCAACGCCAAGGTGTCAAGTCGATCAGAAATATCTTGGCAGTCGACAGTTGAATGCGGTCAAGAGGGAGAAGTTGGTACTGGGGTGCACCTGCATAGAGATGAGAACAGTATTCCAGTTAGTATATATACATATAGTTTTTATACTGGGACTATCTTTGAGGGATCTACCGGAGTATTACCACGGCCTCGCAGAAAAACGGCTGTTAAACAGTGCTTGCGTTGTGTGACCGAGTGAGTGAGGTTCCCGAAGGACCAAGTCTGTTTCTCCTTTCCCCTCCTCTACCCTAAAAGAAGGACAGCACTCTTGTGACTCTTGAGTTGCAAGTGTTTATGCCCGTCTGCTCGTTTGTCACCCTACACTATAAAAAAAGAATAGTCACAAATAAGTTCAATTAGTTGGTTCGTCAGTAATTTGAGCTTCTGACTTTTGAAGAACCTTCATAACTTTACAGTGAAGAGTAAAGTTGATTTCCCTTCTTACCAGGCCCAAAGCCAAAGCTTTAAGTACTATAACAAGCAAAAAAGTATAAAACCGACTTGCCTTGTCTGTTTTTGCTAACGGTACCCAATTTCATACCCAATATTATATATATACGTACACTCGAAAAACATAATTCGCCTTCTTTCGCAGTCGATCCGCTTTCTGTTTAAAAACCCACACGAAGGCGCCTTATTAAAAATAGTTTTCTTTAACTTGATAAACGGCCCTCACGAACAGTCAATGCTCTATAACTTCGAGCCGCCATTTAACCCTTCAAGCGAGTGTTCGTCTAAAAGGTCGAAAAACATACTAAACTATTCGTTATTCTGTCTTTGTTATATAGAGAAAGGTTATGGTGGATCGAGGACTGACAATTTTAAGGGACAAAATAGTTTTTATTGTGGCGTAATGCGACTGTTCAATAATGTTTAAAAAAAAATGTTTTAATTTACAAACACACGGTAGGGGTAACATATTTTATTTTTTTTATATTAAAGGGGGATAGACGAACAGACGGGTCACCTAACTTTAAATGGCAACATCCGTCCATGGACACCTGCAACCAGTGAGTCGTAAGTGCGTGTCCCCGCCTTTGAGGGTAATGAGGGAAAAAGGTCTGCGGGGAGGGAAAAGAGGGGGGGGGGGGCGAAAATCGAGAGAGATTTTTAGGCCTCCAGAAACCTCATTGATGTTGGGGAAATGCAACGTTGTTTCACAACAGGTTTTCTGTGAAGCCGTGGCATGGCACCGGTTGAGCCGACCCATTTGTACCTAAGCATGGCTCTACTACTGTTAAAGCAATACACTGTGAATCAAGTTCCATTAAGTGCCAACAATCACAGTATAAATACTCAAACAAATAAACGTTTTCATTTGTATTTTCTTCATTTATTCAATTCAATTGCAATTCACTGATGGCGTAGCGGTTTAAGTGGTCACCTCGCCACCACGCTGCCGCGCCTAGTGTTGTGGGTTCGATCCCCGCACGGGACAACACTTTGTTTAAACCATAAATTGTTGTTCTGAGTCTGGGTGTTCTTTGTGTCCGTTGTTTGAATGTTTGTAAAGTCCCCCGCGAGACAGGAACTAATCCTAATGCGGGAGTCGTCTTTTAAATAAAAAAAAATATGTTTGTTTTTTAAGTAGGGTCAGTAGAGATAATAAGTTTGCGAATCCTAGTGACAACGCAGTGTGGCACTTTTTGAAAGTATTTAATAAATGTGTAATCAAATTACAATATTTTAATAATTATGTAATAGATATGTCCTAATTAATGTGTCGGTAAGCCGGCTGGCTTCATTTGTTTTTTAAATAAAAAAGGAGCTGTGAATAGATTGATTAACTAATTTTATTGTAGCAAGAAAAAATAAAATAAAAAATATGGCTTTGAAATTAGAATATTCGGGAAAAGTAAATACCTGTTTTTCTACGACTTTGCAGACTTCTTAAATACAATAATTTACAAAACAATATTTACTCTTCCAAATACGCCACTGTACTTTAGCTCTCTCCACTCCACTCCGAGACAAGAAGTTGTTTCTTCAGTGGTAGAGCCATGCTTAGGCACGAATAGGCCGGCTCGACCGGTGCGATACCACGGCCTCGCAGAAAACCGGTTGTGAACAAAGGCGGGCAGCGCACTTGCGACTCTTGAGTTGTAAGTGTCCAAGGACGGCGGTGTCACTTACCATCAGTGATCAGTCTGTTCGTCTGTCCCCCTAAGTATATAAAAAAAAATGATCCATAAATAACATGGCGTAAATAATTAAGGAAACAATCCTGCATTCTTCTTTTCATCGTTTCGTTGACAAATTCAAATTGTGTGCTCAAAACTTGACCACTTTGACCGCCAATAACATTGTTGGTGGCAGACATTAAATCTGCCTGCGCGCAGCTGTTAGGACATTCAGGACACGATGTATAATGGGCCATTGTTCAGGTTTTACCGCCACAATCAACTCAAATTGCATTGATAGTAAAAATAGTGATGTTTTAAAAGATATAAATAAATAATTGTGTCAAGCTCTTAACGGCTGATCGTTTATGGATGGAATTTAGCTGTGTCATAGTTTAATTTTATCTATTAGACAGAATGTATATAGTCTGTGTCCGGTAGACGGCATTACGTTACTAAATTTTGGCTGGCAAAATTTGTGACCTTAATTTGCCTCTGCCTACCCCTGCGGGCATATAGGCGTGAGTTTATGTACATATGTATATTTTGCTTATGTGTCAGTGTTTATGGGAATTCACTGAAAGTGACAACGAAAAAAGTTTATTTAAAAAATAAAAATCTTTCTCTTGATTCTAGTACCCTCATAATTCGATTTCTTCAGCCATACCAAGAACAAAATATAGTATAGAATTGGTATTAAAGTGACCCAATTAAACACTCCACTGCCCTTTGTAAAGGGCATTGAATGTCATAAATCGATTTACAGTCGATAATTCGACTTACTAGACAGGGTGCTGTAGCTGTGGGAAACTGGTGAACTTTCATAATCTAGAATAAAATTAAGCTTAAAGCCTTGCCTTTATAAACTGGAATGGTTCAGATATAAATGCATTGAAGAACGGAATATTTCTAACAGTTTATAAATTAAAATAAACTCAAGCCTATATCCCCAAATAGGTAGGCAGGGGCGTATGAAACGCCTACATTTTGCCAATTTAAACCTCTTTACGTGACAGGGGCAAGTCTGTTACTGTCGACTCGGCACGAAATATAAGTTTGCGAATCCGAGATCCACTTATACCGTGTACGAAGTCACAGAAAGAGAAGGGCAGCCCTATTTTACTTTACCGAGACCTACACGGCTATGTATATTCTTTAACTGTGGTAGAGCCATGCTTAGGCATGAATGGGCCGGCTCGACCGGTGCGATACCACGGCCTCACAGAAAACAGGTTACGAAGCAACGCTTGCGTTGCATTTCCCTAAAACGAGTGAGGTTTCCGGAGGTCCAACTCAACCTCTCCTCTTCCCCTCCCCCCATGTCCTCTCTCTTCTTTCCCGTCAAAGCATCCCTCATAAACCTCAAAGGTGGGCAGTGCACTTACGACTCGAGTTGCAGGTGTCCATGGATGGCGGTTGTCACTTACCATCAGGTGACCCGTCTGTTCGTCTGTCCGCCTATAATATAATAAAAATACATCTGCTTATGCTGCGGCTTTGCTTTGCAAACCATGCCTAAACTACGGAACATATTTTGTGTATATATATAATTCACAATCCCAATGTTAGACCGATCTCTCTCTGGTCTCTGAATATAGTTTTTGAAATCCAGTGAAATAGTATGTATGTATGTATGTATGTATGAAATAGTCATCTTTGACTACGGACTCTAAAAATCTGTTCGCTTAAAGCTACTACTGGTCTATTCGCTATATTACGCACAAGAGTATTTATTGATTAACATCTGGTTTGGAACCACTGAATATAAAACAAATTAGGTTGTATAATGTTATTGTTAAACTTTTGTTTAGTCTATCAAGCAGCTTTTGTTATGGCTTTAAAGTATTAGGTCAAACAATTAATTGTATTATAATATAAAGCAAGCTAGCAACTTTGTTCGTCTCTAAATTTAGTACCATACCTCTTTTTCGCGGTTGAATAGTAACGTATTTACTGTTATGTGCTTTTTCAGACTATAATCTATCTTGTGCCAAATTTCATTTGGATCCGTCCAGCAGTTCGGGCGTGCCGTGTCCGTGCAGACGAACAGATGCCTCTCCTTCCATGAGCATGCCATTTCTTAATTACTTGAACTCCTTTCACTTCTTAGTAATACCATGGCCTCACAGAAAACCGGTAGTTTGTACAATGTACAATGTTTGTATTGTATTGTCGAGTGAGTGAGGGTGCCGGAGGCAAAACTCCTCTTCCTCTTTCCAGTTGACATTTGAGTTGCAGGTGACTGTTCGTCTGTCCCATATATCATAAAAAATCTAAATTATAATTTCGAGACGTACTTGTAATACTATTTGAATTGTAAAGTACCTACATATGATGTACTCTTAGGGCTTAAATATACTAATTTCTGAATGTGTATGTTTTCCTAAGTTTTTCTTCGAAACAAACAATCTGATTGTGATATAATATGCCATATTTATTTCCCGTAACTGTTGACGGTCATAAGCTGACTGTTCGTCTAGTGGTTAATTAACTTCACTGCTGAGACAGAGGTCGTTGGTTCGATTACTAAACAGGACAACAATTTGTGTGAGCTATAAAATAGTTTTCCCCAGTCGGCGTCTTTTTTGTGTCATGTTATTTATATGTTTATCAAGTCCCCAGCGACTCAGGAATCATTGCTGTGATGAGTTTTGTAGCTTGCATATTGATTATCTGTCTAGTTGTCGTTTATAAAATGAATTTTTTGCCTGCCCATGTGGATGTAAAACTAGAATTGAACTTTAAACCAGTATAATGAGAGCCCATATTACTTTAGTCCCGGATAGTGTATTGATATGATAGTATATAAACTATATTAACTTAGTTACGTCCACAAAATCCGTTCATACACTTACAATAGAGTTCACTGACCTGTTACCCGTCACATGAAACCATGTCTACCTCGTTCTAACACATAAATATCCGAATCTTTTATCTCTGTCTCTCCTACTATAGAGCGTGTAACTGACAAGCATTGTTAAGAGTTCTTAATCGTTGTTTTCCAACAAGAGACTTTGTTACTCGATTAGTTAGTAGGGTATTCAGGTTGTCTGTTGAGTTTTGCACTGTGTCAATCTAACATTGCACTCACTGAACACACGCTGGATCGGGTTTATTAGTAGCTATAGCCTTTTGAATAAAAAAATAAAGAGTTATTATGTTAATAATATATCTTTTTGTTTATTCGTATTTATTGTTATTTGAATGGCTTGTTGTTGAACCAGACGATCGGATTCCAACACGTGACAAAACCCAACGTCCAGTCAAATCAGATATCTAGAATACCTACCAATAGAACTTTCCAAAAAGTATATATGTGGTTTTATGTCATAAAGATAACACTTTTGGAAATTATACTTATAAACCTCAATACTTATTTCCGAGATAAAGGTCAGTAATTACATCCGACATGTAACCTTAAAGGTAGCATTAATTAACTGTCGGATGTTAATAAATTGGTTTAGCAGCACGAAGAAATCTGCCATTTTATTTGTTAGCGAATTCTTATCTTAAATAAATATATCTTATACACGGCACACAATACTAAACACATAGATATATACATACGCTCACACCTGTATAGGATAGGCAGTGGTTTATTAAACACCCACGTTTAGCTAATTAGAATTTTGTAAATTTAATAAATATTAAATAGTACTATTAATTATAAGGCTTATTACACGACTGCGTCAGAAGTAGTGTTATAGTTTTCGATATATGTATGTGTTTCTGTATGTATTTATAGTGTTTCTTTAATTTCATTTGAATCTTCAAGACAGAGGGACATAGGGTATAAGATTTACAGATAACGTCAGTATCAAGAAAGGTTATGTTGCTCTCGGGCTTTATATATTTTTAATAATTTTACTTGTTTTTTGGTACTTTCTATTTACCGAAGCCGTATGGTTCCCGATGGAGTGATATAGGGCCATCTCTTTCTATGTAAAAGACGACTAAGAAGAACAGACAACAGTCCGATCGGACTGTTATCTATCTGACAGTAATTTTTTATCGTGTTAGAGCCATGCTAAGACCAATTGTGAAGCAACGCCTGGGTTGCATTTCCTTGAAGTTAGTGAGGTTTCATGTGGTTCTCACTTACCATCAACTGACCCGTCTGTTCGTCTGTCTCCTATATTGTAATATATATATATGCAATCACAAAATGCAATAGGCTTATGAGTAGATTATGGTTGGCAAAAGGTTAGATAAAGGGTGTAAATGTATATACTCTGAATTTTCTTAATCCCCAAAACGCCAGGTTGACGGTGATAGGTCTTCCACCTTTTAAGTGGGATTAGTTTTTTAAGGATTTGGACTTGAGTGTCTGTATGTGTACGTTTCCAGGTCTTAAGTACTCAACCAAGCCTCCCGATTTTGCCTACATGTTTTCAGGACAACACACAAGGAAGAGAAAGAAAGGGACAGAGTACATCTTTCTGAAAATTAGTGGAGGAATAGAGTAATTGACAAGACTATATAAACGCAAGCAAAGCCGTGACCAAAAACTTATAACATTCTTTTTAAAGCAGTACTTTCCGTCAATGAATCTTCAAATTATAAAAAGTTAATAAAATATGTAATCGACCCATAAAAATAAATGATAAGTTATAATAAGATGTTTTTTCGTATCCATTTTGCCACCTTAGAGAAAGAATATTTCTTGCACATTTAAACTGTACCTTAACCAACCTTGAGTACCCTTTCAATAAAAAATAAAAACTTAAAAGTTATAAATTTGTAGTCTTTCTTTAATATTTGACTTCAAAATTAATTAAATAGAATAATAATATAACAAATATAGGTAATGAAATAACATAATAATAATATAATATATAACGGAGTGTTAAGGCCGGCAGGGTTTTTAAAGTTAGATCAGATAACTTTACTACCCTCATTATTCGGATAAGAAATAACGAAACATTTAAACAAAACACCTTTATAATAATAGCTACAAACAATTGAAATATTACAATATTTAGAGGTTACTCACTCGTATTTGGAGACAAGTTGCTTCTAGCAGCCGGCTCGAGGAATAATCCTCATGCTTTACCACAAACTAATACAAATCACAATGGTGTCGTAAAGTCAATACACTTTCATTACAATGTTTAACACTCGCACGATACTTATTTTACTACATCAATCAATTAATTACTAGTTTAATTATAAAAACATTTACTAAGCTATTACACTATTGAAACATTTTGATAATAGTTAAAAACGTCTAAAATGATAGTTCATTTCATACTTTTCAATTTTAGTTTCCGATCACGTGTCAAGTTAATAAAGTAATTACAATACTTTATTACCTTAACAAAATACAATTAATAAATAAACATCCCATTGTTGTTTACAAATCAAGACATGAATTTTCTACTGGCTATTTATTTATTATTTACAATTATTCTTTTAACTAAAATGAATATTAATTTGTAACCTCTGATAACCAACCAGCTTTATTTAGATATCTAAAACTAAGCCGTTGTGGCTTATAAATCAAGATATTAATTTAGCTGTTTATTATTTGTTAATATAATCAGTATTTAAAAAGTAATGAGTAATAGTTTGATTCCTAGAGGAACAACAAAACATAATTAATTATTTCAAATCTTATAAACAAACTAAGTACCTTCAATTGTCAAGTAAGATTCTATCAGTATTGATCACTTAATTAAAAGTACAGCAATTAAAAGTAATTATAAAGTGGGTATATTGGTTTTGCGTCGACATATATATATATATATATATTTTAATTTGTCAATGATATGCTGTAGATTAGCAGCATCCGTTGCTATGCGGACTATGCCCTTTATACCGGCCACACGAGCATTTCTCGTGAAAACGTCTCCGGGAGCTGAGCCTAACTTGTGTCCGAAACAGAAACTTCTCCAGAGAAAGTTTCAGGTTGGGGTCGACTAAACCTAGTCGTTTTAAACTCCAGAAATAAAGAGGTTCGAGCGTTCACCGCTTAAAAGACACCATTGCACTTCCTTAACTGCATCAGCCAGCAACGGAATCCTAGGCGTCAATATATTGTGTAAATTCCAGTTTCGTGGTCTTTTAGAAGAAAAACCTAAATTAGCATGTGTGACAGATCGAGACAATATTTTACTCTAGCCTAGCCACTGCCCACAACTTTATAAAGCGCAGGTTCGGTGGCATAGCATAATATAGCATAAAATAATACTGTTCTCATATAGATGAGAGCTTACTGGAGAAGCTTCTCCCTCTAGACCGCATTCAACGGAGAGCGTTATCGTTTTTGCGCAGAGAAGTAGCTTCACTTTGCATAAGGAATGCTAAAAGGAAATGTTCAGACTTATATCGGCCTCAGGTTTGTCACCATCGTATTTCCGGACCGATACGAACTTCAAACCATCAAGAAGCGAGCGTACATCCACCTAAAAGGCCGGCAACGTATTTGTGGCTAAATTGTAGGTGGTCATGTGCAGCGGTAGTCGCTTGTCATCAGGTGATCAGTCTGCTCGTTTACCCAAGTGACGAAGAAATTGTTTTGCATAAATGAAGTATAACTAAATAAGAAAACAGTTGAGTGATTTTTTGAAGTTGGTTAAAATAGAATCCGTGAAATGAAACAGTAAATCCAATATCGTAAAATCAGATCAATGTCCCTCGCAAAATATGCAATTTATCACTTAATTCTATCGGACATCTCGAAGGGTCTCAATGCCATGGGAGTATTGACAGATGCCCCGTTTATATCCTAAATTAATGGTGGTGGGACGACTATGGGATGATTGACGTAGGTATGGATTAGATCGTCAATAGGATCATGTTGACCTATTTCTTGGGTTTTGTTTATTTATCTAATATAGGGAATTGTAATACTCAATAATCTTTGTTGGAAAGAATTCAATTTGTTTCTATTTTATTGTCTTTGCTAAGAGTTAACACTAGGAATGTTTTTGACCTGGCCTGTATGTCTAGATGTTGGGATAAATAATTATGTGACGAGCACGATAATTTATTCTGTGCATTTGTGTATGTTATCTATAATATACAGGTATTTAAAAAAAAAATATAAGTTTATCAGCAGTCTGGCTACCATAGTACGAGTTCTGCTTAGTGTGGATAAGAAATAACGAAACATTTAAACAAAACACCTTTATAATAATAGCTACAAACAATTGAAATATTACAATATTTAGAGGTTACTCACTCGTATTTGGAGACAAGTTGCTTCTAGCCCGGCTCGAGGAATAATCCTCATGCTTTACCACAAACTAATACAAATCACAATGGTGTCTAAAGTCAATACACTTTCATTACAATGTTTAACACTCGCAACGATACTTATTTTACTACATCAATCAATTAATTACTAGTTTAATTATAAAAACATTTACTAAGCTATTACACTATTGAAACATTTTGATAATAGTTAAAAACGTCTAAAATGATAGTTCATTTCATACTTTTCAATTTTAGTTTCCGATCACGTGTCAAGTTAATAAAGTAATTACAATACTTTATTACCTTAACAAAATACAATTAATAAATAAACATCCCATTGTTGTTTACAAATCAAGACATGAATTTTCTACTGGCTATTTATTTATTATTTACAATTATTCTTTTAACTAAAATGAATATTAATTTGTAACCTCTGATAACCAACCAGCTTTATTTAGATATCTAAAACTAAGCCGTTGTGGCTTATAAATCAAGATATTAATTTAGCTGTTTATTATTTGTTAATATAATCAGTATTTAAAAAGTAATGAGTAATAGTTTGATTCCTAGAGGAACAACAAAACATAATTAATTATTTCAAATCTTATAAACAAACTAAGTAACTGCAATTTTCAAGTAAGATTCTATCAGTATTGATCACTTAATTAAAAGTACAGCAATTAAAAGTAATTATAAAGTGGGTATATTGGTTTTGCGTCGACATATATATATATATATATATTTTAATTTGTCAATGATATGCTGTAGATTAGCAGCATCCGTTGCTATGCGGACTATGCCCTTTATACCGGCCACACGAGCATTTCTCGTGAAAACGTCTCCGGGAGCTGAGCCTAACTTGTGTCCGAAACAGAAACTTCTCCAGAGAAAGTTTCAGGTTGGGGTCGACTAAACCTAGTCGTTTTAAACTCCAGAAATAAAGAGGTTCGAGCGTTCACCGCTTAAAAGACACCATTGCACTTCCTTAACTGCATCAGCCAGCAACGGAATCCTAGGCGTCAATATATTGTGTAAATTCCAGTTTCGTGGTCTTTTAGAAGAAAAACCTAAATTAGCATGTGTGCTGAACAGATCGAGACAATATTTTACTCCAGCCTAGCCACTGCCCACAACTTTATAAAGCGCAGGTTCGGTGGCATAGCATAATATAGCATAAAAGAATACTGTTCTCATATAGATGAGAGCTTACTGGAGAAGCTTCTCCCTCTAGACCGCATTCAACGGAGAGCGTTATCGTTTTTGCGCAGAGAAGTAGCTTCACTTTGCATAAGGAATGCTAAAAGGAAATGTTCAGACTTATATCGGCCTCAGGTTTGTCACCATCGTATTTCCGGACCGATACGAACTTCAAACCATCAAGAAGCGAGCGTACATCCACCTAAAAGGCCGGCAACGTATTTGTGGCTAAATTGTAGGTGGTCATGTGCAGCGGTAGTCGCTTGTCATCAGGTGATCAGTCTGCTCGTTTACCCAAGTGACGAAGAAATTGTTTTGCATAAATGAAGTATAACTAAATAAGAAAACAGTTGAGTGATTTTTTGAAGTTGGTTAAAATAGAATCCGTGAAATGAAACAGTAAATCCAATATCGTAAAATCAGATCAATGTCCCTCGCAAAATATGCAATTTATCACTTAATTCTATCGGACATCTCGAAGGGTCTCAATGCCATGGGAGTATTGACAGATGCCCCGTTTATATCCTAAATTAATGGTGGTGGGACGACTATGGGATGATTGACGTAGGTATGGATTAGATCGTCAATAGGATCATGTTGACCTATTTCTTGGATTTCGTTTATTTATCTAATATAGGGAATTGTAATAATCAATAATCTTTGTTGGAAAGAATTCAATTTGTTTCTATTTTATTGTCTTTGCTAAGAGTTAACACTAGGAATGTTTTTGACCTGGCTTGTATGTCTAGATGTTGGGATAAATAATTATGTGACGAGCACGATACTTTATTCTGTGCATTTGTGTATGTTATCTATAATATACAGGTATTTAAAAAAAAAATATATAAGTTTATCAGCAGTCTGGCTACCATAGTACGAGTTCTGCTTAGTGTAGAATCAGACGGCGTGTTTTTTTGTGTATAATTAGTGGAATTTTCCTTAAAATTTGGTTGTACTGACCTGACTGTAAATAATTGTCAATCATGTACATATCACTAGCTGTCAGATGAATATATTATAGCCAATTTGGTTGCATAAAAAAGCAACATTCTATATATATAGTGATAATGAAATGATTGCAAAATGACTGTTCTTTTGTAACACAAACTATTAAGCCAATGTTGTTTACTGAGTATAATAAAAATGTAGTATCACTTAAAATGGAAAACAAAAGAATAAGTTAACAGAAAACAAAAATGACAATCTGTTACAATGTCGAAATTGGCGGGAATAAAAAGAGTTCTGCGCGCCAATCTTCGGTCCGTCCTCGCTTAATCCCTATCCTTTCACGTCAGAGCTAGAGTAGAGAAGGCTTACAGCTTTTGTAGTAACCACTAACAGATTCTACCAGATTATTTTAACAATAAAAAAAAAAGATTTTACATACACAAACCTAGTGATTCATAAATGTTATATTATGTTCCTTCCATGTAAACTGACTAATGTATTTTGTTCCATCTTTTTAAAGCTAAAACAGTGTGTCACAGAGGCTACCGTATTGTTCAATGGACGTATTTCAAAATATTTAAGTCAGCCAGAGACCTGTTTATGCGTATAATTAAATATTGTTAAATTATTAAAATAATATAAACAATTTGTTGAAGCACGAAACTTCTTAAAGCTAACGCTGACGATTTCGTCTTTGCTGGTTCAAAGAATTCTGTTATTAGTCCCTATTTATTTAAACCACCAAACTCGGTAAAGGTCGACCCTAATTTCAAAAATAGCCTAATTCCCGCTTTATCGAGTGGGCAAAAAGTGAGCGTAAACAAAATGCCATCGCAAAAATGGCAACCATTTTCATTCATATTTCGTCGCGTTCCAGCGATTACGGTTTGTGAGGGAACGGTTGAGTTCTTTTTTCGCGGCAATTTGGGCGGTATTTCGACTAGACTTTTTGCGGCCACTTTTAATCGGTGTTGCTTTTTTAGAAACCTCGCCGTCGGGCGTGTTTCGTCTCTGTGATATTTTTTAATCGTTCTAAATGTCTTCTGATTTTCGTTAATTTTTTTGCTCTTTGTTTCAGATGCACATAATACAAAAGATGGTACGATGACGTGACGATGCTGCTGCAGCAGGCGTCGTCGTCGCCTGGTCCAAGCGGCACGGCCAGTCCTAAGCTAGCTCCCAGTCCTAGACCCAATCAGAGTCCAAATTTTGGAACTAGACTGACTGGTAGTCCAATTTTGAGTGATGGAGCATCTAGTTCGAGTAGTCCCAAGTTGGGCGCCAACAGTCCAAAGTTGGGAGCTAGCCCGAAGTATGGGAGTCCTCGACTTGGGGCTGGCAGTCCTAAACCAGGGCGAGCTGCGTTGGAAGACGAGGCAGCGTTGGAGAGGCTTCAGGCTGAATTGAAGGAGGGCTGGACGGTGCATACGGGGAGAGATGGTAGACTATATTATTGCAAGTAAGTAGAAAATATTAATATATTTAAATTAATTGACAATAGCCATTTACGTTTTCAATTAAGTTTCTGTAAATTTATGCATTTGTTTAAAGAATTTCTAACATATTGTTCTAAGTTTTCTTTATAACGGTGTGCTAGTTTTATATACAGACAAAATTCTCCATAGTTTGACCCACGTCTAATATTAGAAAACTTCCCAGAAAAGTGTTGGAATATTTTGCCAAAAATGTGCAGAATTGACCAAAACATAAATAACACTCTTCAACAAATAATCTCATTCAATAAATCATTTCCTTTCACTCCAAAAGTGAGTACCTTTTCTATTAAAATGAGGCTTTGTTTCTACTGAAACTAGCTCAGACATAGCATAATTTCATAACTTCTATAAAAACAATTGGATTAAGGGTACTATTTTCTTCTATTTGCTGGTTTAAAAATACAAAGGACCTCTATAAATATAGCTTTATATTATGTATCCTCATTAAAAGTCATTAGGACAACTTACATATATTTTTACTAATCAAGCCCCGTCTACCGTCTACACTTAACTTCTCTTATGAACATTACTTTTATTATGAACTTTATGAAATGAATAATATGATAGTATTATGGGTTTTCTAAAGCACTGAAACTTATTCGTAACGTACGGTTGGCGACAGTTATCACTTACCATCTGATGACCCGCCTGTTCGTTAGCCATATGCCATAAATCATTTATTAATGAGTACAGATTTCTTCATATTATAGGAATGGTTATGCGATAGTATAATAAACGAATAAAACTATATTCTATCCAATTGTATTACTTCTGTTACTATTTTGTGGAAATTTAAACAATTTTAAACATTAAATCATAATCTCAATTCGTATTACAAATGCGAATATGTGTAAGTTTGTTTGTTGTTTTAAAAATCGTTCTTGGGGCTTGTACAAAAGAACTATTATGCGAGTGCAGTCGCTGTCAAAAGTGTTAATATCTAGTGTCTTAATAAATGTTCTGTCATAATTATAAATACATAATTAGTCGTTAACTGAAGATCTCATAGAAGCTGCTAATGTTATCAAGTGGTAGGTCATGCAATTAGGAGCCCAGTGCACACGCCTGAACTTTGCAGTAGACGCAACTCAAGCAATTTAACTTGCTCTTAGTTTTAACTTGCGCTAACAAAATCAAGTCTTTACACTGTTTAAATTAAGTGAGTATAAAGACAATTCTACTGTACACTTCTACTTAAATAAAAGCCTGTAGAAGAAATAAAGAGCCCAGACCTAACAAATGTTATGCTGAGTGGTAGTTGGATAACCCGAAATTGACTTAATTAAAATAGAGAGAGCCATGCTTAAGCACAGTGGTGTTGTGTTTCACCGAGTGAGTGAGCCCCACCCTCCTTTGCCCACGCCCTGCTTCCCCTACTTACTCTGGTCCCCTGCTCCCTATATCCCGAAACGCTTCGAATCATGACATTTCTTCCCACCAGGTACTGTATTCGATAAAGTAACTTTTATAAAAGTACTCGTTTATCCGTCTGTCAGTCTGTCTGTTTAGACCGTGTTTATCCGGATTACAAGAGATATCAAATTGAAATAAATATCAAATATTTATGTCTGCAGTCCTAATAGATAGAGCCGCCCTATCTTTTATCTATTTTGATTATATTGTATGTACCTAAATAAAAATTTGGAATTTTCCATTGATCTAGAATCATGATTGGCAAGGAGGTTACAGCAAATGTCTGAAAGTGTTAATTAGCTGTTAGATTAGGTTAGGTTCTTTCCGGGCACGCTTGCTTCGGAAAGTACCTGCACTCGGTCGCTAGGAGAGAATTGAGTCCCGTCTGTCACCACTGCGACTGTAGTGAGGACTCGGCCCAGCACACGCTCGCGGATTGCCCCGCTTGGGCGGCGCAGCGTCGGGCCCTCACTGCAATCATTGGAGAGGATCTCTCACTGCCGGCCATCATACGCTCCATCGTCGGCGGTGACAGGAATTTTACCGCGGTCGCAGCCTTCTGTGAGGAGGTCATCTCACAGAAGGAGGCGGCGGAGCGGGCCCGGGAGGATGATCTCCACTCGGACCCAATTCGCCGCCGGCGAACCGGGCGGCGGAGACGTGCTTACCAGCGCCTCATGCCGCCCTGAGTGTGGCTGCGGGTGGTCGGGACGGGTTTTTTTTCCCCCCCTCCGTCCGCCATATAGCTAGCTGCGAGGGTGAGCTGACGTGTGTCTGGATAGGTCTGTTATAGGTGGCATAGTGCGAGCAAGCGCTAGGAAGGGTCCGGATGTCTTAATAAAGCCGTTCCCGGATTCCTCCTATTTTAAGCGCAGTATGGCACACCGTGTGGTTTTAGTCTTTTCGATTCCGACACACCGTTCCACCGAAAACCCGGGTGGAATGACGGCCCGAGGGGGTTTCCACACACACACACAAAAAGGGGGTGGGTTTACGACGGTAGCGTACTGGGCGGGGTTTGAATCCGCAACCACTTAATCGTCAAGTCTGACGCCTCAGCCATCACGCTCAAAGTTTCAAACCCTTGTTGTCACTTAATAGTAAAACTCCAATAGCACGTATATTACTTTTTCACTGTTTAACTTTTATATTTAAATTTTATACAGACTTAAACTATGTTTTCTCTTAATGTCTCTTAAAAACATGTCTCGTAGCTAATTAATTGTTTTATACGAAGGCAATCGATGCCATAGACGCGTACTGCATAGAAATAGCTCTAAACATCTGGACTTTCACTGTAATTTATTTAACAAAAGTTAACGAATAACAATGAAAGAATTAAAAGTATTCTCTAGTAAGACGTATAGGTTGAGCTTTCTAATATATTATATTATATACGTTCCGGCCATACTAATTAGTATACACTTATGTATATATGTATACTAGCAAACCCTGCCAAGCGTTGCTGTGGCTAAAAAAAAATAATTTGCAATAAAATAATATTGCGACTATAAATTGAGATGTAAGCTATCCTATCCTTCAAGTTGGATCAAACTGCAAAAGGTGTGCAAATTTGATTAAAATCAGTTAAGTAGTTTAGGAGTCCATCCCGGACACACAACGTGACGCGTAATTTATATATGGCCACCCAATTGCTTCCCATGAGTGTCTTTAAAGGCGACTAAAAGATCAGACTGTTATCTATCAGACAGTATATAAACAGTTGTGCTATTACGTAAGTTGGATTAAATGTTGCTTTGCAAAAAGTCGGCTTTTCAGATGCTTCTGCCTATCCCTTTAGGGATATTGACGTAAGTGCGCGTTTGCGTATATTGAGTTTATTTGTTTGAACGGTCCAATCTCAAGAACAACTTATCCGTTTTAAAATAATATTATTGTCTTAGATAGCACGCTTATTAAGGAAGTCTTTTATAGTAATTTATATCTGATCATGCCTATCCATCTACCCAAGGGAGCGGAGCAGTTATCATATTAACAATTCGGACAGACTTTCATATGTTAGCATATACATATATGTACATAATCAAATTTAACACTGGTAAAACCATTAGAATAAAAACTTCAGTGAAGTATATTCATATTTATATAAATATACGGTTTTACTCGCGTGTGTATTTCGGGGATGCCCGACTAGTTTCGGTCTCTACAGGAGGCCTTTTTCAAGGAGTAAGTCGTACAGCCGCGACGGTACCGGACTAGTCGGGCTTCCCCGAAATACACGCGTTAGTAAAACCGTATATTTAAATAAATATTGGTAAAAGCGCTGGACTGTAGATATGTTCACTTTTATGCAGCAAAAACTAGAAATTGTGGACATGAAATTTTTTTTTAATCGGTTCAACCGCTACTGTGACAACGAGTACCAAATATTAACCAACATCACATTAAGATTAGTTAGATAGAAAAAAAAAAAAAAACGTTTTCTATGATTTATTTTTATGATTGATTTTTTTATTAGTCCTACTTAGTGAGCAAACAATTTGATTTATTATTTTCAATACGCTAAATATTAATCTTTTAATACTAATATAACAATACTTCTATATAAGTGACGTCATAAAGTTGATTACAGCTTAGTTTTTACAATAAAAAGATGATAAAATAGTGTAAACCCCTTTTAAATATATATTTTTTCTGTAGTATATACAACTCAATAAAAAAAAAAACATTGTTCCGAATGAAGCGGACACGTACGGGACGATTTGATCGCAAGAGGCGCAGCGCTTCACTACAATGGAACAAACAACATTGCTAGCTCGGCACACGCGCTTCTGACGTCGATATTTTCCCGCCATTGTCACCCAGGGCTGCCCGTGCTTAAAATTGATTGAAAATTCATAAAGAAGAGTGTATAGAGGTTGTTTCGAATATATTTTTAAGTTTCGTTCTCTTTTCAAAGTGTACTTTTTAATAATGTTTACTCAGTCGACTGAATTCTTGCGTAAAAGCATTTTGGTGTTGATAAACACTGCTATATTAAAATGTAATGTTTAAGCACGTTCCTTCAATTGTTTTGTGTTCTTAATTCAAAATATTACCTAACGTTTTTAATAATATTCAACATTCTTAATACCTCTACATTTCTTTTATGAATCGCCTTCGGCTAAATATATCGTTGCTCAGCAGTAGCTCTCAAGACCTCATACTGAAACTTGTTCAACAAATACGTGTTCTAATGAAAACCACTTATAATATTTTTATTTTTATTTTTCCTTTTGATTTCAACATTAATATTTGTAGTTATTATTTTCTAAAATATGTACTGGCTCTGTAGGTAAATGTATTATTTAAACCAACCGTCTTTGATCTTCATAGCAAAAAAAAAAATACGGTTTCGAAATATGAAATTGCATAGTGTTTATTTTTACGCGTTAGATTGCGTTCATTAAGAAAATTCTGGCTGTGTAATACTGCGTATCTTTCACTAATTAGCGAACGCAACTGACTGCGAGCGTCAATCGGAATATAAAACCTACATTGAACATACGAGGCGAGGGTTTCGTTTAAATGTGGTTGCATGTAAGCGAGTTGTCGAGACAGCTATTTCATTAAATTTATATGTAAATATTTTGCGTGAATAAAGACAAAATGTCTTGTTACCGCCGAGGTTCATCGAGTTTCGTATCAACATTTCTAAACGATGCGACTGTGGTTTTGAGGCATTTTAGGAAGTTCGAAATTTAAAGGGGTTAGAATTTCGCACAATTCGTGGATGGTTTTGTTCTAAATTTAATAATGAAAATTCAATTAGCAATGGGGAGAGATTTTACTAGAATATTTTGATTTCAACAAGGAGTTTGTATTCTGACGGTAGTTTAGAGATCCTTTTAAAGTTTTCCTAAGAAGAGTTCCTGCTACGAATCCTACAGCTTTTTTTTTCGAGATATTGGTGGCAAGTGACAACCGCCACCCTTGGACACCTGTAACTTAAGAGTCGTAAGTGCGCTGCCTCTCTTTGATTGTATGAGGGGGAGGGGAAAAAAGTAGAGGGGGGTGAGGGGAGAGGAAAGGGGATTGGGGGACTGGGCCTTCGGTACCCGACTCAGTCGACAATACAATACAAGCATTGTTTGTTTACCGCTTCTCTGTGAGGCCACCTAAGCATGGCTCTCCCAGGGTAAGAGAATTGTCTCTCACAAGGCTCTATCTTTTCAATCATAATAACAAACTAGTTGAGATTTTTACAGCTTACGTTTAAACATGGGCGCTGTCGTGACAGTATACTATAAGAAATCAGGTTAAAATTGCAGAGAAATTATTTGGATTCATATATGTAAAAAATGTTTCAACGGCCACACAATTGTCCTTCAATTGTATTGCAATGCTAAGGCAATGACTAACTTTTATTGCTTTTCTAGTTAAGTATCATTGAGAATCTTGACATGTGCCCGGCAATGACGTCCAATGACCTCGCTCACACTTACGACGTCCTGATATAAAAAATTATAACTTACAGTAATAGTTGTAAGATTAACCGGACATTTATAAAAATAAAGCTCAATTCGTATACTTAATATTAAGGATTTTAGCTTTTATCACCTTATTTTTTAACCAAACTGGTGCGTTCAGCCCTAATACAAAACCATAATGGCGGACGCGCGTCACCCGTTCCCGCCTTCATTAGACGGATTGAATTGAGACAATGTACGCGTTATCCGCTTGTAAATTATACGCATACATCCGCCATAGGTAAATAATATACTTTTGATTATTGTTTTCCTGTTTAAAACAATGGTTGTGTTATAATCTTTCATTATTATGACATTGTTGTTAATTGATGTTGTGATCTGGACATTTTGTTACTTGACAAAAAGCTTTCGTTATTTTTGAGGGACTTGTTTTGTATTAGCAAAAGCTAGATAGATAATCAAAACTAAAAAAAAAATAACTCAAAAAGAAATATAAATTGCAAGGAAAGCCGGCCCAAACGATAGGACAAGGCTTTGGAATACAATGATGATGAGAACATGAAGTGATCTAAGTCCATGATATTTTTAGTCCATTTTATATTTTGATAAGTTATAAGGATACCTAAATTATATTGATAATTGGAAAAATTAACACTGATAAGAGAAAAGATAGTCGAAATATAATATTACCAGGGTCATTGGGCTCCCTTCGATATGGTTGAGTGGGACGATTGCTGGCGCGTGCCTCATGCTCATCTATAAGTGCTGTTCGATCTATCTGATTATCTCCTAACTGTTTTTACTTTAATATCGTTATAATTTGCTCGTCTGTTACATTTAAGAATAAATGTAATATTGTCCTCACATATTCCTTCTCAGAAACACGTTGAAAAAGAGTATCCATTGAGTTTCTTGCCTGTTCTTCTCCATAGGAGCAACGTATTAGAACTGGTAACTAGCTTCACGACTGATTTAGTCTGTCTGACTCCAACTTCTGATAATTCAAATGCATATTATATACCCATATTGTACTCATCTCGGATACAGCCACTTCAAGTTACAGGTATGTGATTTCGTCCTCGAAGTATTGCTGACACTTTCCATTCGATCCGTATATTTTTTCCCTTATTATTACCGTAATGGAATTTTCTTTACAATACTGGAATATCAATTTGCATTGTGCCATGTGTTAATTTATGCAGTTTGGTTCATGGTTTCCACTAAGAAGGTTTTTCCCCAAATCTTTTCCCACGGATGTCGTCATAACATCTTTCATGCAAGCCCACCAGCTTCGGGTACTTCTGACCTGTCCTTTATTTCAGAACACCAATCAGATGAGCGTATATTTTTCGCGGTCGACCCCAATTTCTCACCCTCTCTCTCTTCCCTTTTCAATACCCGAAAAGGCGGACAGCACTCTTGAGATTCTTGAGTTGCAAGTGTTAGAGCGTTTGTGTGTAGTAGCATTTACGTGGTAGAGCCATGCTTAGGCACGAAGGCCCAACTCTCCTTCTCCTTTTTTCTCTCCCCTGACCCCACCTCTTTTGCCGTCTCCTCATCCCCCTATCTTTCCCCTCCCTGCATACCTACATCCCTCATCACCACCCCATCAGGTGTCCATGAACGGCGGTTGTCACTATCCATCAGGTGACCCGGTTGTCACTAACCGTCTGTCCCTATATAATATTAAAAAAATATATATGCTTCCAATTTTCCCATCTTTAATTCCTAAAGTGTCCGGCTGACGTTACAAGGCCCCCATATTAAGTTATTGGGAACAAATTCTGATTGAGAAATCTGGGTGTCTATCTGGGTAGACAGAGGTATAATCCTCTATCTACCCCCTCGGGGTGTGCTTGTGCGTATGTATGTATGTTAACTATTCGTTCTCGCTAATCCCGTTCTGAAGGAATAGAAAATCTACTTTTACGCTAGCGAAGTTGGGAGTAAAAACTAATATGTTTACCCATCTCTTGGCCCATTATTTTCCAGGCATTAAATATAATTTATGAGTATCTACTATCGTTTGGTTTTCGATATCACCAAATTACATGTTACAGTGCTAATAGCCGGAACCCGTGCCAAAACGACATGTGTTCTCCATTTCTTGGCTTCGTTCCTAAATAGGCTGCTTATATTCTACATAGCGTTTCAAGCACAAGGGTTGTTTAATAAAACTTAGCTAACAAGCACATGGCTCCTTTTTTATAAAATAGTAGTTTTCCTCCGTAGCTTCGATGTTTAACCGACCTTAAAAAAGGAGGTTCTCAATTCAGTTTTTTTTATTATCCCTTTATTTGACTGTGATGCTTAGACTGACATTGGTGTGGACGCAGGCCAACTTTAAGAAGCCTTTTAAACTTTAAATTAATTATGAGTATTAACTTCGGGAGTAAGGAGAGAATGGTACTATGGAACAATATGATTATATTTTTACCATTAAATATATAATTATGCTATATAGATACAAAATGGACTTAAAAATATAAAAAAATGTACCACCGACCTCGGGCACAGGGACCAAGATACCGCTGGGTTTTTTTTTTATGCGATAGGGGGCACGGGCAGACGGGTCACCTGATGGTAAGTGACTACCGCCGCCCATGGACACCCGCAACTCAAAAGTCACAAGTGCGTTGCCGGCCTTTTAGGTAGGAGTACGCTCTTTTCTTGAAGGTTTGAAGGTCGTATCGGTTCGGAAATACGGCAGGCGTCAATTTGTTCCATAGGCTGGTTGGGTGAGGCAAAAAGCTTCTGGAGAAGCGCACAGTGGTGAAGTGCCATTCGTTCAGGTGATGGGGATGGATATTTTGTCGCGTAGGACGATGGCGGAAACCAGCAGCCGGGATAAGTCCGAACAATTCCTCTGAACACTCCCCATGATAGAAGCGATAGAGGATGCAGAGTAAAGCTACATCTCTACGCAACGCCAACGTGTCAAGTCGATCAGAAATATCTTGGCAGTCGATGATGCGAGTTGCTCTCCGTTGAATGTGGTTAATTTAATTTAGTTTCACCTTTGTTATCAGCTTGTTAATGTTAACTCGTACTAGTTGCTTTAATTTGTTTGGATTCAATACAAAGTTTTTGTACGCATTTTGAGGTTACCGTTTTATTTGAAGGTTCCTGGTTTTATTTTAAAATCTGTTAAAACCCTGTTCCATACGTTTTTTTTGTAGTATAGGGGACAGGGGGAGAGACAAGCAGACGGGTCATCTGATGGTAAGAGACAAGCGCCGTCCATTGACACCTGCGACTCAAGAGTGATAAGTGCGCTGCTCGCCTTTGAGGGTGATTAGGCATGCTGGGAGGGGATGAGAGGAGAGAAAACGCGGAGTAGAGGAGTTGGCTCACTCATTTCAGGGAAATTGCTTCACAACCGGTTTTCTGTGAGGCCGTGGTATCGCACCGGTCGAATACTTGTGTTGTGCTTTACCGAGTAAGTGAGTTTAAAGGGGGTCCATCCATTCCACTTTCCTCACCGCTCAAATTCGGGCATTTGGACTTGCGGCTCTTAGTTTTCAGGGCGTTCGTTGCGGTGGTAGTCACTTCAATCAGATGAATCGTCTGCTCATTTAACTCTATTCTATAAAAGAAAATATACAGATTAAATATACACATAGTTGAATACACGTTTTTGATACGCCACTAGTTACTGCGCTTTCTGGATTTTTTTTTTAGATTTATTAGAGATTAAAACTTTCTTTGCCCCTTTGTACTTGCCGCCTAACATCAATTTATTAAAGATGCTCTATTTACCATGTAGTGTACAATTAATATTGTATTATGTATTTATATATTAATTGAGGGTAATAAAATTAGATATATGTAAGATACTTTTAGGAAGACTTAAATTCTATTAAACCAGTATATCTATATCAGCACCTTCATATTTTCATTATGGCGGTCGGTTATGGAGCTGTTGGTCTAGTGGTTAGTGTCCCTGACTGCTGAACCGGAGGTTGTGGGTTCGATTCTCACACGGTACAAAAGTTTGTGTTTCTATTGTGTGTTGCCGTTGATTGAATGTTTGTAAAGTCTTTAAAAAAAAAAAACAAAAAAAGAAACATTGACTATTATATATTATACATATACTAGTTACAGCACGAAGCTTTGCCCGCGTGATACTTCGATAAAAAGTAACCTGTGACCTTCCCGGGGTTCAGTAATTTTCACAGTATAGGTCGGAAAAGGTAACAGATAACCATGGTTACTTTACATTTATGCTATTAGTATATAAAATATAGTCAGTAATATATTGATGCAATAGCTTCACATTTACACGTACACATTAAACGTAAATTAAGGGGAGTAAGGTAGGGGGTGGAATATGGCGTCATGTTTGTGTTGTGTTCAATGTTTGAATACCGTTATTAAGTAAATGCTCTGGTAAATTTGAACATACAGACTACAACTATATCAGAACAGATAATGTTTGTTCAAAATCCATGAGGTGTTCATTTAATTACAAGAAATCTACATATGTACATAAATATGTTCACACCTGTATCCGCGATGGGTAAATCAAACTCCCACATGTCGCTAACCATAATCGAGTCCCACTTACTTAATAGGTGAGGTGGCTAGAGGGCAAGCTTCCTATTTTTTTTCGTTTGGAAACCCCCACGGGTCATCACCATCACCGGAGCTGACGGGGGTGTGGTATGTCGGACTCGAACCGACTAAAACCACACGGTGTTCCGTCATAATTGGTTCAATTGCAAGGGACCTGGGTGTACTTAGTATACATATATACATATATTTGTCAGATAGGTAACAGGCCAATTCTTTAGACGCCTTTTACATTGCATAAGTACAATTAAGAGATAAAATATTGTCTCAGTTTTCAACTGCTATTGTGATTTGAAAGACCGTGAATTGTGTATATTATACACAATTGATGTATATACAGGAATGTTACTAATCGGACGAATAATAAAAAATGTAGCTACTTGACTTATAATTTATGCAACATATGATTAAAACCTGCGGCTATTTGGTCGAGGAAACCGAAATATAACATCGCAATGAATGAAAGTTCGAGATTTCTTTATAAATTCAGATTAAAATTTCTTCTATTTATTTTTAACTTGATACGCTGAAAACGCTCTCGGCCACGACGTTGCACTAGTCGTAAACAAATAATCTTTATTCGATTTCGTTTCTAAAACTTTTTATTTTATATAAAAAAATATTTCTAAAACTTTCATTTTATATAAAAAAATATTTCTAAAACTTTCATTTTATATAAAAAAATATTTCTAAAACTTTCATTTTATATAAAAATCACCGCCACCACTTTCGCTTTTCAAAATTATCTTGACGAAGGTTCAGGATCCCTTTTAACCAGTTTCAGGCAAGTAAGATTTAGTGCGTGAAACAATTTCTTACCTATTTCTCAGCCTATTGTAATCCACAACTTTCCAGGAGTCTTTTCCTTCTATATTTTCCGTCTAAAAAGTTTGGTCTCAAAAAAGTTATTATGTTTTTTTTTTGGTTTCGCAGAACAATAATATACTTTATAAGACTATATTTAAAAAGTGTCAACTAGCCTTTGTATTGGCAACTCCTATTTGTATACTTTAATACTGAGCCAAGCATCGAAGTTCTATAATTATTGCTAATAATCGGACTTTAAAAAAGTAGACAACCGACTTCAATTCGTCTATCATAAAATTTAAGACTAATATCGTTTTGCCACTGTCACAACTGGACCAAAGTCTCATCTAACAACCCTTGAAGTACATCTTTTCCAATAAAAAAAGAATCATCGAAATCGGTTGGCATGATATTGAGTTATTCGTCCATTTGTCGCGTACATGCTTAATGCAAATTCAAGACTTATATAGTTTTCTCATGGATGCATTTGTCAGAACTGGACCAAAATAAAATGGGACCACACGGGAAGCACCAGCAGTAGTAATAGTAAATAAGAAAGCGGGTGAAAAAAGTAATGAGTGGGCGACTTTTATATGTCCAGTTCGCAAAATGTATGTATATATTAGGTTGGATGGAATTAATGAAGGTGGTTAATCACTGAATGTTTAATCGTCATGGTCATTTTTATTATCACCACCCCGAAAAAGGAACCCCGCTTAACGTCAAGTTTTTTTTTTGCTATACAGAGTTTAATAATGTTTGTAACTTACTGTTTTACCGATTTCTCTTCACTCGCAGTCTCTCAATTAATATTTTTGTGACAAAAATGTATCAATTATGACGTTTAAAATTTAAATATACAGTAATTCATTTAAATGCTACCCATGAATTAATATTAGGTCGTACAAAATTAAAGTTCGATTTACACACAGGACAGAAATGTATGATATCCACAAATAATTGCTCTGGGTCTGGTGTTCTTTGTATCCGTTATGACATGTTTATAAGATCCACCCAACTCAGCAATCAGCTATAATGCGGGACTTGCTGAAATAAAGAATTAAAAAAAAGTTATTCCTTTGAATGAGTCTATACTTACTCTAGTCACAAATACTGTTCCAATCAACAAAACACCATAATATTGTATTTGAACTTGGAATCTTTCATTCTTAAATGAATATTCATTATTTTCGCGATATTAAAATAGTAGTAAATAGTGGGCTGATAAAGAGAACCGAATCGTTGTGATAGCATAACACAAATGGTATGTATGAACATATTGAAATTTCTGAAACTCCATCCGCTTGGTATTAGTCGAATGTTTGTGTAGCGGGCTATTGATATACCTATCAATGACGACAATGGAACCTCCTCTGTTTGTTACATAAAAGATCTAGCCGTCCATGTAGAAATTGAACGAAAAAGGTGATCAAAGCAGTAAAGGAAAGAATTCGAATCTTGTCTGAAAGCAAAAGATTTTATTTTGGGCAATGAATCTAGAATCTATCTCCTAGAACTAGAACCATGACTTAGGACTTGCAGTCTACGAGTATAAGAGACGCACTGGTCATTAAATTGTCTGGTCTGGTCCTGGTCTGGTCTGGACTGGTCAAAAATAAATAAATTGTATTTAGTGACTATAAATTGTTTACTATTAAGCAATATTTTAACAAGCTGAATGACAAAATTCCTGCTCACAGCTCTATAGAAGCTTCCTAATAAATCAACAGAGTAGTACATCATGGGAATTATCAGTGACCGTTTGGTAGATTGTTCAATATCAAGAAGTGACTGAGCTATATTTTTGTGAAAAATGTTTTAAAACATCGGTAACACTTTATCAAGATACAATTCTTGAGAAGTTGATTAAGCCTCTAAACAACACCATGCTCCATAACCAAGAATGTTTTTTTAGCAAGACTCAACACAAGCCGTAAAGCCGAGCCTTCCAAGTGTTTGGAAATGAACATTGCTGACTTCATTAGAGCTGAAGACTGGCCGTTGTCTAGTCCCGAACTTAATCGCTGGATTATAATTTATGGTCAGTTTTAGAGAATATGGCATGCTCTAAACGCCATGATAATTTGGAGTCCCTAAAACAATCCATAAGATTGGCATTGAAGAATTTTCTCATAGAGAGAAAGTGCGTGTTTCTATTGATAACTGGTTTCTACATTTAAAGGATTGTATAGACTTTACCAATGGACATCATTTTGAATGAGTTTGTATTTGTTAGATGGTAATATGTTTTTAATGTTATTATATTAATGTATGAATTGACTCACAATACAGCAATAAATGTTTTATACAATAGAAAAAAAGTAATTTTCCTTGTAACACTGTTTATATAACAAGACTAGGTATTTTTAGTAACGTTACGAAAACAAGAATTGTATTGTTCACGGACTCAACTATGTCTTCAATGACACTTGCCGCAATATCGAGTGAATATCGAATAGATACGATATCGAATATTTCTCGGTTCCGTTGTGTTACTCTGATACAGGGTACACTATTCACCAATGTTACAACATCTTTTCATTTCACTATCTTTGTATACGACCCGTCTGAGTTTATGTCTATTGTTAGAATTAGTTAACGATAAAATATTTTTACATGTCCCGGTCGTCATAATTAATTTTCACAATAAATTGTATTAGAAGCGTCTCAAAATGTTACAGTGGGAGTAATTCTCATCTTACACAGAGTTAAATGTTTATTGAAACGTTATGGATTACAATATCGTGCCAATAATATACATACTTATATACTAATGTTATAAATTCGAAAGTAACGTAATCTTTTTTTTTTTTTTTTTTTTTTTTATGCGATAGGGGGCAAACGAGCAGACGGGTCACCTGATGGTAAGTGACTACCGCCGCCCATGGACACCCGCAACTCAAGAGTCACAAGTGCGTTGCCGGCCTTTTAGGTAGAGGTACGCTCTCTTCTTGAAGGTTTGAAGTCTTTTCATCCACCTGGTACCTTTCATGGCTTAGCGCTGGAACCGATAAAATTTGGTATTTGGATACTTCAATCCGAAAATAGGCTACAATTTAACGACATACCACGTGTTTGGAGCTGCAGGCAGGCAAAAATAAATTTGTCTCCAATGCAGTAATGATTACAAATGCAAAATGAGTATATTTTATATTCTGATACAATAATACTTGTAACAAAAATTATTAATAAGGTAATAGTTACACTATGGTATTTGGTAGGGCCGTAAGCGGAGACATTTTGCCAACCATAAATAATATCTCGAGGTTTTCCACAAGCAAAAAAAAGTATTTATTTTTTATTTATTTATTTCTTAACAATGTACTTTACCACAGATAAGATAATAGTTATGACGTTACGGTCCAAGTCGTGGTTTAACGGACACAGAATCTTGCGGAAGCTTTTATCCTATCAAGCAGGTTTGATTTATTTTGTCGGTTTAAGATATATGTACATATGTAAGTCGAATGAGTGTTCTTAGGTCTACTGGTAACGATGGTATTTGCTTAAAATAGTACAATACTTCCACTCACTGAGTGCTTTATATTTTTAGTTGATTTGGTAATGGCACTTTGTCTGTTTATAATGACACAGAAGTCTGAGGAGAATAAAAAAACCGGTAGGTATAGCACCAGTGTCGGAATAGATACATGCCACTAAGACTTAATTCTTCTCCTTGAGTATGTAAGTTGAGTTTCTAGTTCAGTTTCAAATTTGTTTCAGTCGCAACTAATTATCTAATGGGTAGTTATTGTTGGACTTGTTTGTAACATCTTAAGAAGTATTGTGTTTGTTGAGGGGGCGTGTATGTATGTATGTATGAAGGGAGTATGATTGTTATTTAATGCCCTAGAGCTTAGACAGCTTAATGGATGTTGATAAGTGTGGTATCAAGCAAACTAAGACAGGAAGGTAATAATGCTGTTTGATTGTTAAATTTTTTAAACAATTTTACTTTAGTATATGGAATGGTTAACATTTCATTTCTTTTTATTTTAATAATATAATAAAATAGGTGGGTCATCTGATGGTAAGTGACAACCGCTACCCAAGGACAACTACAGCTCGAAAGTGCGCTACCCACCGGAAACGGTGATGGGGGGGGGGATAAGAGGCGAGTGGGTTGGGCTACCGGAAACCTACTATTTCGGTGACATGCAACGCACGCGTTGCCCGTAATGTTACGTAAATGACCTAATTATTGTTTTCAAAATTAGACGTTTAATACCTATGCTTCTGTTTACCCCTAAGCCATTTACCCCTTTGCCATGCCATGCCAAGATTCCGCTTGCGGTTTGTAAATACAGGTTTTATATGGTCTAAAGAAAAAAAAAAGGACATTACAACGTTTTTTTTTATGCGATATGGGGCCAATGATTAGACGGGTCACCTGAAGTGCGTTGCTGGAATTTTAGGTAGGAGTACGGGGTACGGGAGGATTTTCTTGAAGGTTTGAAGGTCGTATCGGTTCGGAAACACGGCAGGCGACAATTTGTTCCACAGGTTGGTTGTGCGAGACAAAAATGTTCTGGAGAAGCGCACAGTGGTGGAGTGCCAATCATCCAGGTGAGGCAACGTTATCTAAATAACTAGAATTGTCGGCTCCTTGGGTCCTTGCGTGATATTTAATAATCTCCTAGCTTCTCTGAGGGCGTTTTCACAACAAAAAACTATTGATATATACATATATTACAAGTAGCAACATTGATTTTAGTGTATTGTTTTTGACTAACAATGAAATTTAAATACAGACCTTTCTTGTAATATTAATTTCAAATCTTTGTAGAGCCAACAATATTTATTCTATCCAAGATATCACAACCTCGTCTTTATAACCTTAAAAGATACTGGAATTTTCGTTTTCATTGACAATAGCACCAAGTTTTGAGTTATGTAATGTCTCGCCTCCACACCGACAATATGCCTGTAGAAAAGATAATGAAAGATTGAAGACAAAAGATTATACTTTAGCGCACTCGTATTTCAAAACACAAAAATACTTTTATTTATTTTCGCTCTTCTGTTACAAATTATCTTTATTCCATAGCATAATACAATTGTTTGTTTCTAAGGCATAATAATATCATTATTTTTTTTTTGTAAAGGATCACGTGATACTTGAGTAAAAATAAATAATAGAAACACGATATCAACATCCCTTATAAGGGCTCCGTAGGTTCTTTATAAATAGAACGGAGCTTACATACATACATATACTCACGCCTATATCCCCGAAGGAGTAGACAGAGGTGTTTTAAACGAAACGCCCACTCTTTTCAAACTATAATTTAGGGCAACTAACGTAATTGGTTTCAAGCCTATTGTCCGTCCGTCCATCTCCCGGCATTCTATGACTATATGTATATAACGATATATCTGATAGATAACAGTAGGACCCCTTCTACGACACCCATGGGAGGAGTTGGGGTGGCCCTATTCTGTTCCACTGAGAACGTTACGGCTGTTACAGTAGATGTTACACTAGTAAAAAAGCATCGCACCAGGACGCCATAGTGTGTGTCACCATGCTGCATTAACTACACTTGCAATGAGGATGGTGACCACCACTCTTAGACTCCACTTCTTGCTTACCATCAGGCAGGTTGGAGTCATTATGGTAGGCTAATATAAAAAAAATAATATTTAATATGAAGAGCGTATGTTTTTTATGAGGAGGCCGCATCAAATAACCCGACCCGATCCGACTTACTCCTTGAAAAAGGCCTCCTGTCGAGACTGAAACTAGTCGGGCATCCCAGAAAAACACACGCGAGTAAAATCTTATATTTAAATAATTTTAAGCTTATTGCCGTCTACCGGACACAGACTGTATACATTCTGTTTCATATATAAAATCAAACTATAATACAGCAAAATTCCATCCATAAACGATCAGCCGTTAAGAGCATGTCGCAATTATTTATTTCTATCTTTTAAAACATCGCTATTTTCACAATAAATGCAATTTTAGTTGCTTGTGGCGGTGCAACCTGAACAATGGCCCATTACACATCGTGTCCTGAATGTCCTAACAGATGCGCGCAGGCAGATTTAAAATCTGACGCCAACAATGTTATTGGAGGTCAAAGAGGCCAAGTCTGAGCTTACAATTTGCATATGTCAAATGTTTTTATTCTAAGATTACAATTTAGTCCATAAATAATAGTGGGTAGGCCTGTTACTGTCATCAAAGCAATTTTGTTAATTAGATGGAATAATTTTAAGTATGTTAACAGGAAAGGTAGGATACAGAGAGAGAAGGGAAGTTATATTGCTTTTGCAGATGGATTGGGGAGTATAAGCAATAGTTCAAGCTGTCAGGCAGCAAGTCAGGGTCAGGCTGGTGCCGGAAAGTCCGAGCCCTGTAACTTATTAAAATATTTATTGAGGAATAATATAGGTTATAAAATATCACGCTATCAGCTGCGCAGTGACCATAAACGCAGGGAAAACTGCAAGGAACTTTTTAATTATTGTAATAGCTCAATTTATTGAGAAGGTTCTGGACTATTTACCATCACGCTATGACTTTTAAGAACGGAGCAGAGACCAAAAATGTTTATATATTTTTCGTATGCAGATTAAATAAGGCCTTCAAATAAAAATACTTGGAAAATAGACGCTTTATCAAATAATCTTTTACTAAAGTCCTTTTCGATAGTGCAATTAACACCCTTGTTGTTACAAGGCTCTGAGATTGTTTGCCACCTTCGTGTAAACGAAGACCTCCATGGAAGACACTAATTATTTCTGAATTGCCAATTCTTTTAGGGGGTTTTCCTTAACTTGGCTATCTACCCAAAGCTAACTGAAGCACCTGAATACCAACTACTTTGAGTCAAAAACTTCACAACTTTAACCAAACTATCGTTAACGATAGGTGTTTAAGGACCGTTAGAAACGCCGAAAAGTTGGTAAGGGGGAGTTGGGGAGGGAGGGGAGCAAACAAAGCTTGAATTATTCATCGGTGGCGCTGACGGAACGAGCCGACAATACTTTAATCCTTCTTTCTCCTCTTCTTCTTTCATATCTATGGTACCAAACAACTGGTTGGAATTGAAGCCTTATGTGGGAAGAACAGACGTTTTATGTTCTCGTAAGGGATTGAGGTGGATTTGTAATTATTTGTTTGTGATATATGTCTTGGTTTGTTTCAGAGCTATGTTTACTGTTTTTTGTATATTCACACATATAGATGAATAGATTATTTATTTTTTTGTTTTAAATAAACTCTACATCTATTTTTAGGTTGCAGTTTTATATGTGTTATGCAGTCATCCACAGCATAATAAAAAAAAAAAATGCCATCATCCAATTTGCATATAAATATGTGCTAAAATATATATAATAGTGTTATAACTATTGCAATCTAACACTGTTACATATAAATATTATATAAGTAATAAATAATATACTTGAAATATATGCAGCTTATGTTATCTTTATATATACTTTATTTATATAATTCTACTGTACGTGTGGATGTCACTGATCACTTCCTAAACGGCTGGACCGATTTGAATGAATTTTTGTGTATGCTTTTTGGGTGGCGTCCTGGATGGTTTAGATTCACAAAGCAGCCTGGCAGAAGGCGCTGCAGTGGGTATCTAGGTTATTTATCTATACTACAAATTCAGGACAACGTCTGTTGAGTCCACTAGTTATCATGTATATTTTTCGTTTCTAAACTTTACTCTAAAATAAAAGTAATCTCGACTACCTGCTATACATACAATTAAAATAGGATTTTTTAAAATCGGTGTACGGTATATAACCTCCATTAAAATCCAATAATCGATTGACCCATTTTCGAACAAAAGCTTTAGAATAAACATCTTTTAATGGAAAACTCATTTCGCTTGGAAAAAAATCCCTGTAGGCGGCCCAATATCCTGTAACCCCGTTACCCTCTTAAACTGAGATGTCCTCTAATGCCTCCGGACTTTAAGGTTTGATTCATACTGTACCGGCGCTTCCAATATCCTTTCGGTTCAGTCAAACACTGCAAGCGGATATTACGTCTTTTTTAATTGAAAATCGTGAGTAAAACACAGTATAAAATAAAATCTACTCTTATAAAGTTGAAGTTTTTTGGTTAAAACGTGATAAACTCGAGTACTATTAGTCGGATTTGAATGATTTTGTATTGGATTGTATTGGATGAGGAGAGGTTTTTTTTTTCATAAATAATCTAGTCTTTGATAGATCTACCTCTAGTTCGTAGAGCCATTCGTGGGACGGCTCGATTGGTGCTATACCAAGACCTCACAGAAAACTGGTTGTGAAGCAACTCGAAATTAGTGAGGTTTCCGGAAGCCTAACTCCCACTCTTATCTTTCCTCTCCCCTCATCATCCCACTCCTCTTTCCCATCTCTTCACCTCCCCTCTCTTCTTTCTCATCCCCGCTTCTCTCCATTCTTCATCACCCTGAAAGGCGGGCAGTCCAGCTACGACTTGAGATGTCCATGGACGGAGGATTTACCATCACGTAACATGTCTGTTCGTCTGTCCCCTTATATTATAAAAAAAACTACAAAACAGGCAAAACAGGCTCCAAAACATCACCCTGCAACTTTTGGAAGCGGAGCAGTTTGCTGCTAAAACCGTTAGCAGCAGTTTGCTGCTAACGGCTACTGTCTGAATATTACTGATTTATTTAATAACAAACCAGTAAAATAACTATGAATTACTCTCTCGGTATCTTAAGTAACATCTGCTCCTAATTCTGAGTTCCGTCGAACAGATAGGAATTAATTGTCGTTATCAGATGAGGCCGTGCTATTCAGTATCTCGAGTCTGGTTTATTTAACTGAAAGATTGATAGATAGAGTAACGTAATTGGTTTAATGAGAAAGTTGATGAAATTGTGTGGGAAATGGTGTGGGTGTTTGAATGGTTTGTTGGTCTAGTGGTTACTGATATCGGCTGCTGGGTCATGGGTTCGATTCACACATATGTCAAACTAACCGGTTAGGCTCTTCTTTCCTGTGCCGATCGGTGAAAGCCTGGAATTTACTACCTGCGCACGTGTTTCCTTCCAACTTCGATTCCGGGTCTTTAAAGCTGTAAAAGCATCGCACCAGGCCGCATTGAATAGACAAACAATGAGGATGGCGACCAACACTCTTGGATACCACTTTTTGCTTTCCATCAGGCAAAATGGACTCACTATGGTAGGCTTTAATATATATTTATTTATAAACTTTATGCACTAAGTTTGTACATCGGCGGACTTAATGCCCAGGGCATTCTCTTCCAGTCAACCTTTGGGTGGTGTAGATATCTTTAAAGGTAGGTGCACAGAGGTTACATATTAAATAGTCAGTTAAAATGTTAATAGTTCACTATATTATTATTTTTAAACATATATATATATATATAAACAAACATACATAAATAAATATAACTATATATTTCCATACACATAAATATTATATTTATACACTTATCAGTAACTTCTATGGATTCGAAAGTTCTGCCAGTTCACTGAGAAAGAGATCATGTACCTTCTTTTTGAATGTAAATCGGTTGGTGGACATCCTGACTTCGAGCGGGAGCGCATTCCAAAGTAGTACTGCTTGAACAAAGAACGAACAGTTCACGAAGTCGGAGTTGTGAGAGGGACATGAGAGAAGCAGATTATTAACTGAGCGGAGATTTCTATCGTGGTTAGAGCACAGGTATCGGAAATACGGAGCAAGGTAGGTAGGTAAGAAGGGTGAGTTGAGAAATGAAAATAGAAAGGTAAGTGCTCGCTGATTGCGCCGTTGGCGAATAGGTAGCCATTTTAACTGGGAACGAAAAGTAGACACATGGTCATACTTACGAAGATTGAAAATGAATCGAATGCAGTTATTAAGAAGACGGTCTAGTTTATTGAGGAGATCTGCATTCAGGTCGAAGTAACACACATCACCATAGTCGATAATAGGAACTATTAAGGATTGCATAAGTGTGATTTTAGTTTTAGGAGGCAGGAAGTTTTTGAGACGATATAATGTTCGCAGGCTTCCAGTTACTTTCTGGCTCACGCTAGTTACGTGAGCTCGCCAATCGAGGGTTGAGTCGATAAGTAAACCGAGGTCTTTTACAGCAGGGCTGTATGGAATAACTAATCCATTGAATAAAATTGGTGGGATCGAGGCGCTATCCAATCTGCTCATTAAACGTTTACTGCCCACTATGATAGCCTGGCATTTGGTTGGATTAACAGACAGTCCAAATCTCATTGACCAGGACTTTATGAGCTCCAGGTCCCTGTTGACCCCATCAATAGCCTGCGTTACGTCCTCCACCCTTGCCTGTGAATACAGCTGCAGATCATCGGCATACAAGTGATACGCACACTGAAGATGTTGAGTTATGAGGTTAATAAATATTGAAAATAAGAGAGGAGATAAAATTCCGCCTTGAGGGACGCCAGCGTAAAGGTCGCACCAACTTGATGATAAGTCATCAACACGAGCACATTGCTGTCGTCCCCGAAGATAAGTGGAGAACCATTCCAGTGTCTCAGAAGACACCCCAAGATATGCGAGGATAGATAACAGGATTTCGTGACTGACGGTATTAAAGGCGTTAGAAAAATCGACTAATACTAAAACAGTTACTTTGGTGTCTTCCATACCTTTCCTAATATCGCCAGTCACTTTAAGGAGGGAGGTAATTGTGCTGTGTCCGGGCCTGAAGCCTGATTGCAGAGGGCTTAAAAGTTGGTTTCTGTATACAAACTGTGAGAATTGTTTATATACACAGGCCTCGAGGACTTTAGAGAGGAAGGGAAGAATAGAAATAGGTCGAAAATGTTCAGGAAGTGAAGGGCTACTGTTTTTTGGAAGAGGAATGATGTAAGCCTTACGCCATAATGAGGGGAAAGTACCGGAATCGAGAGAGAAGTTGACAATGTGAGTAATTACAGGGAGAATACAATCAAGGATGGTGGTAATCATGCGACGGCTGATGCCATCACATCCCACAGCATTTGAACGGATAGATAGGATAATCTTCTTGGTTTCATCAGGAGACACTGGAGAAAATTCAAAAGAGTCAGTAGTGGGACTGGCAAGACCAGATACATAATGTAGCGTTCGACACTTAGTGTGAGGATCCATTTCAGTTGTGGATGAGAAGTGACGGTTGATATCGTTCAAACCAATTTTATTGTTGAAAACTTGATGCTGTCGCTTACCTATTCCTAGTGTATTAAGAAATTTCCAAATATTGGATGAAGAAGAAGACTCTATGTTTTGAAGTATATGTCGGCGTTTAGTGTTGCGTATCACCTGATTGCATCGATTCCTTGCAGCCTTATATAAGGTCCACTTGTCCTCGCAGCGATCCCTCCTGAAGCGAAGAAAGGACTGATCCCTTCGTCTCATGGCACTTCGGACCTCCTCCGTCATCCAAGGTGCAGGGGCACGTTTTAATTTTACTCTCTTAATAGGGGCGTGATTGTCGTAAAATTTGACAATAGTGTCATTAAAAATATGCACTTTGTCATTCACGTCAGTAGCAGCTGCCATATCCACCCAATCTAATTTAGCAGCATCTTCGTGTAATTTCTCGACATTTATCTGACGGAAACTGCGAATTTGTAGAAATTTAGGAGGAGGTTTGGGAGGTTTCAGGATGTAGGAAAGGAAGATTAAGTCATGATGGGAAAAGCCAGGAGCAGGGAGTTGTCCGTGGGAAGAGACAAGGTGTGGGGCAGATGTGAACATTAGATCTAGCCAGGTATCCTGGTAGTCTAAATTGTGATGAGTGGCTTGAAGAGGTAGTATGTGAAGGTTGGTGGCTTGAATGATTTGAAGGAGATTGCGTGTACGAGGAGAGTTTGGGGCTAGGAGGTCAGTGTTGAAATCTCCCATGATGATGTGATGTGAGTATTCCGACCCTAAAGATTCTAGTACTGTTTCCAGACTAGAGAAGTAGTTAACAGATGGGGGGCAGTAGACTACACCTAGAACAACGTTGACTCCCTTGACACAAACCTCGAGGAATAGGTATTCTGCGCAACTGGAAAGATCAGAGGAGGAAGAGGCGAGAATTTTGTAGGATAGGAAACTACGCAGATAGATGGCGACACCGCCACCCCTTCTGTCTAAACGGTCATTACGTATAAGTACAAAGTCTGAGAGAGGGTAGGAGGTGGAGGGTAGGTGAGGCTTGAGCCAAGTCTCCGAAATCAGGATGGCATGAACGTTATTGTCAGAGAAAGTTGCGTCTAGTTCGCTGAAGTGACTTGGTACGCTTTGGGCATTTATATGGCAAACATTTAAAGAAGGACAAGACTGAACGGAGAATGTTTGTCGTAATTGGTCACCCAAAGTTTCAGTCAAGGAACTATAACTAGCATCATCTAACGAGTCTTCGGCAGAAAAGTATATGTCAGCATCATCGCTCATAAGTGTATATATAACGTAACAAATACAATACAAATTATAAAATGGATATATACAAATATAATATTATATAATAATATTCTAAAAAGAAAAAAAAAAATGTTACCTTTATGACAAGCAGAAGTTGGTATAACGTATTTCTACACCACCCACCAGCAGACACACACACACACAAAATTATTGCACCAATAGTTAAACAAGCAACGATCGGTTTGTGATAAGAATTTGTGATAAAAATATAAAATGTGTCAAATAAGGTAAACAGGGAGTAACATTGAACTGTAAACAAAAAAGAATAAAAAAAATAGGGAGAACAAAATTTAAATTCAGTTGAAAAGAAAATAATTAAAAGTATTCTTGTCATACTGCATAACGTTTCCGAACGTACTCGAATGACAAAAAAAGTCCTGACTTAATGACAGATGACAAGTGTTGTCATGTTGTTAATAGAATTGAGACCCTGCGATGTAAACAAACAAAACAGTACAAAAACCTTGCGTGTTCGTGTTTAGAAATAACAAATTAAATATGTGTCTAAACAAAATATCGGAGCAGTGCAAGATGGTTATTATCTCCGCGTGTTTTTGGTGACTGCACTCGAAATCGTCTTGACTGGTGATGTCGTCTTGGGGTATCTAGCCATGAGAGGTTCCAGTTCGTCCGGGGATGTTATCTTGTAGCGACTATCGCCTGTCGGTTTGACGATTATAATGCCTTCCTGCGTCCAGCAGGCAGCCACGCCGAAATGTTGCCGAGCCATACTGAAAGTTGTCTGTCGAGTTTTAGTGAGGAACTCTCTGACGGTAAAACCAGACCCCTTCAGTTTCGTCTTCGCTTTCCAGACTTCAGCCCGAACCTCCGCTGAAGAAAACCGAACCAGCACTGGACGTCGACGTTCTTTGGATGGAGTGCCTATGCGGTGACAGATCTTGATGCTAGACACTGTAACATCTTTAAGACCCATCCTCTGGTCAAACACATCCAACAAGGTCTTGGTGCAGTCCTCCTTAATTGCTTCAGGCACTCCTAGAACGATAAGTGCCTTACGTCTATGGCGAGTCTCCATGACATCCAACATTTTGACACACTCGCTAATTTGCTTACGAAGCAGACCCAGCATGTTGAACATCAGCTCCCGGAATGTTCTAAACTCCTCCGAGACGCGGGCAACTGTTTCCTTTGCATTACCTCCGGTATGCAGTTGAGCCTCCAGCTGAGCCATCCTCCTGGAGAAACTTTCCTCTAGACTGCTCTGAGCCGCTTGGATGTCAGTAAGCTGGGACATTGTAGGAAGATACACACACACACAGTCACAAATGAAGATTTAATTTGTTTAAAAAAGAAATGGATCAAATAAGCTGGCAGGTGGCTTAAACACTTAGCTCAACATATAAACTGGATGTTAACTGTAAGTGTTATCAGAATATACAGTAATTTACTTTATTTGTTGTTATTTGATATATAAATAATTTTAAAAATATAAGGAGCTCTTGAAAATATGTTTCGACTTTTTTAACACCTACCCGCGAAAAAAAAAAACAGTAATAGTATTTATATTGGAATGTTTTGGATAGAGGTTTTTTTTTTTGATAAATAATCTAGTCTTTGATAGATCTACCTCTAGTTCGTAGAGCCATTCGTGGAACGGCTCGATTGGTGCTATACCAAGACCTCACAGAAAACTGGTTGTGAAGCAACTCGAAATTAGTGAGGTTTCCGGAAGCCTAACTCCCACTCTTATCTTTCCTCTCCCCTCATCATCCCACTCCTCTTTCCCATCTCTTCACCTCCCCTCTCTTCTTTCTCATCCCCGCTTCTCTCCATTCTTCATCACCCTGAAAGGCGGGCAGTCCAGCTACGACTTGAGATGTCCATGGACGGAGGATTTACTATCAGGTAACACGTCTGTTCGTACTAATATAAAAAAAAATATATATATACATATATATATATATATATATATATATATGTATATATATATATGTATATATAAAAAAAGTGTCAAATTTCTGTGATCAACAAATAATTTTCAAGAGTCAGAGTGTTCATTGTGTTATTTGTGTGTTTGTTAAGTCATTCGCTCCACAGAAATTATTCCGAAACCGGTGTCTTTAAGAAGAACGTATTATTCTTTTGCCACCCACTGGTATGAAGTCTTCCCATTTGGCTATTTCTACATATACCCTTTACTAATAAATACTATTACAAACTACTGCTATTAATAATAATATTAACTAACTGCAGTAATAGTAGATTATATAGATTAAGTTATAATTATTAAATATATATATTGATACCTACAGGGTGTTCCTTACCGAAGACAATCGCTTTCCTCCTTGATAAAGGTCTGCCGTCCTGTGCTACCGGATATAATTATGCTGAAAAAAATTAAGGTCCTTTTCTTTTTGAACTACGGAACGCCTAGACATTTTTATTTCCAATTTTTGTACATTGGAATTATTTCTTCAGACTGTCAACTCCATTTTAAAACGTCCCATTTTATACCAACCCACGCGTAGTGGTTTTATTTATTTATTATTTCATTACAGAGATATAAATTAATTTATTCTTGGCGCAGACGGCATAACGCTGAGCCCTCGAGGCTGTATTAAGAGATGACTGAGGGATTACCCTCCAAGCGACTTATCATTCCGAGAAAGCCTTCATTATTATACCCTATATTGCTGGAAATCCTCATTATTGAGGTCATAGCTTGAGTGCAGCGGCCAAATTGCAACCATAACATGTTACCTGCAAAGGATATTTTTTTACAAAGAAATATTTCTTTGTAATGTTAAACACTAGGTATATTTATTACAAATGATCATGAGTGGTTATTAGTTAGATTTGAGGACATTAAAGGATGAAGAATACAAATTAACAGTGGTAGAGCCATGCTTAGGCACGAATGGGCCGGCTCGACCGGTGCGATACCACGGCCTCACAGAAAATCGGTTGTGAAGTAACGCTTGCGTTGCATTTCCCCGAAATGAGTGAGGTTTCCGGAGGCCCAAATCCCCCTCTCCCCTTTCCTCTCCCCTCATCTCCTTTCTCGTCATTCCCCCTCTCTTCTTTCCGCTCCCTGCATCCCCCATCCCTCATCACCCTCAAAGGCGTGCAACGCACTTGCGACTCTTGAGAAGCGAGTGTCCATGGACGGCGGTTTTCACTTACCATCAGGTGACCTGTCTGTTCGTCTGTCCCCCTAAAGCATTAAAAAAAAAACAGCTTCACATAATATAGTATCGAAGGCATATCAAAGTCAGTTATATACTTTTTTTTGTATCATGTATTTGGAACAAACGACATTTTAGTAGATTAATTTTTAGTTTCGCCGAAGTGAAAAGCGAATGCAGAGAGATCATTAAATTTTAAATTGGCAAGCCAGAACTGTTTACCCTGCGTCGGAGACATTACCGAATACTGCATTCCTTTGATCCTCTCTACCTCTGTACTTGATCATAAATGCCCTCTGTCAATAATAAAATACATTTCATTGCCCTGTTTCTTGTTCATGTTCAAAATGTTTTTTCAAATGATAACTTTTTCTAAACAATATAATAACTTTAGTTCTACTAGCTTCCGACCGCGGCTTTGGACGAGTTTTTGTCTATAAAAAATCGTCCGTCTTTCCCGATTCCGTAACATTATCTATAAAAATAAGCATAAAAGTCAAGAGTGTTGTATGGGAGCCCCCTTAAATATTAATTTTATTCTAGTTTTTAGTGTGTTGTTATAGCCGCAACAGAAATACATATGTGAAATAAATTTCAACCGTCTAAATATCAAGGTTCATGAGATGGCCTGGTGGCAGACGGACAGACAGACAGACGGACAGACGGACAGACGGACACCGGAGTCTTAGTAATAGGGTCCCGTTTTACCCTTAGGGTACGGAACCCTAAAAGCGACCAAATTTTGTAAATGCATACATTCTAAGTACTATGTTGTGTTTCAAAACGAAGATAACTGTCAAATCGCACTTAAACTTAAGATAACTTAGAAACGTAAGATCATAGATACTTCTACTACTTTTTTATTAAAAACATATACTTATTAAATAAAGTTGAAGAGTTTGTTTGAACGCACTAATCTGAGGAACTGCTGATCCGATTTCAAAAAGCCTTTGCCTTAGATAGCCCGTTTATTGAAGAAGGCGACGGGCTATAAAACATCACGGCTGCCACCTTTAGGCGCTGATCAGTAGTGAAAGTGTAATTATATTATTAATTTTAAACCCAAACCACCAACATCTCTCGGTATATATATTTTTTTTATTTCTATGAAACCGTTGGGCTGCGACCCGGTAGGCATGACCACCCAACCCAGTCGAAGGGACCTTCTTTTGTGTTGGACTAACATCACAAATCAATGTCTGCTCTATATACAACTGCTAATAATGTAAGGTCTCAACTGTTTTCCTATTTTGCTTAGTTTTTATAACTGATGTGGACTGTGATAAATATTAATATATACCTACATAATATACTCACGACTTTAACCTTAAGGCTAGACTGAGGTTTAGAAAACACTCATGTTTGCCTACTTTTTTTTTTTTTATACTATAGGGGGACAGACGAACAGACGGGTCACCTGATGGTAAGTGACACCGCCGTCCATGGACACTTGCAACTCAAGAGTCGCAAGTGCGCTGCCCGCCTTTGAGGGTGATGAGGGATGTGGGATGCAGGGAGCGGAAATAAGAGAGGAGGGATGAGGAGATGAAAAAAAGGAGAAAGGAGATGAGGGGAGAGAAAAGGGGGGAGGGGGAATTGGGCCTCTGGAAACCTCACTCGATTCGGGGAAATGCAACGCAAGCGTTACTTCACAACCGGTTTTCTGTGAGGCCGTGGTATCGCACCACACCAAAAATTAGGATTCTTACTTAGGATTTTGTTCTGCGCACGGAATATGTACTGTGACCCTATATGTCGAAATTCATCAGGTCGCATCGCCGTCTTTAGAGCTACAAACAAACATATATACATGCACTAGAAAAAAACATAACCAGCTTCATTGCGAAGTCGTCTAAGAAAGGGCTGACAAGAAATTTAACGAGAAAATTGTTTAACAAAATATTTCTTCATTTTCTTTTTTAAAGGATTACTGCTTGTGAAAGAGGCCAGGTGACAAGTTGACAGGCTAATACTGTCAGAGGGTAGTGTGTTGTCAAGCCCTGCTACTTCCTAATAATTTACTTAAAATTGTATGAGCTCTCGCTTCGGGCGGTTTATACATGTAATGTTTGTTTTTTGTTTATCCCCGTGTGAAAAGGGTTTTATTTTACAATCGCTATATTTATGGGATATGTAGCTTTTGTGGTTGTATACTGATCATGTTAATTATATAATGAGCTATTTGAGAATTATTTGTATTTTTTATACAGCAACCTTGTAAAATAAACCCTGTGCTTGTAACTTTAGCGATAGAGATAATATATACATATATATATGTATATACTCACGCCTGTATTCCAGAATAGTTAGGCAGACGCGTAATTACCGTCCAAAATTTGGTGTATAATCACAGGAAAAAGAGGATAGAACATGTATGAAATAGCTATTGCTCATACATACGGATTGAGGAGTATAAGCATCAGCTCAAGGAAGCCAAGGTCTTATATCCATAATTCATTTGACTGCACGGATGGCGTAGCGGTTTAAGTAGCTACCACGCTGCCGGCCTAGTGTTGTGGGTTCGATCCCCGCACGGGACAACACTTTGTGTATCTTTAAAATGTTGTTCAAACAAAGACACAAAGAACACCCAGACTCATCTGGGTGTTCTTTGTGTTCAATTCAAAAGTCGTAAGTGGGCTACCCGCCTTTGAAGGTGATGAGGGATGGGGGAAAGCGGGGAGGGGAAAGAAGATATGAGAAAGAGGAAAGGGGGAAAAGGGTAGGAGAAAGAGGATAGGGGAGGTGGGCCTCCGGGAACCTCACTAATTTTAGGAAAGTGCAAAGCAAGCGTTGCTTTTCAACCGGATTTCTGTGAGTCATTAATAGAATCAGTACTTTGCGTAGTCTTAGTATGAAGAAGCTTGTCGAACTTTTATAGATAACAATAATAATAGCCCATGTCCTCTCCAAGAGGCATGTTTATCTCGAAAGTGAAAGCGGACAAGGTCTTGTAGGTCTTGTAGACCTTCCATTCCGTCCGTATAAGCAATATCCATTTAATTCCTATCCCTTCGACTTCCCAAGTTTCCATCAAATTCCTGAGTAGGTGGAACGGTGAGGGGGGTGAACCACCATCTTTTGCCCCAAGCCAACCTCACCTGCACGTGTTGCATCCCGCTAAACGACGAACGAGGCTCTGCGACCGACCGATGGCGGTATATCCATCCCAATAGGCGTAGCTAAATTCGACAGGCCGGTGACGGGCAGCAGCGTCACCGGTGCGAGAAGCTATGCCCTGCGATCGCCAACCCGCCTGCCCAGCGTGGCGATTATGGGCAAATATCCTCCCAATGCAGACGCAACATAAGCCACGGCCCCCAGTTCCCGGTGGCCCCGCTATTCCTGGTCATGGTGGCGACCACGGTTACGGCGGGGCGGGGAGTGCTAAGAATCTCCGGGTTACGAGGGGCCACCAAAACCCACTGACCCTGGCTACGTATAACGGGCGCACGTTACGGCTAGACTCGCATCTGGCGCAACTTGAGGTTGAACTCGAGAAGATTAGGTGGCATATCCTAGGGCTATGTGAAGTCCGAAGAGAGGGGGAGGACACCATAACCCTCGAGTCAGGCCACCTGATGTACTTCCGAGAGGGGGACCAACAATCCCAAGGCGGCGTTGGGTTTCTGGTAAATAAGTCCCTTTCTGACAACGTTGTGGAAATATCCAGTGTGTCGAGCAGGGTAGCGTACCTCATTGTCAAGCTTACCGAGAGGTATAGCCTCAAGGTTGTGCAAGTGTACGCACCGACCTCGGCACACTCGGATGACGAGGTGGAGGATATGTTTGATGACATATCGAGGGCCCTCCACTGTACCACTAAGACCCACTACAACGTTGTTATGGGTGACTTCAACGCTAAAGTGGGAGTACAGAATTGTAGCTAATCGGTAGTAGGATCCCATGGATTTGGAAGCAGGAATCATAGGGGGCAAATGCTCGTTAACTTCCTTGAACGGGAGGGGCTCTACTTGATGAATTCATTTTTCAAGAAACAGCCCCAGAGAAAGTGGACTTGGCAAAGTCCCGACGCTATGACCAAAAATGAGATCGACTTCATCATGTCGGACAGGAAGCACATATTCAGAGATGTCTTAGTGATCAATAGGTTTAATACCGGTAGTGACCACCGACTTGTCCGAGGCTCTCTAAATATAGACTTTAAGGCTGAACGTGTTCGTTTCATGAAGTCCAGGCTCCGACCAACTCTGCTTCAAGCCATGATAGGATCTGAAACGTTCCAGGCAAAGCTGGAAAACCGATTCGCTTCCGTGGAAACCACAAAAGACGTAAACCAGAACCTCGAAAACGTGGTTCGGGTTCTCAGGGAAGAAGGTACGAGATTTTGTGAATTGCAGCGTAAGGGCAGGAAGTCGAAGCTTTCGGAAGAGACCCTAGGGTTAATGAAGGAACGACGTTTAAACTCACCAGTCACTTCGTTGGCAAAGCGGACTCTAAACCGAGAGATTAGTAAGCTCGTACGACACGACATCCGATGCTTTAACGCTCTCTCGATTGAAAGGGCGATCGAGCAGAATCGGGGGTCAAAAGTTTTCGTACAATCTCTTGGAAGAAGCCACCTGACGAAGTTGACTACAGCAACCGGAGAAGTCGTTGCTTCGAAGCCGGCAGTCCTTTCGGAAGTAGAAAGCTTCTATGGCCAGTTATACGCTTCGCATGCATCTCGACCGGATCCCGTAAATGAGGACCCCAGAGCCGCATTAACACGCCACTTCACCGAAGACCTGCCAGAAGTCAGTACCGACGAAATTGAGATGGCTCTTAGACAGCTGAAAAATGGAAAAGCCCCTGGAGAGGATGACGTTACAACAGAGCTGCTAAAGGCTGGAGGTAAACCTGTAATAAGGGAGCTCCAAAAGCTCTTCAACGCTGTCCTGTTTGAAGGGAGAACTCCGGAGGCGTGGAGTGGGAGTGTGGTCGTCTTGTTCTTCAAAAAGGGTGACAAGACAATGTTGAAAAACTATCGACCAATTTCCCTTCTAAGCCACGTCTACAAGCTGTTTTCAAGAATCATCACGAACCGCCTTGCGCGAACACTCGACGAATTGCAACCACCGGAGCAGGCTGGATTTAGGAGAGGATATGGCACCATAGACCACATCCACACAGTTCGGCAGATTATACAGAAGACCGAAGAATATAATCAGCCCCTGTGTCTAGCATTCGTGGACTATGAGAAGGCCTTTGACTCGATCGAGATCTGGGCTGTTATGGAGTCCCTGCAGCGTTGCCAAGTAGATTGGCGATATATCCAAGTGATTAGATGTCTCTACGAAGCCGCCACCATGTCCGTCCAAGTACAGAGCCAGCAAACAAGGCCAATACCATTGCATCGAGGAGTGAGACAAGGGGATGTTATCTCCCCGAAATTGTTCACAAATGCAATGGAGGACATGTTCAAGACGCTGCACTGGAAAGGGCGTGGCATCAACATCAACGGCGAATACATTTCTCATTTGCGATTTGCAGACGATATCGTCATCATGGCAGAGACGCTGCAGGACCTACAGCAGATGCTGAATGACCTAGCTAACTCTTCTGTACGCATCAGCCTACGGATGCACTTGGATAAAACCAAGATCATGTTCAATAAGCATGTACTACCGGAACTGAATTTCCCGAAGCAGCCGTGGCCGGTCAGTACCTGCGTTAGCCGGTAGGAGAGGCTCCCGTGTTTCCTCTCCAGCCAATTCTCCAAGATGGGCCTTACCGCCATAATTGTGGCGTGCCCTGCGCTCGTTGGCTCAAGTCGCTCTTTCCAGTTTGCTAGCAGGACCTGGCGGAGCTGAGACCGATGCCCCTCTATGTCGGGTTTATCGATGAAACTAGAAGTATCTAATAAATATTAAGAATTTCGATGCGTATCCGAATCGGCCTAGACGCATTCTTAAAGTAATATTTAAATTAGCAAATCGTGGTTTGAAAAATATCGGTAAGCATTTTCTGAAAAATATCGTTAACTATAAAAAGTTATTTTAATTACAAACTAAGGCAGGCCGACAGACGTTATCCTGACGTTATCGTTTATTTTAGAAAATAATATCTGAAATTAATATTCCTTGGACAAGAATATATTTTAGTGTTGCCAGAATTACCAAGAAATAAGAAGTGTTATTAAATGTTATGTGTCTGAAAAACTACTTCATACAATTAAGGATATTTGTTTGGACACGAAAATATTGAAATAATTCCAAGTATTGCATTTTATGTTTATACCTACATAAATACATACACTCAGCTTATATCCCCGATGGGGTAGGCAGAAGCGTATTACACACGGGAAGCACCAGCTTTCAATTAAAAAAAACTCTTAAAAATCGGTTCACTAGTCGGAAGTTCTGAAGTAACAAACTTAGAAAAAAAGACAAACGCATTAAAAACGAGAACCTCCTCCTTTTTTGAAGTCGGTTGAAAAGCAAAGAAATGTCTAAGTGTCAAATTAGTATACGTTATAATAATATACTAACTGTCAAATCCAACACATCGACGCATGCAATTGCAAAGCACTTCGTCATTAAAACACCCTTCGTAAGCTTTGAAACAGGTAGTTGGCACGTGCCAAGGTACGTAGAGTTAAGGGTAGGTACAAATAGGGGTTGCTTGGTGGGTACAGACGGTTGTATGGGGACATCGAGTGGTTTGTATTCATTAGCTCGCGGTCGCCGGCCAATACTCGGTATAGCTAACGGCATGGAATACATACGGATTATACAGACAGAGCACTAACCTATATATTAAATTATCAACGAATATTTACAAAATTAATAATAAATGACTGACTGCACGAATGGCGAAGCGGTTTAAGTGGTCACTCGCCACGGTGTTGCCGCGCCTAGTGTTGTGGGTTCGATTCCCGTACGGGACAAATTTTCTTTGACTGTTTTCTATCAGACAGTATGTATACAGTCCTATGGTGTCCAGTTTACGCCAATAGGACAGCCCCTTAGTACGTTAATTTGACCAAATTCTAACTGGCAATATGTGGGTGATTAATACACCTCTGCCTAGACCCTTAGGAAAATATACGTGATCATATGTATGTATAGTAAAATCCATAATGACCTAATGGATTGTACTATAAAGCCTGTAAGAGATCGCAGCCTGCGATAAAGCCGCCCATTACAACACAAAACTTTTTTTTTGTTAAATTTTTTGTGCAATGAAGTACATAACAATTATAATAACTCCACACATTTTCGACACGGTTGTCTGATCTCAAACTAAGCAGACTTTGTACTAAGGTAACCAGACTGCTGATAAACATACTTATATATTTATTTCCAAATACACACATATTATAGATTGATTACAGACACAGAACAAATGATCGTTCTCATTACACAAATATCTATCTAACTTATGGCTGTTTGGTTCCACAGTTTTGCTGCAGTTGCTTCTGCTAGATGCTACTTAATAAAGATCGTGCATTGTCCTCACATATCTATCTTGGAGTTTCTTGCTTGGTCTTCTCCATAGGATCCACCTATTGGAACACTAGCTTCACGACTGACTTAGTCTCACCGACTTCCTCTCTTGACAATTAAAAAATACCTATGATTGGGTCAGTTGAAATAAACGATTTTGATTTCTTAGAAGGCAAAACCGGCTTGGTCTTACTAGATAGAGAATGAGATCGGGATGCCTGTTAGCGCTGCACTTCACCTTCACCAACTGATGAAGTCACCTGGTTGAAAAATGATGGAGCGTCTAAGAAGAAATATATATATTTTTTTTTGGTTCTCTTTTCTTAATGGCAAATTGACAAATATACCCAAAATCTTTTTACTAATCCATTGGATATGTCTGAACACAATTTAGATTCTAGAGGTTTGAATCCGGTCTGATTATTTGTTTGACAAATATTATAAATTGTTATGTGTTTGTATTAAGATATAATAAAGACTAATTATTGCAGTGGTTAACCAATGCCTATAAATGCTAGGAACACTGTAGCTTGGTATATAAGCTTAGTCATACGATTTACCCCCAAATTCGTAACGAAGTTGTTGAATTTTAAGATCCACATTCTGCATTGACATAGATTTATTTGCAAGATAATATGCCACTTTACTATCAGAGAACCAACACACCAAGCTGGTTTCTACGTTCTTTACCCAGTAACAAAACGCTACCAACTCTAATTGCTTGAAGAGTACATACTTTCGATGTTAATACCGAAGAAAATGCCAATAATAATGAAGATAGATTTTATATTTTATTAAAGTTGGTCATCCTTCTGTGCTGTATGTCACCCAATCTATCTACCACCCCATCACCCAACTCCCACCCTTAAATTAGCTGTTTCACGTTTGAAAAGGAATTTTTCACAGTAAATTTAAATGATTTGATAAAGTTACGCTGTCGGCCCTTTCGCCTGAACTTTCATTTTAGCTATGTTAAAGTGTGCTTGGAGGTTGGCTTTTGAGCGTTAAACTTTACACTTTTATATTATTTTTAATTGAAAAGAGGGTGTGTTTTCTCTCGGATTTTTATCTTACCATCATGAACAAATTTATCGCAATATTCCCAGGCCTTTTTTATGAAATAGGACGTTTTAAAACATTATTTGACTGCACGAATGACGTAGCGGTTTAAGTGGTCACCTCGCCACTATGTTGCCGCGCCTAGTGCTGTGGGTTCGATCCACGCACGAGCCAACACTATGTGTAATCCTTAAATTGTTGTTCTGAGTCTGGGTGTTCTTTGTGTCCGTTGTTTGAATGTTTGTAAAGTCCCGAGAGTTGACTTTTTATAAGCAACATTAAGGAAAAATAATTTGTCAATAACCAAGCTAGATACTGGATAATACATAAAACAGATATTGTTTTTCAACTTTCATCACTCCACCCGGGACCACAGACGGTGCAATCCAATTAAAACGTCCCCCTTCCCCTTTTCCCATCTCTGCATCCCCCATCTTCTTTCCCCTCCCCGCATACCCTCATCCCTCATCACCGTCGCCTCTCGTGGTGCAGGTGCACCATGGACGGTGATTGTCACGTACCATCAGGTGACCCGTCTGTGCCTCTGCCCCCTATAATAAAAAAAAAAAAGTTGCACTGTGGTTAACTAATTAGTACATATCATTATATAATCTCTTCAGTTTGCTTAAATGTGTAGTTCTATATAATAATAATAATAATAATAATAATAATAATTTGTTGATTCTCTCTCACATAGCTACAAAATTAAATTGCACATTAGAAACTTAATCTAGACATAAATTTTCCACTATGTGAGAGACTGGTATCTGTACTAGGAGGAGACCTGTATGACAGATTACCAGCCTCTCCAGGCACTGGACTCGTACAGTATCAGTATGTCAGGTAAGTGTTTTAGTGCGCTTGTATAACTCTTATAAATGAGAGTGAGTGTGTGTGTGGGTCTGTTGATATGAGTGAGTTGTGTGTATGCGTGTGTGCGTTTAAGTGTATATGTTCGCGTGTGAGAGTGTGAGTGCGTGCGTGTGTGAGTGTGAGTGCGTGCGCGGGTTGGTGGGTGTGTGTGTGTGTGTACTTAAATTCAGGACTTCTATGGATCTTATATTGTAATAAATTTGTTTAAAACTTACTACAAATTAATTTTGTAACGATTTGTTATGACGATAAGTTTGGAACAAAAACAAGTAGTTGTTTTATGTATTACTGAAAATCCGGGATTCGGAGTTCCAGTAGTGTCTAAACTTTGATTGAAAGGGATAAATTGTATCAAAACACGCCTCAGGCATTTTACTCTAATTTACGAGTAAAATGCCTACAATTATCTGCAAGGGTTACTTTGTTATTTAATGAAAACGAAATTAAAAATTAAACCGGTTTAACGTAGTCGTCATCATCACTATCTTTCTATCCTGCGTATTCAACGCATTCTTAGACAACTATTTTAAAGATAAAGACATTTTACCATGAATATATTAACATACTCGTGTTGTGTTTGTTTGCAAGAAGTAATTTCGAATACTTCAAATTTAAATAAGAATGAAAAGATGAATAAGTAAAAAATACAAATATGAGCTATATATATGTTCCTCGTATTAACAATATATTTTTCTATAAGAGTATATATGTTACAGCCATCCTCCACGTTAATGAAATTTGCCACTATACATAAAACATAAAAGCTTGTAAAAAATAGAAGGCTTTTAAAGCAGTACTTTGAAATGGCCGACTTCTTATTTGTTTATAATATGAAGGAAATCTTTGAATTCGAATTTATATAAAAACGACTTGAAATAAAAAAAAAAATTAAAACATAAATAAAAGCGTTTGTTATGTAGAGTAAATTACCCTATTACGCATGATGCAGACATACGATTATAAATCTTTATTAGTCGACATTCTATTAGTGATATATAAATCTGTTTTTACCCGACTACGCAAAAAGGGTTATGTTTTTTTAATCTATTTATGTACATACGTATGTATATATGATGTTTTTTTATCACGCCCTAGAGCTTAAACAGCTTTATAGATTTTGATGTGTAAGATATTATTTCAACCGTTTTAATATTGACAGTTACAGAATGTATAACATGACGAAATAAATTAAGCAAAAAGCAATGAAATTTTCAGAGAGAAAACCGGTTGTGAAGTAACGTTTGCGTTGCATTTCCCCGAATTGAGTGAGGTTTTCGGAGGCCCAATTCCCCCTCCCCCCTTTTCTCTCCCCTCATCTCCTTTCTCCTTTTTTTCCATCTCCTCATCCCTCCTCTCTTCTTTCCGCTCCCTGCATTCCCCATCCCTCATCACCCTCAAAGGCAAGCAGCGCACTTGAGTTGCAAGTGTCCATGGACGGCGGTGTCACTTACCATCAGGTGACCCGTCTGTTCGCCTGTCCCCCTATAGTATAAAAAAAAACACACACACATGCATACACCTTTAATACAAAATTTTATGTATTCTATTGTAGGTATAAATAAATACCTGTACAAGGCTGAGAACCAACAGCTGAAAGGGTTATTATAAATAAAGCCTTTTCACAATTCTATCTAAACCTTTGGCGAGCCAGGACCGTCCCGAGGGGTATCGTCATTATATTTTGAATAATACACGCTATGTCATCCGGCTTTTCTAATATTGCTGTACAAATGTATTGCTGTGTATCTTGCTGAGAAGTCTCATGTTTTAACAACTTCTGAAATTCTAGTAAACCTACTTTGTGGTGTCTGGTGAAATGGAAATAAAATAAATACAGAATACAAACACTTACGCTTATATGTACATATATTGACAGTATGTATTTAAAATATATGAAGGTGTTTCTTTTTTTATTTTACCGTGGTGGAGTCATGCTTAGGCACGCATGGCTTGTCTCAGCCGGAGTAATACCTCGGCTACACAGAAGTGCGGTAAAAACAATACTAGCATTGAATTGCCGAGCTAGTGAGGGTACCGGAGGCCCTACTCCTCTTTTTCTTTCCCCTCCCTTCATACCTCCCCCCTCAACATCCTTGAAGGCGTGCCGGGAAATCGACAAAAAAAGCTATGTGGCCAAACCAACAGAACAACGATCGATCACACACTCGATAGAACACCCAGACTCAGAAAAACAATTTGTGGATTGTGGAATGAAACCCACGACCTCAGTTCAGCAGTCAGGGCTACCAGCCACTAGATCTACAGACATCTATCTATAATGTTAATCTGTTTTATTTAATCTGTTACTTTTTGTTTTTAATGTCTTGCCCACGCTCTGATTATAACATAAAAGGTAGCCAAGTTACACGTTCATAGGCCATTATTATCGGCTCAAACAATTGATTAAACAAAAACAAATTTCCAACCTAAATACCTTTTGTATCTCGAATATTCTAATATAAACTGTGGCTCAATAAACTTTTAAACTTGATTATCATTATAAACAAACAATGGCGAAAAACAAACAATTTTAAATGGATATCAAAGTTTTTGACAAATTAATTTATAAACTTCCATTACCTAGCTTGATGGACTAGTAAAGGATTCAATATTTTAACAAAGGTTTAAAACGTTAGCTTATAGCGATTATAACGGTTTACGTTGGAGGGCTCCTACTTTCCGACGCCAGCCAGTTGGAGTTATAGGTATCCGATGTCGGATACCTAACACGCAAACCATCTGTATTAGCAACATAACAACTTTCCTTCGTTTTGTATACACCCCGTCATATACTCCAAACTTTCCCATCCAAATTTCAAAAGCTTTTGGAGGACAGCAATATGCTTGCCCCCTACAACGCTAATGGGTGGTCTTTAAATACGCCTCTGCCTTCTCCTACGGTTATACAGGCGTGAGTTTATATATGTGTATATATGATTCTAGGTTTGGTTATAGGTATGTTTATTATCAAATTAGTATTATCAAAATAATTCCAATTAAAATGTAGGTTGTTCATTTTCAACGCTATTAAGTCACTATGTATAGTAAAATAGAGTATAATATATATATATATATATATATATATATACTCGTATATATAATAATCACTAAATATATGTCGAAGATCATATATTCGGGTTATTAAAGAAAAAGGGTGCAGACCTGCTGACCACATCTAGTCATCGGTTCTGCTCGTATAATAATGTCTTTATAACTGTTATATGGCACATATGTAAGCTAGCAAGTATGATGTAAGTAGATTTTTTCTTGTCAAGGGTTTCAGCAATAAAAGGCAGACAAATTAAATATTAGAGCTCGCTGTATAATTCATTTATGGTACAAACATAAGCCAGTAGGTACAATACAACTTAATAATAACATAGCATGTTTACACGATATTTTTAATAAATATAAGGCAAGTAAATAAAATATCTGAACATAGTTTTAAGTTACGATGTTAATCCTTTTGAAGTCGCCAGCGAAGTGAGTCTCTACTCAAATCGCTGGCTTTTTATAGGTTACCACACGCCAGTTCAAACTGTACGTCACAATAACGCCTGGCTCTAGTTATTAACAATAAATGGCGGTACGTCTTATAGTTTAAACATGTTTTATAAAATGTAAGGGTAATTTAAAGTTTATTTGGAAATAATTTAAAAATAATAACGTAATTCGTAAATAGCCGCATGTAAGTTGTGACAACCCATCTTTACATACAATTGTTTATTACTATTTAAATTTTTAGTTGCGGCGACATATAGTATAATATATATATATATATATATATATATATATATATATATATATATATATATATATATATATATCTCGTCTATTTTAACGCTATGTTAATAAATGTAGAATAGGTGTATAGTAACAAAAGTATTTTATTTTTATAAAATACGTCATTGCAATTATATGTTAATAAACAATCACTTTTAAATAGTACGTGCCCGCCTTTGAGAATGATGATTGATAGGAAATGCGGGGAGGAGAAATAGGAGAGGGGGGTTGAGGATATGTGAAAAAGAACAAGGGAATGAGGGGAGGGAAAACAGAAGAGAATACAGGAGAGGGGGAGGGGGAGTTGGGCCTAATTTAAAAATTAAATTACAAACGCTATCTCTTATACTTCAAGACACACCAATCATCAGAGTTTTAAGTTCCCCCTAACTAATTTACGTGACGACTTGACGAGATGGGATTAATTGAATCTCACCCCGCAATACAGTTACGTCACAACACGCTAAATAAATCTTTTGGCCAAGGAATGTATACATATATAATTCATTATGATCCTGCACTTTATGTTATCTTGTGTGTAAATATATTCGGTGAATAAATGTGGAAAAATAATGCCGCGGGAAACTTGATACACACACGCCACTGAGAAAACTATACGGCATATGTGGACCCACCGGAAGATATGGAGTGCCATAATGATAGTAGAGTGGCAATTAAGAGATCCAACTGTTATCTATCAGACCGCAAATATATGTATACGTAGTAATACAACAAGCTTGTCCCCGTGTGAGTGGGTCTAAATTTATGATTCAGTACACTGGTATTTTACACACATCTGCCTACCCCTTTCCTGATGTAGACGTGAGTGAATGTGTGTTAACATTAAAATCCTATTTATGCACTACTTTAGAAATAGAATTTAATATATTTTTAAAACAAAACCATTAAATACGATTCACTTAAATGTAGCTCTTAATTCACAGCTTTTAACAAAAGTATCTCGAGCCAGCAATTGCCCTTTAACTGAAATATCTTGCTTTAATAAGGGATTATCTTGTCTTCCTATTCGCTCTCCTTGAGCCAGATTGATGTTATTATTTAGATATAGCTGGCAATACCAAATAAACTAAACTATAAAACACATTGTGTTTAATTTCCGAAATTCGAGCGTCATTGTCTAAAGCTTGCAACTGTTTTGAGATTGTAGTTGAAGTTGATTATTTATAAATATTTCTATATTTATAATGTGTCAGCGCGTACGCGGAATGTATCAGTGTTGTGCTCAGATTAGGGTGTAATTCGAGGTGCTACAACTAAGAGGGGTGTCATTTTGAGGATACGAGTATATCTATTCTAGAAGTCCTGAATTAAATATCGAATAAAGGACATTGTAATAACGAATAAAGTTTGTTGCAACATTGAAAAAGAAAAAAGAAATAATATTGCTTGACTTGTTGTGAGCTTGGCTGCACAGATATCATAGCGGTTTAAGAGGTGGCTGCTATGCTGAGTGTTGTGGAGTTTGTAATTTCCTGGGTTGGCAGATACTCTAAAACGCTATTTGCCACGATCCTGACACAACTTGCGCTTCTTCCACAGTCATAAGTTCTGTCATACACGTTCTTTGGTTACAGCTGCTTTAAATTTGGCCTTTCTTTAATTTCTTTTTAGAAAGACAACTCCCGCATTAGGATAATTCCTGTGTCGCGGAGGACTTTAAAAACATTCAAACAACGGACACAAAGAACACCCAGACTCAGAACAACAATTTGAGAATTACACAAAGTGATGTCCCGTGTGGGCATCGAACCCACAACACTCGGCGCGGCAGCAGGTGGCGGGGTAACCACTAAAACCGCTACACTATCTGTATGCTATATTCTTTAGTTCTGTAAGTCATAGTATATATATTTTTTTGAATTAATTGGTTGTTAAACTTCATCAACTGCCAATTTGTTTAGCTTCCATTTCATTGGCGACGTTTGCTTCGATTTCTGTGTCTTTTTTAAAATATGTATGCCTATAGGTAATTAAAAAAAGCTGAACATTCAAATCACAGGTGGATTTTACCCAGAATAACGGGAGCATTATGTACTCAGGCAATTCAACTGTTGATAAACGTATGTGTGCTCAAACTTCCTACTTGTAATCAGCGAGTGTTGCCGTAAATAAATATTTAAATTGCCTGTATAGGGGCGTATGAGCGGTAGTTTGCGCCGGATATTAAGGTTCTGTGTAATTTCAGGAAATATTTGTAGAGACGAGATTTAATAACAGTAGAGATTAGATAATGTCGATTGAAGATGTATTCTTGGAATGGCTTGTGTGATAGAGATTAATTTGTTGGTATATTACTAAGGAAATTGAAAACATATATGTTATTAGATGGAAATAATTAGAATAAATCGTTTATTTTGTTAATATGTCATGTCATTTTTCATAAACTAATTTAATCTAAACCTAATTTAATATGATAATATAATATGTATGCCTCTGCCATATGGTTCTCGTTGGAGTAGTATAGAGTCACCCCACCTATTCCCGTAGGTGTCGTAATAGGCGACTAAATATCGAGATCGGACTGTTCTATCAGACGGTATGTATACAGTTAGAAAGTGCCCGGTTGAAGGCAGAAGCTTGTCTCCAATTACGAAAGAGGAACTAAATTATGCTTTTCAAAATGTAGCGTTTCTTCGGTGATATAGGCTCGAGTTTTCGCTTTCATTCTCTTAAAAAGACAGAGGTAAAAAGAAAGAGATCCGCTCTAGGATTTATTCCTGTGTCGCGGGGGACTTTACAAACATTCAAATAACGGACACAAAGAACACCCAGACTCAGAACAACAATTTGAGGATTACACAAAGAGTTCTCCCGAACGGGGATCGAACCCACAACACTAGGTGCGGCAGCGTGGTGGCGAGTGTAGGTTTACAGGTGTAGTAATGAGTGTCCATGTGCAATTTATTCCTAAAAAAAAAAACTATCATTAAGGATTTTTTCCATTGGTAGAGCCATGCTTAGGCAGGAATGCGCCGGCTGGACCGGTGCTATACCACGGTCTCACAGAAAACCAATTGTGAAGAAGCGCTGTGTTGCATTTCCCCGAAATTAGTGAGGTTTCCGGCGGCCCAATTCCCCCTCTCCTTCCTCCTCACCTTGTTCCTCTTCCCTTTTCTCATATCCTCAGCCCCTCTCTTCTTTTTCCTCCCCTTATCCCTCATCACGCTCAAAGGCGGGCAGCGATCTCACAACTCTTGAGTTGAAGGTGTCCATGGACGGCGGTTGTCACTTACCATCAGGACTAATTTATCCTAGAAGTCTTATTTTTTATTTTATGATATAGGGTTCAGACGAACAGACAGGCCACCTGATGGTAAGTGACAACCGCCACCCATGGATACATGCAACTCAAGAGTAATAAGTGCGCTGGCCGCCTTCGAGACCTATGGGGGGAGGAGGAGTTTGGGAATTGGGCATCCGGTACCATCATTCACTCGGCATTACAATGCAAGCATTGTTTGTTTACGGATTTTCGAGCCCGTCCCATTCGTGCCTAAGCATGGCTCTGCCACTTCTCTATTATTCTACTTTGTCAATCATTATTTTACAGCTCAGCAGCTCAGCTTAAACTTGTATTGCTTCATACAGTATGATTGCAGTATTTTACAAAAACGTATCAAATACTTAGTAATTAGTCTGTTGGCGACTTGCCAGCCTAGCTGGGCATAGCGGCGTGTTGCGGTGTCGCTAGCAATTGCTATTTAATCAAGTTGTTGCAGATTATGTGGCGCTGAGATTTTACTGGGTTTTATTAGATCGTGTAGTGATATCGTATTATGGGATGTTATGAGTCTCTTTGTCTTTAATCGATTTAAAAAAAGGGGAAGGTTCTATGCTGAACTGTATGTATCTTGTTTTTATGTCTGTATATTAAACTCTTGCTCAGATAACTGTCGACTGATTTTCAAATATGTAAGTACCTATACTCCTGCTGTGGTCCAATTGTAACCATGTCAGGATTTGATGATGGGATTCTAGGGTTATTGAGGATACCTATCAAATTATTGATACTAACAATGTTTTTTTGGTATACTCTGTAAAGCTATTGAGATATTAGCGTCTCAAGCTGCTGAGCTGATGGTAGAAGGTACTACTCCTTAACGGTTAGAGGCTAGAGGATAAGTCTTTAAAATTAGGTCCCTTTAGAATAGCGTTTAATTCATGTCATTCAAAACATTATTGAAAGCGCATTGAATGTGAAAATTATGAGTTTTAGAATAATGAAATAAGACTACGGCTGGGATTTTGTGATAATGGTTACGAAAATAAACGGGACAACATCACTTTAATATGACCGATATCAGAACAATACTTTTTATGATAGTTAATTGATAAGGTCAGATCAAGGCTGTACTGTATATGTAATAAAGTATCTAAAAATAATGGTCATATAAAGTATTGATTTAAATGTCACAAAAAGTGACTTTTCGAAATGTTGTCAGCTAGTGCTGCTATTCTTTAAACGAATTGCTCAATAGTGTTTCGTAATAATAAATACATGTTATATAATATAATTATTTTACATAACTAAAACCGATTCTTTAGCACTATTTTTGGATAACATCAGGATTCATTATAAACGAATACTCTTTCCTCAGATACAGACAGATTTCTGCCTAGGTAAGAGAGGGGATGACCCAATATGACCCATTTTATTGTTGTACTGTTCTTTTTCGGAACCGGACTGTTATTTATCCGAAAGTATGTATACAGTCATACAGTGCCCGGGTATCACCTATTGCGTTAGTGGGAATAAATTCTAATTAACAAAATGTGGGTGTTTAGTACACCTCTGCTTACCTCTTAGGGGATACAGGGGTGAGCGCATGTTTTCAATTTTTTTTTTTTTTATTGCAGTATTATGACTCGCCATGTATATCTGTCTGCTACCTTTTTTATGATAACTTAAAACCGATTATTGGTTAAATATGGTATGCGGATACTTCAAGCCCTAGTTAAGCATATACTTGTATGTTACTTTATATCGATACACGAATCGAAATCGAAAATATCGAAGCTGCAGGTGACTAGTTTAGTAAGCTATGAAAATTTTCTAAAGTAAAGATCGTACTCATGGATCCAACTTGTATCATATGTACATATAAATTGATACCTATCCTAAAGTTACGGCAAACCATAACCCACTTCCAAAAGGGTTATTCTAAAAAGTATATAGTAAAAAATTTATTTCATTATAAGAGCCATGCTGTAGGTTGTACAGTAATAAAGTATAGTCGGTTTGGCAGCGCGCCAACGTTGTGGCTTGGACCTCTTTGTTTAAGGGCGGTTAAATCAACATTATGCTATATATCAAGAAGCCATTTTAACTAAAGCTTGCTCGGAGCTTTTGGCACTTTTTTATTTTGCTAGCTGTTAAAATCGTCTGTCTGTACTAATACAATATACGATCTCAAACTTAACGATTCGGCTCTTCACTTCTGTGTCATCGGTTAAAGCCTGGAATTCACTACCAGCGACTTTTAAACCGCCATAGTGTAGGACACCATGCTGCATTGACTACACTTGCAATGAGGATGGTGACCATCACTCTTAGACTCCAGTTGTTGCTTTCCATCAGGCACAGTCAGTCATTATGGTAGCCTTATATAAAAAAAAAATAGAAATGAGTATGTTTATCTCATTCCATCCAGTATTACGTAGTACTGCTGACCATGAGCTTTTAACACAACTGCGTAAGTCGTTTTTCGATTGCGTGTGTGTATGATATGTGTTTGCCGAGGCCTAGAACCTAGACGGGCTCATGCATTTCGACATATAAGGTTTTTTTATATAAATTATGCTGGGACAGACAGACGAGTCTCTTGGTGGTAAGTGACTCACCAAGAGTGAAAGAGAGACTTAAGTGTGTTGCCCGCCTTTGAGGTTGATGCGGGATGCTTCGAGAGGAAAGAGAAGAGGGTAGATGAGGGGAGGGGAAGACGAGAGGGAGAATTGGGCCTCCGGAAACCTCACTGAATTCGTGGAAATGCAACGAAAGCGTTGTTTCACAACCGGTTTTCTGACCGGTATCACACCGGTCGAAGCCCATTTGTGCCTAATCATGGCTCTACCACTGTTATAAATAAGGTGTGATTTTTATCGTGTTAATAGTACTAGTGACATATGTAGATTATAAACTTTTGATATCACGTCAGCAAATAAAGGAATCTACACGGTTTTACATTTTTTTTACCATTTTACTTGTGTATCTCACTGTGGTGTAGAGTCATCATCTCTTACTGATGGTGATGTGAAAGGCGATTGAGGTGATCCTATCAGACAGTATGTATACAGTCAAACAGTGCAAGGTCGGTAGCAAAAGGTTTGCAACCTTTTATAATAAAGGAATCAAATTCTAATTAACATAACGTGGGTGTTGAATAATGTGAGCGTAATAATATATATATTTAAATATAAAAATTGTGTCCCACCGGTATTCCGGTTGTTAGGGCTCCAGAGACATGAACTTCGTCACAATACATTCAAGAAGGACTGCTTTTTGCATTAGACCCTTAACCCAGCTACCCACCGTGAGCCTCTGAAGGTCTTGAGCTTGAGTCTTGAGCCCCCCCTGTTATTACTATCGGCACAATGATTGCTGAATCCACTTCCTACATGTCGAAAACCTCATGGACCAAATTATTATATTTTATTTTGTTATGATATAAGGGGAAAAGATGAACAGACAGGTTACCTGATGGTAAGTGATGACCACCGTCCATGGACACCTCAAGAGTCGTTAGTGCGCTGCCCGAATTTTGCCCGCCATTGTGAGTTGGGCTTCTAGCATCCTGAAGCTCTCGGTAATACAATGTTACGTTTATCTTTCGATTATATTATTATTATTAGAACCATTTATTTTTTGTTTATAATAGTAGTCATATCTTTAGGATAGGACAGATGAACAGACGGACCACCTGATGGTAAGTGACAACTGCCGTCCATGGACCCCTGCAACTTAAGAATCGCAAGTGCCTGCCCACCTTTGAGGGTAATGAGGGATGGGTGTGCGGAAGGGAAATAAGAGAGGGAATGAGGATATGGGATCAATCCCATATCCTCATTCCCTCTCTTATTTCAAGGAGAGGGGGGATAAGGGGGAGGAAAGAGAAGAGGGGGAATTGGGCCTCCGGAAACCTTACTGATTTCGGGGAATTATTGCACACTGGTTATCTGTGAGGCCGTGGTATTGCACCATTCGTGCCTAAACATGACTCTACCACTTTTAAAACGTATTTTGTATGGATTCTGTAATACAGTTGCAGTTGCTTCTAAAATGGTCCCGATATTAACAGCTTTAGTCGGGTTGTTATGAAATAACAATCAATAAATCGCCCACTTTTCTTGTTGCTTATGTTCGAGTTATGCTCAAACATCTATTTTAGTTGAAACAGAATATCGGCTTGAAGAAAACATAAATAATCGTATGGTCAAGTAAATCTCTCGATTTGTCGGGTTGTTATGTAGGTTACGTAAGCAACGGATTATGTTGAGATATATTTTTGATTAATCTGATATGAATATATGTATATTAGTAAATTATTTTCGAAAAAGTACGTATATTGTTTGCCATGCTTAGGCACTAATGCGCCGGCTCGACCGGTGCGATATCATGGCTTCACAGAAAACCGGTTGTGAAGAAACACTGCGTTGCATTTCCCCGAAATGAGTGAGGTTTCCGGAGGACCAACACCCTTTCTCCTTATTCCTCTTCCCTGACCTCCCGCCCCTCAACCCCTCTCTTTCCTCTCCCTGCATACCCTCATCCCCTCATCACCCTAGGCGCGCAGCGAACTTACGACTCTCAAGTTGTAGGTGTCCATGGACGGCGGTTGTCATTTAGCATCAGGTGTTCGTCTGTTCCATTATAATATAAAAGAAAACCGTTGATTCTAGGATTTCAATTCGAAGATCAAGACCCTATAACTGAGTTTATGATACGAGTAGGGACTAGAAGAACATTAAAAGCAGATCGAAGGAGAAAAGAAGTCGTCGAGCAATAAGTTTTATTGATGTAATCAAAGATACAATGCCCTTTAAAAACAAGTTCTAACAATTGAGGGAATTACATAGCTCACACCTACATTCCTATAGGGGTAGAGGTGTAACAAACGCGGCATCTTGCCTCTTATTATTTAGTCCATCTTAGGTTTTTATCGTCTACGGGGCTCTGGCTGTATATACACTGAATAAAAGATAACAGTCCATGTTTTAATCAAAATATGGTGGTCGAAAACTATCGGACAACGTGCCCTGACCGCTGCACACAGAAATATTTAATGTCTGCTTCTGACAAAACGTCCAAAGTCGGTCGTTTCTCAACGAAATGCGAAGAAAATTACAGAAAACAGGTCTTTTTAACTTAATTAGCCAAATCGACAACAATAATGTACATGTTGTGAATACTTGTTAGTCGTTCAGATCTTAGCCACACAATCTCAAAGACAATCAATTTCACTTTCCTCTGCGGTCAAATTCGTCTGTACAATTAATTTGTCCCTCCGAATCAACTTTGATGTCTGAAAGATCTCACAACAGCTATATAATTATTTATCACGTTAATTTTGATCTAATATATAACATACATACATACGCTCATGCCTGTATGTAGTAGGCAGAGATGACCCAATATATATATATAAATTTATTGTTGAACTGGTTTTTTCTTTATAACATTTAAGTATATGAGACAACTCCGTATGCTGTGCTATGTACAAACTATTTATTATATATTGCTGTGAGGCTCACGGCGGAGTAGAATATTACAGGACTCACCTCTTCCCGGTTGTGTCGAACAGTGACTAAGGGAACGGACAGTTATCTATCAGACAGTATGAATACAGTCATACAGTGCCCGATCGGCGTCAACAGGTTGCATCCTATTGTATTAGTGGGGTAAAATTAGCAAAATAATAATAATGGGCAAAATATGGGTGTTTAAACACCAGTCTATCCTTAGGTATGAATCCGTAATTACGGCTCTGCCTACTTCTTCAGGGACAAAGGTGTATAATGCATATATGTATAATATCAATATCTTGCAATGAAAGTTCATCATTTTAGTAACTTGTAAAACTTTATAGGTACATATGTAGATGTTTCCAAACTACCCTCTCTTATATGACAGGATGTGAATGCACGTGATAACGTACCTAACTCTTAAGGCTTTGTAAACAGCGTGAAGAGATAAGACTGTGCACAAAACAGCGGATGTCTTGCTCGGAACTGTGGAGTGTGTACACGACTTGTTTGCGAAGCGTCAGCAAATAAAGCGCAGGTGTTCCACATATAAAATGTTGTTGGACATAAAATGGTATTGGAAACACAAATGTTGGGTGTTTTATTGTAAATTCTATGACTACATTTTATTTATTGTAGGATCGTAACGGTGTATTAGAAATCGATAGAAGAGTGTTGTGTCCATAGATTTCTTTACATAGAACAGATACAGAAAATTGTGTCAGTGTTGTAGAATTTCAGAATTCAGCTCGTTTGCTACTGCCGAGGCAGAAAATATTTCGTCATACTTCGAAATCTGTTCAAAAGATTTAACAATTTAATAGTTAGGATGGAATAATAATATGCATTCTCACATGCTTAGCTGTCACATAGACCGCAAATCATATACTCTCATTTTTCATGATGTAGGTGGATAGACCAACCGATGTATCATCACCCATGGCAATGGACAACCATCGCCCATTGACACCTACAACATAAGAGTCGTAAATGACTATCCACTTATGAGACTTATGTCCAGCCACGCTTGTACATGAATAGGCTGGCTCGACCGGAGCAATACCACGGTTTCACAGAAAACCGGTTGACAAACAATGCACAATGGTAGAATACAATTTTTTGGTTTCCTATGAGGTTCCCTTTATAATAAAATGAATCAAAAATTACAAATATTCTCTTCTACAAAGCAAAAATACGGTATCCTGTTGGCTAAAATCTCTTAACTATGAGGAAACTGAAAATCTGCTAATAGATTTGTTATTGTAATATATTTATCGTAGGGTTCGCGTACATGCGCATGCACACACATGCTTACATACACAAACAACATACACATACACATCTACACGCAATCATTCACATTCATAATACTAGTAGGTATATACTCAAAAATACGACCCTTTGATTATTTATCTCACATGTAAAAACTACACGGTAACTGAGCTACGAATTACACGTACACTAGCACCTACTTGTCTAGAGATAGGAGAGGCTGGTTATCTGTCATACAGGCCCTGCCTAGTACAGAAGCCAGTCTCTTAAACAGATTATGACTATCTTGAGATGTGTACATGGACTATAATTGATTTTTGTAGCAAAATTCTGTGTGAGAGAATAAATAAATTGGTTATTATTATTATTAATGCTCGCATTGTATTGTCGAGTGAAAACCGGTTGTGAAGCAACGCTTGCGTTTAATTTCTCCGAAATTAGTGAGGTTTCTGGAGGCCCTATCCCCCTCTCCTGTTTTCCCTTCCCCTAATCCCCCCAATCTTTCACATCTCCTCATAACCCCTCTCCTATTTCCCCTCCTCATATCTCTTATCACCCTTGCAGCGCAAGTCCATGGATGGCGGTTGTCATTCGGTATCGTTGACCCGTATTATAGGTGACCCGTCTGTTTGTCTGTCCCCTATATTATATATAAAAAAAAAAACAAAAACCAAGACAGGAAAATGTAGGCTATGACTAATACAGTCAGTACGCTACAGTCTAAGAGTAACCCTTCTACGCCTCGATTTACACGTGGCAGTCCCACGCTCAGTGGCAACATGCTGAGAGCCACGTGACTGTGGTATTGACAGTTAAGTTATAGCTGTGATATAATTCGGTGAGTGCCTTGTTGCTTTTCTACTACCGATTACCACACAGCAATACACACGTTCCTTTTTTTTTTTGACAGACCTTTATAAATGTATTTATATATTTGCAACACTCAGTATCAACTAAGTTCATGTTACTGCAGCAACTAGAACGTCACGTTCAGAAACTATCTCAATCAGATATGAACCGAATTGAGTTTGTGGTTTTTAATATATTTGTAAGGTACATATCATACGGGAGGTTATTTTGTTTATTGGTATCGACTAAAGTAAGGATATTAAGATAGTTCAAATTTGAAAAAAAAAACGTTTTTTTCAACAATAAATAAGGATATATAGATTATTGTTAGTTTAAATTGAAGTTTTTCTTTGAATAAGAACCTTTTTAAAAATTATACTGCTTGATTTTTCAAATTACATGTTGGTTTTAAAAGGTCCGTTTGGTTTGGTTATTTCTGCTAAATATTGTAACTATTAAATAAGAGTAGTCGTAGTCTTAACTCTGCAACACCCAAGGTTGACTGGCAGAGAATGCCTTAGGCATTAAGTCCGCCTGTGTACGGTATGTGCATAAAATGGTCGCTGTATGTGCATAAAATGGTCGCGGTATGTGCATAAAATGGTCGCTGTATGTGCATAAAATGGTCGCGGTATGTGCATAAAATGGTCGCTGTATGTGCATAAAATGGTCGCGGTATGTGCATAAAATGGTCGCTGTATGTGCATAAAATGTTTCATTTTAAATTATATTCGGAAAACTTACATTGAAATCGTAAATACAAAGTACATTATATTTTTGAAAAAGATATACATTACGAATTAAATTCCTAATTTAATCCAACAGTAGCAACAAATGAAACAAATCTGGCATGTATCTAATGCCGTCTATGGATAGCCGGATACAAGGTCCTACAGTGTGTAACGGCCGGTGAAATACCATGTAAGCTAGATCTAATACTGATAGTCTTATATTATCGACAGTCCGTTGAAAACCTTTGGAGCTGAATTCTAATTTTAAACTTTGTACGGGAAGTTTTTGAAAAAGGAACACGTGAAACGACTTTGAGTTTTTATAATTTAGTTTGTATGCGAGTCTATTTTACTTAGGACTAAGATTAAAATGACATAAAAAATTAAACTACTGCTAACCTTTTCAAAAATCTTAAATGCTTGCACAGTTGTTTGCAGACATAAAGATGTTGAATGATGCTTACGACGACTTCAAAACACACTCTGCCCTAATGAGCAGAGTTTGTCACTGTTTAGATAATTCAGCAGAATACCAGCGGGAAACGATATTAAAACTGTACATAACATTAAAAACGCTCAGTATTCTAGGGACGTTAAAATATAAGAAATTTTATTTCATTTAGGTAGTTGACCAGACTTGTTTTTCTGTCTTTTATTAAAATTATAAATTTATTTGTTTAAAACAAAAGTTAGTAAAGAAAATATCTTATTTTTTTAATAAATTATTCAAACACATGCAAATATAGTCAATTTTATAGATATGCAAATTAATTTATTACATATTATTGTCTATCATTTTTTTTCGTTGACGGGTGGAAGAACCCCAAGAATGTCCTTCCCCCATGGGGTGGGGGGAAGGGGTATGTCGAACTGTTACCAACTAAAAACCACCCCGGTATTCCTCTGCTTGCCCATGATCGGGGAGCAAGAATTACCGTTGCGTTCTTCCGCTGATTGTTTATCAGTCTGTCGTGTCGCTTAATAGGCTCTTATACAATATATTTAATTAAATAATAATAATAATAAATAATAATATATTTAATTAAAAAAAATATTAAATCCTGGAAATCATTCTAATTTATTAATTCTAGTTGGTTCTAGTCAAAACAAACCTTAGTTCTACGAAAGGGTTTATACCAGTGTAATATAGTCGACCCAACTTTCGTAATTCTTATTAAAATTTAATGAAAGTCGCCCGGAACGTATTATTGTACTTCAGACTTCCTTAATTTTCTTCCTATTGTATACTTCGGACCCCATTAATATTTGGGTCAAAAAGGGTTCGCATATTTTCTGACGCAGAAAACTATGTTCTATGTGGATGATTTGGTTAGGTGTATTAGATAATCGGCTTACTATGCTGAGGGATTGCGGAGTCTATAATAAATAGTTAATGCTTTTCGTACTGGTGAGGCAGACAGTAGTTTCGCGATAACTTTATATGTGTATCAGATTATAGAGCTGTAGCTCAGTTAGACAGGTTACCTAAAAACTTACATATGTTACTGTATTTCCATGAAAAACGTATAAACTATCTTTTTTTTTAGTAAATAACCTGAAAGCAACAAGTTTTATGATTCATACAGACCCTGCACTTTGGGTATGCATAAGTAGGTACACACTTGTAGGTGTACACTCGTATTAAAAACAACGTCTGCTAAAATTTTTGTTTTTAAACTACAATGTGTTTTATATGCAAAATATTAAAACTATCAGGCTCGCACTTTCTCAAAATAGCTTGATCTGTTTTAGCTATTGCTTACTCTCTTCAGCCCACCCAAAAAGGCTATATCTATGTATATACAATCAAATTTTCCCATTTAAATCCCTGTCTCTATTGAAGAGCCCGTTGACCGCAATAGGCTAGCCCCTTATTACGTATGTGCTACTAAATTATGGTTTTCTCCTCTGAATGTATATATCGATATGCGATCCCGAACGAAACGGTTTGGCTCTTCTTTCCTGTGCCGATCAGTGAAAGCCTGGAATGACTATTGACTACACATGCAATGACCACCACTCTTTGACTCCACCTATTGCTTTCCATCAGGCAAAGTGGAGTCACTATGGTAGGCTAATATAAAAAAAAAAAAAAAAAAAAAAATTCCCTACCAGCGCACGTGTTCCGCACGTCTTCCCAATTTGATCCCGGGTCTTTTAAGCGGGGCGTGAAAAAGCATCTCACCAGGCCGCCATAGTGTGGGTCACCATGCTGCATTGACTAGACATGCAATGAGGATGGTGACCACCACTCTTGGACTGCATTTATTGCTTACCATCAGGCAAAGTGGAGTCATTATGGTAGGCTTACGAATAAAAAAATAAATAAAATAAAATATGCGCGCCTGTCCCCCTTCGGATATGCAGACGCGAGTATTAAATAGGAAAACTCAGTAAAAATTAAGGTCATTCCTTCAAACAACGAGAGAGAGAATTCTAATAATTTATTTAAAAAAATAATAATAGAATTCTTTCAAAAACATAATATATATTTACAAATATATCTTCAACCAATATAGAAAAGCAACTAACGCGTTCAGAGTATCCACGCCGGCCACTAAATATCTATGTTGCCATCACGTCTGTTTCGCTCGACAGCTACCCCATCCGATCTCAATCCCAGATAACTACAGTTACAACTAGACGGATATCTGTCCGTCCTGTACGAACTAATGGATCGCCGGGAATCTTTATAGATTTGACCCGAGATTGCCATGGGAACTAAACCGGCGAAACAAATGAAATATTGATTAGGGAGCGAAAGATTAGCTGGTTTGGGATATTTTAAGTGATGATTCGAATGGAAACTTGTAGATATCTCCACCATAAGTTGAAAGTATCTATCTACATTGCAAGGCAAATATAATGTCTGTACAACAGTTTTGTTTCTCAAACAATTTGTATGCGTTAAAAGCCATCATAGTGACGATACTAGCCAGATCGGCGCTTAAGGGCCTTGCGTTATCGTCATTATTTAAAAGAAAAGTCTATAAAGTGCGTGGTCTGTATGAGATTGCTTACTTCTTCAAGACTTGCATTAAGGCAAGGTCTAAATGATGGTTAAATATAGTAAAGCTATATTTGTAATGTACTAGCACTATACTAGACTTATACCGGCTGCAGGTTTCCGCCATCGTCCTACGCGACAAAATATCCATCCCCATCACCTGGACGATTGGCACTTCACCACTGTGCGCTTCTCCAGAAGCTTTTTGCCTCGCACAACCAGCTTATGGAACAAATTGTCGCCTGCCGTATTTCCGAACCGATACTACCTTCAAACCTTCAAGATAAGAGTGTACTCCTACCTAAAAGGCCGGCAACGCACTTGTGACCCATGAGCTGCGGGTGTCCATGGGCGGTAGTATATAATTACTAATTTCATTCCCTACATTAACGCTATCTATGATCTTTTATTCCTTAGTATATATTAATAAAAATGAAATTTGACCTGTCAAAAAACAAATTAAGTTTAATAATAACTGATAACTGTTTAAACCGACAGACCTGTTGGTCTAGTGGTTAGTGACCCTGACTGCTGAACCAGAGGTCGTGGGTTCGATTCCCACACGGGACAACAAATTGTGTGATTCACAAATAGTTGTCATTATTGTGTGTCATACTGTGGATTATTATTATTCTTATTGCGTTATGCTAGAAGCTCTCTGTATATTGTTTGATGACTGCCCAGATGGCGCAATTTCATAAGTCACCGATCTGAATCCGGGACAACACTTAGTGCAATCCTTTAACTGCAGTTCTGAGCCTGGGTGTCTTTTGGGTCCGTTAATTGTTTTTTTTTTTTATGCGATAGAGGGCAAACGAGCAGACGGGTCACCTGATGGTAAGTGACTACCGCCGCCCATAGACACCCGCAACTCAAGAGTCACAAGTGCGTTGCCGGCCTTTTAGATAGGAGTACGCTCTTGTAAAGCCTCCGCGATACAATCCTAATCCTAATGCGATAGTCTTTTATATAAAATGATTTTTTTATATAAAAAAATACATAAATTGTGGCTAAACACATCATTCATTACCATATACATATTTAAAATAACCATACCAAACTATAGATACATCGTATCTTGCGTATCTTCAAAATATAATAAATTTAATATAAAAACATTGATCAAATTTTGGCGTCAAGATAATTAAACGCCAAGATATTGAATTGTCCATAAAAAAAAATCAACTTATCTATAGGTACAATTTAATAATTATTATCACGTCTTTATAGTTACATATTAATAAAGTTTTGTAATCAATAATCTATTAGCCTACCCAGAGGCATGCTGTAGCTTTATCTAACAACTAGAGAAATCCAGACTTTGCCTAACTAGAGTCGTGTACTTATGAGAATCGAATACTGTTTGACTGTAACTGTAACAAGTAATATACGGTGTATGGAAGTGTGTACTTCTATTCGTTAGTATCTGATCTGTCCTTGGAGTTAGATTGCATAGTTAGACGCATTGGCATCGACCTCAGAAAAACAATTGAAAATAAAACACACCACTCAACTTTGGGTTTGGTTCTATATTAAACTCAAATAAAAAAAAAAATGTTTTAAATTTTTTTTCGAGTGTATTTTTCTTTTTATCAACATTTTGATTTTACCTTTTGACTGAAAACAATTACAAATGAAACTGTTAACACATTAACATATAGAGAAAAGTAAAAAACACAATTAATTTTTGAATACTTCTTACAATATGTTAGTCCGGCCGAGCCGAGTAAGTGGAGCCTACAGTGTAAGAGTCTTCTTAATATCGAAACAATCAGTCCTTAAAATCAAAGAGGAAAATGTATTAAATGAACCACCAAGCCACACAGCAATTACGAGGCATGCCTTTTAAGTTTTTTCGTTTGAAGAAAAAACACAACTAGAACCTTATACTCGTAGTACTTTTTATTGTGTTTCAAAGTATTCACCACGTAGCTTAATACACTTTTCCATTCGCTCAAACCAGTTATTATATCCCACTCTAAAGTAAGTAGGGGTTTCAAAATGGCTGACTTGAAAGCGTCGACTGCTTCTTCACCGGACTGGAACCTTTGACCACGAAGACTTTTCTTAATTTTAGGTGATGTAAGGAAATTGTTAGGGCTTAGGTAAGGACTGTATGGTGGATGGTCAAGAATTTCTACTTTTTTCTGCTTTAAATACTCAATAGTTTGACGAGCTGTGTAAGCTTGCGTTGTCGTGGTGCAGGATGCGTCCCTTTGAGTTAGATTTTCGAAGTTCGGCGATGACTTGTGATAAACAAACTATGGTATACCACTCTACGTTAACCGTTCTACGATCTTCAAGTGCAATAGTCGCAACATGGCCTGTTTTTTCAACGAACGTGGCCACAATCTTCTTTTAAGTGCTTCGAGAACGAACAACTTTAGTCGGCTTTGGCTCGTCTTGAAAGACCCAGATTGTAGATTGTTGTTTGGAATCAGGATAGTAGGCATAGATCCAAGATTCGTCACCACTGATGATGTCGTAGACGTGATTTGACTCTCCTTGGTTGAACCTTTGCAGAGTTTTCTTACACCATCTGACGCGGGCCGCCTTGTGATCGTCGGAAAGCAGATGCTGTAGCTTTCTTACACCAAGCGCTTCATGCAAGATCTTCTGAATGGTTGTCCCTGAGATGCCTAATAAAGCCTCTATCTCTCGATACGTCACATGACGATCTTCGAGAATAAGTTGTCTCACAGCAATGATGTTATCTTCAGTGAAGGCGGATTTTGGGCGTCCTTCGCGAGATTTGTCACTAACACTAGTATGTCCACGCTGGAATTCTAAATACCAGCGTTCGACAGTCCGCAGACATGGGGCTTCATCACTGAACACAGATGTTAGCTCTTTAAAACACTGAAGCCGTGTCAGGCCTCTTCTAAAGTTGTAGAAAATTATTGCGCGAACATTTTCCATACAAAGATTACAATCGACGCTGTGACTAAACAATAGCATTAATCCTAATACTTTCAACTGTTTTGAGATTCAAAATTTAAACACATTCGAATATAGAACAGTTCCAAATTCAAAATTGCCGGGAAATATGGAAACGACAGAACTTAAAAGGCATGCCTCGTATTACAAACATATACATATATATATATATATATATATATATATATACATACGTTCACGCCTATATCTCCTAAGGGGCAGGCAGAGGTGTAATATACACAAACAATTCATTACATTTCCAATTGCCAATTAGAACTTGGTCCAACGCAATAGGGGAAAAATCTATTGCCATTTACCGGGCACTATATAACTATATACACACTCTCAGATAGCACAAAGTGCGATTCTTTACTCACCTTATAAAGCCGTGGGAAAAGGTGGTGGCTCCCAGAACTACACGGCTAATTATTACTGACAATAATACCGTCTCGAACGCGATGAAACACACGTCAAAGCTTATTCGTCCACCTGTTGCACTTCGTGGACCTTAATCTTTATTGAAGCACATAAAAATCTCGTCGATCTCTATGCCTAGTCTAAGTTTGATTTTAACTTCCTTATCCATACGAGTATTAGAAGTAAAATCTTTCTTCGTTTTGGCTGCAGTATTGGCAGTAGATACTTTTGTTCGTTTTTTAGTTTTAAGTAGGTGGATAGTGGCATTGGAAGTCGGATTGGCAGTCGGATTGATAACCGCAATTTCATTAACTATCTGTAATAAAAATGAAGGTTTGTTTTTTCCACTCCACTGTACCGACAAAATGGTCAAAGTGCCAATTAGCAAGACCGGTCGTTCGAAAGATCTTAAGAAAGAGTTATGGATATTGCTACACACTTACCCCTCGGTAACTACAAACAATAATTAAAAGTAAAACTGAAGAAGGAAATAAAGAAGGAATCATATGTCGTCTTTAAAAATCTTTGCGACCGGTGCAATACCACGGTTTTGAAGTAACGCTTGTGTACTGAGGTTTTTGGAGGCCTCCTCCTTCTCCTCTTTACCCTCTCGCATCCCTCATCACCCTCAAAGGCGGGCAGCGCATTTACGACTCTTAAGTTGCAGTTGTCTATGGACGTAGCTTGTCAGTTAACATCAAGTGACCCATCTGTTCGCTGTCCCCCTATATTATATAAAAAAAGAAAAGCATTGAACTCTGGAGTGAGTATCTTAACCATCATTGGGTAGTCTGTATCAGGAGTGAGTTATTTGTGTCCATTGGCGCCCATCACATCTTTGATGATCTTGTTGAGCTTAAAATCAGAATGTTTTGTCATTTTTATGGTTATAGTCAATTTTATTTCCAATTTAACCCATTTCTTGCCAAATGTCTTTCAGCGTAACATGTACAATTACGACAGTAAATTTAAATATAACCTTTAAGAGAATCCTGAGCGGAGTTAAAACAGTCAATTAAAATTCAGTGTTTGTCTCATTTACAATCACAATTTATAGATAAATAATTCTGGTTGCGTACTAATCATAAAATGGAGTACAAATAAAACAATGTTCACCCACTTTATCGAAGACGGAATTACTCTATAAATTTTTTTTTTTTTATACTATAGGGGGACAGACGAACAGACGGGTCACCTGATGGTAAGTGACAACCGCCGTCCATGGACACCCGCATCTCAAGAGTCACAAGTGCACTGCCCGCCTTTGAGGGTGATGAGAGATGGGGGATGCAGGGAGCGGAAAGAAGAAAGGGGGGATGAGGAGAAAGAAGATGAGGGGAGAGGAAAGGGGAGAGGGGGAGTTGGGCCTCCGGAAACCTCACTCATTTCGGGGAAATGCAACGCAAGCGTTACTTCACAACCGGTTTTCTGTGAGGCCGTGGTATCGCACCGGTCGAGCCGGCCCATTCGTGCCTAAGCATGGCTCTACCACTGTTAATATAAATATAAATAGGTCGCAGGGTTACGTCCAGTTTTATGATAAATTTATAATCGGACTTTAAAAAAGTAGACAACCGACTTCAATGCGTCTATCATAAAATTTAATATTAATATGGTTTTCTCATGGATGCTATTGTCACAACTGGACCAAACTCTAACTACCCTTGAAGTACATCCTTTCCAATAAAAAAATAATCATCGTAATCGGTTGGCGTAATATTGAGTTATTCGTGCATTTGCACGCACATCGCACATGGCTTAATGTAAATTTAAAACTTATATGGTTTTCTCATAAATGCCATTGTCAGAACTGGACAAAATTAAATTAATTAAATGGAACCACACGGGAAGCACCAGCTTTCAAATAAAAAATCCTGAGGTAACAAACGTAAATAAAAAAAATACAGGCGAATTGAGAACCTCCTCCTTTTTGAAGTCGGTTGCAAAAACATTTTCACGTGGCAGAGCCATGCTTAGGCATATATGGGCCTGACCGAAGTTATACAGGACCTCACAAAAACCTGTAGTAAAAAAATGCCTACGTTGTGTTCTACCGAGTGAGTGAGATGATCAAAAGCCTTCAAAGGCGGACAGCGTAAATGCGACTCTTGAGTTGCAGATGCCCATGGGTAGCGGTAGTTACTTACCCTCTTTTAGCTCACCTCAGGTGATCCGTCTGCTCGTTTGCTCCCCCTCCACTCTTGTACCATAATCACCATACACCATACATCATAACCTTGTGCCCTCGTCTTTGCTCCAATACAGTACATTTTGTCAATCAATTTATTATCAATCGGAAACAGGACTTTTCTGAGGATGATTGATACTCTGTATAATTTTCTGTACCCCTGGCAATTTAGGTGTGAAATCGTAACAAATAAACTCACATTTAACTTCATAATATTAATTGGAAGATATTTTATCACCGGTTCTGGTGTTCGTTTAGTTTCTCTATTTATTTAGGGTTCGTTTATTTAGTGTGATACACGAATCGTTTGGTTACTACAAACTAATTTATATTTTGTACTGAGCCTTTGTGTTAGAAATTCACTTAAATTACTACAGAAAGGTTCTACAAACATTTTGTAATAGCGCCCTTTAAAACAATATTTGTTAGCGTTAAGTGAACGGTGGAATAATAGACCTTTAAAAAGTTGATTACCAGCCTTCAATGCGCTTTCCCAATTTCTTTGCGCTATAGGTTAAATCGTAAAACCGTGCAGTGTCGCGGTCACTCAGAGTGTAAGGCCATATTACCCTCGAAGAAGCTTGGTGTGCTAAACAGATCGAGACAGTATTTTACTCCGGCCCACCGCCTGCAACTTTATAAGGCGCAGGTTCGGCTGCACATGGAATACTGTTCTCATCTCTATGCAGGTGCACCCCAGTACCAACTTCTCCCTCTTGACCGCATTCAACGGAGAGCGACTCGCATCATCGACTGCCAAGATATTTCTGATCGACTTGGCACCTTGGCGTTGCGTAGAGATGTACCTTCACTCTGCATCCTCTATCGCTTGTATCATGGGGAGTGTTCAGAGGAATTGTTCGGACTTATACCGGCTGCTGGTTTCCACCATCGTCCTACGCGACAAAATATCCATCCCCACCACCTGGACGATTGGCACTCCACCACTGTGCGCTTCTCCAGAAGCTTTTTGCCTCGCACAACCAGCTTATGGAACAAATTGTCGCCTGCCGTATTTCCGAACCGATACGACCTTCAAACCTTCAAGAAAAGAGCGTACTCCTACCTAAAAGGCCGGCAACGCACTTGTGACTCTTGAGTTGCGGGTGCCCATAGGCGGCGGTAGTCACTTACCATCAGGTGACGTCTGCTGGTTTGCCCCCTATCGCATAAAAAAAAAACAAAATCGTTATCATAGTGCCACGGTATCCCATGATCAAATCCTCTGTTAGTTACTGGGAAACCAATGCAGGAGTTTCTTCTTTTGGATAATAAAAAACTGGTCTAAATCGATCGATTATTAGCTAAGAAATCGCTTAGCATACTTAAAGAAAATACATACGTATATTTTTTTTTTATACTATTGGAGGACAGACGAACAGACGGGTCACCTGATGGTAAGTGACTACCGCCGTCTATGGACACCTGCAACTCAAGAGCCGTAAGTGCACTGCCAGCCTTTAAGGGGGGATGAGGGATGGGGGATGCGGGAAGGGGAACGAAGAGAGGAGTTAGGAAAGAGAAGAGTGGCGATGGAGAGAGAGGAAAGGGGAGAGGGGGAGTTGGGCCTCCGGCAACCTCACTCATTTCGGGGAAATGCAACACAAGCGTTACTTCAATATAATATATACAATATATGTATGTATATATTTGTTTAGAATTTGGATCGGCCTTCTGTCATTCAGAGTGTTTGCACGAGATAATATAATAACTTACTACCCTTTTGGGACCATTGGCGGTCCATGTGCGATGCTCAAGGGACGTTTTGATACATGAATAATGCTTCGATACGATAAAACACTATCAAATGGGTTCTGATATTTCCATAGAAACAAAATCTTTTTTTAGTTCTAAGTTTTTCTATAACGTATACATACATACATTCATACAGAGCTGAATGACGGCAATAGTTGTTCCCTGCTACGAAAGGGGGACTAAATTATAGTTAGCAAAGGGTGCTTTTAAAACGCTTCTGTCTACTTCTTCGGGTATACTGATGTGAGTGTATGTGTGTCTGCTCCTCTCGGTAATCTGTGCTAACAGCGATAAGTCGAGCAAGCAATAACGTCCTCACATTTAAATTATTATTCTTTCTCTGTGCTCTAACTTACCGGCATCAGTTGAGTTACTAGGTTTGATGATTCCCTGCACTTCTTAGTCTATCTCTTTGAAGAATATTCCTTTCAGACTATCTCTTCTTACCTACTTTGTCCTTTAAATATACCTGCTCCAAATTATCAGTTTCTAGTCTATATATACATATATATGGTCTGTATCTAGTCTATTGTAAAATATACGTGCTTATTTTTTTATAATATAATATATGGGGACAGACAAACAGGCGGGTCTCCTGATGGTGAGTGACAACCTTCGTTCATGGACACCTGTAACTTAAACTCGTAAGTGCGCCGCCTGCCTTTGATTGTGATTAGGGACGGGGGGCGGGGGTGGGGTGAGGAGAGGAAATAGGTGAGAGGGACTTGGGCCTCCGGTAACTTCAATAATTTCGGATAAATGCAATGCATGCTTCACAACCGGTTTTCTGTGAGGCTGTGGTATCGCACCGGTCGAGCTGGCTCATTCGTGCCTAAGCATGGCTCTAACTCTGTTAAAGTATAAACACCTGAATACCTTTTTTCAGGATACAGGTGTATGATGATGTGTGTATAATACCAATCGGGCAATAAAATGTCATAATTTATTAATTTAAAAAACTTCATACATGCTTCTACTTACCCTATCTGGAAGAAGGCATGAGTATATAACTTTATACGTGTGATTTTCGTCGAAGTCTCGCTAGAATAAGTGTTTCAGGTTTCGTAGCCATTCATCTATTATTTACACACAAATAATTTTTCGATATTTGTTAGAGTTGACACAGTACGTAAAACAGTCCTACGCCCAATCGTATCACCCCTGGAGCTTTCCCCAGCAGTAAAAAGCTTCTAAATTACTCCCAATAAAAGAAATTCGAGGTTTAATGGTGCGATAAATTAAAATTCCTTGTGTGTGTAGACAGACATTTTCAGGTAATTTGATGTACCGTAATTTGAGTTATATTGTATCCTTATTTACCGAACGGATATCAACGAAAATGTATGAATAATGTTATTTTTGGCCTACTTTGCCATTTATCTTATGTGGATGAATGGAAGATTAATGGTCCCAGTTTCTTCATATGTAAGTCGCGAGAAAAACCTTTTTTCTTTTAAAGTTTGGTTTTAGAATAACGTATTGAATATAGTTATATACGCTTAGCTTAATAGGTAAGCAGAAGAACACCGGGGTGGTTTTTAGTCGGTAAGAATCTGACATACCCCTTCCCCTACCCCATGAGGGAAGGATATCCATGAGAATCTTCCACCCCGTCAACAAAAAAAAAATAACTTAATCCCCAAAGCAGTATCATTAGCAATTATAATATAGCCGCACTTGCGTAATTTTTGGCAAGCCTAATATATTGTGGTCTAATTGCGTATTAAATTAGGAAATTATAAGTAGATATATGAATAACTGCGTCACAAATCATTGTTAATAAATATATTCTTAGTCCTAAAAGGAAGACAAAAGGAAAGGAAAGATATATTGTTATTCGTATGTTTATTTAAATATACGGTTTTACTCACGTGTGTATTTCGGGGAAGCACGACTAGTTTTGGTCCCGATGGGAGACCACCAACCTTTCTCAAAGAGTAAATAGTCCAGCCGCGACGGTACCGAACGTCACACTGAGTAAACGACGTTGGCATCTGTTTTGTAGACTTTCGGACCTAGTGGACGAAGACGGTTGCGTTGCTGTTTCTTTATGTGTTGCGGTGATGTTATTACCAGGCGCTGTAGTACACACACAACTGACCGCATTGGTTTTTTAATCAGAGCTGTTTCATTTAGAGCAAGAGTCAGTGCCGGTCGCCGGGGCTGGACGACTTACTCCTTGAGAAAGGGCTCCTGTTGGTACCGAAACTAGTCAGGGATCGATATATTTAAATAAGTATAAATGTAACTCACGAAAGTTTTTATTATAATGTTTGTTTTGGGGAGTGTAGGCAATAACACAAGCAGGTCTTGGATTTGTAATCCTTTTTTACTTTATCACTAGTCGGTTAGTTATTAAAGCACTAACTTCAATTGTAAGTGGCTTCGTTCAATTATATACCACATTAATAAAAATCCCATCGAATGTTAGCACCAGTTAACACACTTTACTTAGCCAAAACATACATTGAAGGTTTCTGTACGTGTATGTTGCAATTGTTTCATACACACACGTCAATGTACTTAGTACATGTTATAGTATAGTATAGTATAATATAGTATATTACTTTCCGCTCGAGTTAATTCGTTTAACACTATCCAACCTTAAATACATAACACAAACAGTGTGAGTCTCTCTTTCAGAACTTTTGAACAAAACATTTGGGAGAGGGACAAGCCAAAGACGTCTTCTAGCCCAGCAGTGCTTTATGCACTGTTGGTGTTTAAGCAAAATATTGTTACGGAAGTGGGTACAGGGATTGGAAGGAAACTAATGTCACTGCCGAGAGTAACGATTTATTTGCGTTTCACAATATTCCGAACGCGTAACGCTCACAGCACAGAACGAGTTGTACTGCACGAACCGCGTAGCACTGTTCCACACTGTTCCCGCGGACTACACTTAACTCAGTCCAACGGTAGCACTGCACTACTCACTATTCACTTTCACTGTTCACTTCACTTCACTGTACTTCACTGTACTACTTTTTCACTTCTTCTTCTTATTCTTCACTTGAGAGCACTTTCCACTGAACTGCCCTGTAGGCGCGTCTGGAGCTCTTTATATACCCCTAATTTCGATCGTAATTTGTCATTTCGTTATTCTTTTCGATTGTCTTCTACAACCCAATCTAGTACTTTCCATTATATTCGAATTTTGTAAAGAATCATCTCCATTTACTAGAATTTTCTATAAAACACCGAAATCACAAACAAAAACCCATAGAGTCCTTCCTCCGGTGCTTGAACTCACTTCATTCGGCTCGCAGCCGTAGCCACTACCGCTCAGCTACCGTGACTTGTCAATCTTCATTTGAAAAACTTCTATGCATTGTTTGTCTGTGCGGTGACGTAGGCATGGCGTCACAATATTAAAGCATAAAATTAAGCGTGATAGACCTTAACTATGAGCAATAAATATGTCTAAACCTTTTTTTTTTTTGTTTACAGGTAAGTGGAGCTACTCGAGAACTGGCTTATACGGGTTTGGGAAGTTGAATAATATTATGTAAAATTATAAATCTTTATATTATATTATTATTTGCCTGTGTGCAGACTAGATCTATTCATGTATTCGATCTTAATTATTAAAAAAAATGTAACACAAATTAAAATATCACTTTACACATTTTAAATTTATCATCAGTTAAATATAAAACAGGGTGACTATTTCAATTTCATCCCCTAGTACGCGGTTCTGCTCATTTTTTCTCAACACCCTCAAATGACGCTTGGGGATTAATGTTATTATTTTTTTATTATCATCCAGCTTTTTAACCGGCAGCAGTGACCCGGATAATTGAGCAAGTTGTTTATATACAGGATATTAAATAATCATATAAACACAACAATTTTTTGTTCAAATTGTAATCAAAGTGCAAGTTAAGCAAGAAATGTCAGTGTAGTATTTCTATCTGCTGGAGAGTTCCTGGAAAGGGGGGGGAGGGTTTAAATGGTGTTGCAAGTTTTTATAGGCATCTGTAACAGATAGTGCTTTCCGCAATGTTTATTTGCTGGTCTGTACTTAATGACTACTAAGCTAGAGGTCGTGGGTTTGATTCCCATACGGCACAGGACAAACATTTGTGTGTTCACCAAATATATGTCCCGAGTATCGGTGTTCTTAATGTTTGTCGTTTGTATGTTTTCAAGTTCTCCGCGACACAGGAATCATTTCAAATGCCTCAAACAATATGAATTAATAAAATTTTAAAAACATTTGTTTTTAATAAATCATTATTCTCATCAGCTTCATTCCCGACCGCGCAAGAAGGATTGTTATGTTTTAATAGATATATAGTGGTCGGTTTTTCTTACACTAGTTTTGTGAACAATCAACAATCACAATTGTAAACAAACGCATGAAGGTATATTGTATATACGAGTTAGGAATTAAAATGAAAAATAGCAAAAACGTAAAAAACTGCTCTGTTAGTCTTTAAGATTCTACAGCTTTTCAAAAAGTAAAAATCATCCGCCGGCGAACCAAACCGAAGAGCCCCGAGTGCTCCCGAGTGATCTTATCGCCGCACATAAAATAACGCGTACCTACATATTGTTATTGTAGAAGTACATAATATATCTTTATATATATAATTCTTCTGTGAGTGTGTATGTCACTGAACTACTCTCAAACGACTGGACGGATTTTGATGAAATTTTTTGTGTGTGTTCAAGGGGATCTGGGAATGGTTTAGATTCACAAATCAGCCCGGCAGATGGCGCTGCAGTCGGTATCTAGGTTATTTATCTATATTGATCCTAATCGCTTGAAATATCATGCAGGACAACGTCTGTCGGGTCCGCTAGTGTACTACTAAAATATTATTTGTACTAGATAGATCTATGTATTTACATTTCGTTAGAAGTATATGGTTGTGTGTGACAATATTGTTACAATTCATATCACTACCTAAATTACTTTAGTAACACAATATAAATACACTATACAACGATAACATATGAGAGACTCCTTATTTAAGTTAATATGTAAGTTTGTATAATATTGCCGTACCTGCTAGGGTAAGCGTTATCTACAGATGTAAGTTAAATAATATGTAATTAATAAATATATAGTAAAATAAGGTTGACACTACAGATAGATTTATGATAAGTAAACTCTTCTATACGTTTAGATTCTGAAAGTCTGGCCAACGCAACAAGTGTCACGAGGCATGTTTTAAGAATTCTTAAAATACGTCATATATCCAAATCTGGAATCAGGTGGAATCAAGAAACTCTCATACATACTAAATACACATATGAACCCCAAAATCAATACTAGTATACGTAGTATAATCTCTTGTCAAGTATATACTTATATGTTTCTAAAAACATGATTAGTCGTTTTGATTTACATGCAAATGATATGACCAATGCAAATCAATTACACAATGGCATAACTTGATCATAGATTAGTATATTTCTATTACATGTCAAGCCATTGTATGAGTATAACATAAACATATTTTCTTTCTTTCTTTCTATCTTTCTTTATTATGCTTTGACCGCGACTTTTAAGTGAACACAAAAATATTTTTTTACAGTGGTAGAGCCATGCTTAGGCACGAATGGGCCGGCTCGACCGGTGCGATACCACGGCCTCACAGAAAGCCGGTTGTGAAGTAACGCGTGCGTTGCATTTCCCCGAAATGAGTGAGGTTTCCGGAGGCCCAACTCCCCCTCTCCCCTTTCCTCTCCCCTCATCTCCTTTCTACACATCCCCCTCTCTTCTCTCCGCTCCCTGCATCCCCCATTCCTCATCACCCTCAAAGGCGGGCAGCGCACTTGCGACTCTTGAGAAGCGGGTGTCCATGGACGGCGGTTGTCACTTACCATCAGGTGACCCGTCTGTTCGTCTGTCCCTCTATATATATTTAAAAAAAAAAATGTCCATCACGAATTGGGTTTTTTATATCCAGTCGCCCTTATCTTTTAAAGGCTTTTGAGTTTTAAATATTTTTTGCCAAGTTTGTTTTTTAATTAACTTACAGTATTTGTTGTTATGGCAGCTATTATAGTATTTCCTATTGCTTCATGATCTGGTCAAACGTTGTTGATCATGTCGTTAAATAGTCACATAATACACTGTTAGTCTGTGTGGTTTTGTTTTTAGATGCATCATGGCAGCTGTTTTCTTTTTGTTTTAAAAGCGAAAAATAATAATTTGCAAATAGAAAATTATTTTTTTTTATATTTTTTAAAAAATAATTAAGGAAAAGTTGAATAGGCAACTTAAACATTTAGAACTTGTATGAATATTTTTATTAGATACTAAGTCATTGATATTATCGAGAATATACATGGTCAGTTTTAGGTTATCTTTTCATGAACTGGCTGGCCACATCATAAAGTGGATCATTCTTTGATCTAACCACGGCACAGGCACTGATTATGAGCTTACTGCAGTCCAATCCTGGACGTATTCCTCCTCCAACGAGTCCAATAGCACCCAGTCACCTGCCTTCTGTATTCAGTCCAGCCCAGCTATCTTCTTTATGTCATCCGTCTATCTGATGGGGGGGATCTTACTTTACGTTTCTCGATTCGCGGTACTCAACTCTAGGACTCGTTTGCTCCAAAGGCTTGATTAAAAAACCCAAAAATAATTGCCTATACATCCGGATTAGATTACTTTGGGCACACTTTGGCGTAACCGTTTACTTCGCAAAAGAATCTAAATTCCTTTTATTACAGGTACTTTTAATATTTTCACAGCGCCCAACGTGATAAAATTAATTCTGCCTACAAAGGTTATTTTGTTAATGAATCAAGTGTTGGTAATTATTCGTTCAAGTAATTAAATATTAAGTAATTAAATTATAAATTATTGGAATATAAAATTAATACAGGGTGAGCTGTTGAGTTTTATTACAGAGTGGTATATTGTTAAGTCTTTTAAGGGAAAAAAGTAAAAAAATATTAGAAATAGCCCATGGGGTTCCCGGTGGAGTAGAACATGGCGTACTCATCTCATCCCGTGGGTGCCTTCAATGGTGACTAAGGAATCAGTCTATCAGACAGTTACTTAAATACAGTCATACAGTGCCCTAATGACAGCATCCCCTATTACCTAAATATGACTATATGATTGGCAAAAAGTGGGGTTTTGAGACGAATCTGCCTACCTCAATTTAACAAAAATATGTATTTCTTACAAAAAATATAATTATTCTTTCAGTTCTGCTTTTTTTCAAATTTAAATTTCTTATTGCGATGGGTATCTGGTATATGGGTTGGAAATGGGTGTGTACAATGATTATTGTGATTAAATAACATATTTTATATATATCTATAATCATTGTACCTATCACTGGACATGTCACAACATAGCTTCTCTATTACCGGCCCCTCATCATTTATAGGAATTATAATAATTATTAAGACTAATATAAATATATCTCCCAATAACGCCCACTGCAGTCCACTGGTGGACATGCTGCTTCCAATATGTGTGCCATATTGAACCTGTAAATGGAAGGTAGGACGCCCCGGGCTTTAAGGAATGACGAACTGAAAAAGGTTATTAAAATTGACTGGATGCGTAAGATTTGTATACCGTTTATAACAAAAATAAACAACGCCAAGTTATATTTTCTATTGATGTATTTTGTAAATTAAAGTTATTAAGTATTTCACTAGCAATTAAGTTTTAACTTTCCTCAACTTCGTTTTCTCTTAAGTACCTTTGAGTACTTAATGCAATCATACTGACCTTTGAAAGACAATTTGGTATAAGGAGCAAATATATTGATATTTTTGACATCTTAATTTACAAATGTTAGGTAGGTGTGATCGGAGTTAGAAACAACGCTGGAAAGTAGCTAATTAATTTAATTTCGTGTTAATACAAATTAAACTTAAATCTCTTTCTTAAAGTTAAAGCGAGCATCGATGAAATCTTCTTCAGGGTATAACAACAGGAATCTGAAAAAGAAATTAATTAATTAAGAAAAAAAAAAGAGCTAATTATATTCAGAAAGGTGTGGTCATGTTTTAGGGTCGTATAGTTGACCCCGTCTATAACGTAATAGCTAACAGTGGGCTAATTTTTAAAACAGAACAAGTACTTTCAAAAAATTTTTTTTAGAGAGAGGGAGGAGTCAGAGAGAGAGGGCTGACATGAATGAGTAAAACTGTAGTTGACGTTAATGTCAACAATATAATACAACATAACAACATCGGTATTTTAAGGCATATGGGAACAAACGGGCAAACGAGTCACCTGATGGTAAGTGACTTCCGACGCTGATGAACACTTGCAACTCAAGGTGCAACTCTATAAGGTTGAACGCCTTCAAAATTTCTTTATTAGAGTTATATTTGATTTACTCACTCACTCATATTGGTCCCAATTCGTCTTCGACGGAATACTCATATTCCCTGTACTCCAGCTTGTCTTGAGAAACGTTTTACGTTCCTTACTGACACACACACAACATTAATATCGTTTGAATCATTAGAACTGACAGTAGCTCTTCATTCAATCAGGTTCTATGACCAATCGTTTAGTGTACAAGCTGTACAGTTATGGAATACTTTACCTGTAGCCATTTTGCTTGATCAATCGCGGGCCACGTTTAAGAATATTAATTGACTTCCAAATATATTTAGTTTTATTTTATATCATTTATATATTTCTGTCCCACTGCTACATTTGCCGGATCTTATATAAATCCATGGTATACGTGTGTACGCATGTATGTCGAAAAATAAATAGATGTTTCCACGTCAATAGCGACATTTCACATGATAAAGCCAATTCACGACATAGTTTAACATTGACTAGACTGAGCCCAAATGATACACAATTTTACATACAATATTCCTGCATAAAAAGTTTCTTCATCTAATTTATTCAGCTTAAGTGATACGTGTACAATATAAGCGACTCTTCAGATTTATTATAATATACAGATTAATTATTATATGTCAGTATATTTATTTATCTATATATATACATATATAAGAGATTTCCACCTATTTATTGACTCATCACGATATCTCTGGAACCATAGGGCGTCGAGGCTTGAAATTTCGTAGGAATATTCGTCAGCTAAGAACGGATTTTACGAAATTCCACCCTCAAGGGGTGTACCGGGGTGCCAACATTAACTTGATTTGTATTATTTTATTTTATGATAACTATTTGTAATACCTAGATCGCAGTTATATTAAATGTTCGTAGCAATTTTATTAAATTGAAAATATGTCGATTCTTGAGCTTTAATTTATGTTATCAGTGATGTGTCAATTCTTCGATTGTGCTAATTTTAGAAGTTATTATACTGTATCCTTTATATTCGGATTGCCCAACACCGAGACAGTTTGCGGTCGTTGGTTCGATTTTAAGAATATGCTTGGATTTCATCTTCGCAGACAAATTAATTGAGATCTAAATAACTGACATTGTAGATGGGTTTTTTGCACTGCATAAGCCTCCTTAGTCACTGCTGGACTAAGGCAGCAGTGGACACCGACAGCCTGATGAAGATGATTCTTTATTATCAATTCAAAGACTCTCTACAATGTAACTTATAATTATTAAAATTATAATTAGGTAAAAATACCTGCGCAGCGGTATATGGTCCATGAGGGTTCTCATCTGGCTGGTGTACGGGAGAGCAAAGTTTTGTGCCGCATCCACATGTTGGACAACTTCGTACGCCCACTCTGACCACTCGAACAGCTTCGCTGAAGTAATATAAGAAACACTTATTATTGACACTTAGAATAGTGTGAAGTGACAACCGGCGTCTTTGGACACCTGCAATTCGATAGTCGTCAGTGCGCTGTCTTACTTTGAGGGATATGAGGGTATTTGGTGGGGCATAGGGGTATGGGAGGAGGATGAGGAGATGGTTGGATAGGTTTTGCTTGAAAAGCTAAAGTCGATAGATCTTGGCAGTAATCTAACTCTCATTGTCTTATCGACAAGAAACTTTGGCAACACTATAATTTGGCAAAATGGAACTCTTCAATTACTACTAGTAAACCTTGAGTTTAGGCGCATGTGATTATTTCTGATGAGCCTAACGAGTTTTAATTTTATTATCATGCCAGTACCCTAAGGATATTCTCAGTGGCCATAAATGATACTGGAACTGGGAACAGCTGGTATAATTTAAATCTTACATTCTACTTCGCTGGTCATATCAAAATGACTGAGGTCTGGGATGTCCAGGATAACGTCCAGGTCTTCGTCCTCCAGCTTCAGGTAGACTTCTCTCTTCTTCTTTTTCAGCTTGTAAGGGAACGATATTTCCACAGTTGCTGTGATAGACATACATATTTTATTAAGAGTAGATTACTACCTTGACCTGATAGTTTTAGAAGTAAATATATAATAAAAGTCATCAGTCAATCAGGTAGCGGAACAAAAAAAAGTTTGTTTTTAGAAGTGATGAAGAACTAAAAAACAGTATAATTTTGAACACTAAAACTAGCAGAACAAAAATCTTTGTTTTTATGAGTGATGAAGAACTAAAAAACAGTATCATTTGAAACACTAAAACTTCGCAAATAAATGTGTATTTTTAACATAACATGACATATTCCAAATCTTTTGACGCAAAATTTTACGTGAATAGTTTGTTTTTAAGTTCTATTGATATGCTTTTGAGAACATATATCCATATATATGTACATATATATATATATATACATATATGCCAGATCTTTCACGATAATCAGCTCAGCAGCTAGGGCTAAAATTTATTTTTGCTTGTACTTGTTGCGCACAAGCAAACATTTAAATTCGCATTTATAATTTTAGTATGCACCTTGTTCTAGATAAGATAAGATTCTTTCAAATAAGTGTTGGAAGCTAAGAATCTAAGTGACAGGCCACTTGTGTATATGATGACGATACAACACCGCTTCGTGGTTGAACCGTCTAATTGATCACAGTTCAATGCTCCTCTCAACCAGATCCCATTGTTAACGCGCTTTTGTACTCGAAGAGCAAGCGTTGGCCCTTCATGTAGGGATTAGTACCCTCAATGTTTGAGGGCAGATTTCAATAGCACTTCGTATTGAGATATGATAGTACATACTTTTATCTCTGTCTGAAGTTCAAACTAAATATATTTTTTTTGTGAAGGGTATGGCGCTGGCAGTTTTGTTGTTATTGTAATATAGGTTTTAGTAGAATGTAAGTGTATGGCCGGTGGTGGGTAATGTTAACTTAAGAAGTTCTATATATTGAAATGTAAGCGGTGCGGCATTCCGGAATAAAGTCTCCTTAATATAACCTTACAGTTATAGGTAGTTTTAAACAAGTACTGCTTTTTTTGGCTTCTGTACTAGGCAGGACCTGTATGACAGATAACCAGCCTCTCCTATCTCTAGAGTAGGTGCTAGTGTACGTGTAATTCGTAGTTTAGTTACAGTGTAGTTTTTACATGTGAGATGAATAAATGAATTGTATCTAAAGTGCTGTATTACTGAGTATATAACTATTACTATAATTAATGTAATCGAATAAGTGTGGCTGTGTATGTTCTGTGTGCGTGCGTGTGTGTGTGTGTGTGTGTGTGTGTGTGTGTGCATGTGCATGTGTGAGTGTAAGTGTGTGTGTAATTATGTTCCAATGTCTAACTGACTATGAAGGCACAAATAGCAGCTTTGTTTATGTGCCGCAGAATAAAACAAACCTATCTATCTCTTCCCGCGGGTGTCGTTAAAAGCGACTAAGAGCCGATTCCTTCTGTTATCTATCAGACAATAAATATACTGACATACAGAGCCCAGATGATGGCAAAAGGCTTGCCCCCTATTTCGTAAGTAGGACTGTAATTGTCAAAAAGCTGTTGTTTAAAACCCCCCTACCTACCTCTTAAGGGCATGAATGCATGTACGTATAATTTTATGGTTTACTTATCAAATAAGTTACTAAATTAAAGGCCGCCATAGAAAATAATTACACACCATACGTTCTCCATCTTGTTTTTTTTTTTTAATATAAACGGTTTCACTCTGTACGATGTAAAAATTGCAACGATACATTTGACATCTAAATCTGTTCAGCCATTTAAAAGCTGTAATGATATATAGAAACTCACCTTCACACATATAACGACCACTCTTTTTTTGAGGCAGTGGTGTAAAAATAACTATGACGTCAAAGTTACATATAGACATACGCTATCGCCGTAGGCAGAGGTGAATAAAACACCCAATTTTTCATTAGAATTTGTTCCCACGGTCCCAGTAATATAACAATAGTTGTGAACCGTAAAACCGGGCATTTTATAAATGAAAGATATCAAAATGGAGAGCATGTTCTCTAGAGATAGTGAGGCTAGAAAGATAGATCTCTATCTGGTGATGGAAAATTGTAAGAATTCTAGGTAACTATGGCCGGGAGGTTTGTGCCCTCTACACAACGTCAGTTATATAATAATAGGTATTAAGGACGAATAGTTTTATAATTCACGACTTTATAGCTATTTATTTTATTAGTAAAGTTAAAATAAAATAAGTGTCTTACCGTTACCACTAAACCTCATCATGGCACCTGAAAGTATATACACATAGTTAGTTTTATTAAAATAATGTCTCATTATACTCGTAATTACAATGTGAGTACTTAAATGAGAACCTCTCAACTAATATAACAGCGTATCTCTTGAGCTGGACTGTCGTTCTCATACTAATAATTAAGTTAAATTAATTAATTTACTAAATGATTCTAAAATAAGCTTTTAGAATCAGTCAGCTCATACTTATCATAATGAACCATTTCCGTAGTAACTGAAGGCTAAATTTCAATTCAATTGGACACTGAGAAGCGGGCCAAATTTAACGTGCAAAACTTTACTCGAACATACAACAAAAACATACAAGCAAACGAGCAGACGGGTTATCTGATGGTAAGCGACAGCCAATGCTCATACACAGATGTGTATGGGCGGTGGTAGTCGCGATAAATTTCAAAAAACTATAATCAACGGCCTAACCAACGTATGGCCTTACCCAAAACAAGAGAGCAGAACCATCTACTTTTCAAGAAGCGTTTACAGCAAAAAAGTTAAAACCATAAACTTTAAAAAACTTCATAACCGCATTCAATGTGTCTTCTGATTGTCTTCCGCAATACTTAAACCTTAAAAACTTGTTCGTAACTTCCTTATAATCCCATGAGCAAATCCTGAGTTACAATGGGATCACCGTAGTGAAATTCAGTGAAAATCTAAATTTTGAAAATCGGCAATTGGTAGAGAAATCGATTACCACATACATAGAAAAACTTTTTGAAGTCTGTTAATGAGTTATTATTTTGTTCTGTTTACAATATTTAGATTCTTAGATATATTTTATTTAATGTAAGGGACAAACGAGCAGACAGTACACGTAATGGTAAGTGACTGCCGCTGCTCGTAGACACCTGCAGCTCAAGAGTCGATGCTTTTATGAGTATATTATAGTGAAAATGTCAATTTACCTTTAGATGCCTTAATTTTTTCGAAACCTGTAAAGAATATATTATTTTTTTAAATAAGAGTTATCAAAGCGATAAAAAAATGTACTTATTGTTTTAGATAACTATAATAAAAAGAGCTAGTAAACCCGCGACCTATGGCTTAGCAGGCAGTATTATGAAATAATTAAACCAACAGGCCAGTCTGGGACAATTAATGAAACTGGGATGAAAATGGGAATCAGTCCGTTTATTTACAAGATATATTGTGCGATACAAACATAGAAACCAAACATGTTAAAGTTCTCATTATACAAATATTTAATAACTCACCTCGATCAGGTTTCGCACAATGTTTAGTGATAGAATTTTTTACTTGTTGAATTCTTAGAGGCAGTTCTAGAGTCATAGTAAATCGGTTGGGGAAGTGTTCCATTCTGAAAATTAGTAAAGAGTGTTGATGCAGACATAATTTTTTTTTTTTTATAAAAAAAATATTGAATAAATTTCGTGACCAACAGGGGGACAATCGATGAATAAAGCTAGTATTATTACTTATAAATTAATCAAGCTAATCTAATCAAAATAAATAAAAGCAATTATACATACGCTCAATAATTCACAAATTGTTGATGATAATGTAATTGACTGTACGGATGGCGTAGCGGTTTTAGTAGTCACCGCGCGGGACAACACTATGTAATCCTCAAATTATTGTTCTGAGTCTGGGTGTTCTTTGATACAGGAATAAATCCTAGTTCGGGAGTTGTCATTTAAAAAAGAAATGTGTTAGAAAGCAACTATGTAGTAACGCGTCTACGATTCTCCGTAGAAGAACAGGTATGAAGTTCTAAGATGACTCGCAGGTTTCTATACAAACTTTTTGACACATTCAAAGTGAAGTGCTATGACAAAAGTTCTTGAATGTATATAGGAAAGCTATAGAAATATATATATTAAGTAGTGATAAATATCTTTACGCTATAGACGTGAGCTCGCTTTCCTCCAATCCCGATAGCTTGACGCAGGTGTTCTTGCCATATTCGAAGACGAAGTGCTTGTAGAGCGGAATGTCCAGCTTATCATTGCCCAGTAGCACGTTGTCACGAAGGGCCTTGTACTGACGCTTGAAGCACTCGAAGTCTGTCGTATGACATGCTATTATGTAGCGATCTATAAGAAGAAAGAAATATAAAATTTGTATCTAGAAATGTTTACAGAAAATTAAAATTTTTCGCCATCAACAGTCCCAAAGTTCCGTTCTTGTCCTTTGTGCAGAACTTATAAGGAGGTGAATTCTCTTCTCGGTAATTGATTTTGTCTTTAGTACTGAACAATCCAGAGATGATAAAGTTATTCTCTCTGATGACACTCGTCATTCAATGTGAAGCAAATGACTCGTATTAGACAGAAATAAAAACATTTTCCAAAAAGAAAAGGAACAGATTTACCCAAAATTACAGCGTCTTTTTTATTTCACCACCACCTACCAGGCTACCTACCATATAAAAACTCACAAACATTACAAGGGCCAACAGTGTCGTTAGGTGCGTCATATAAATATAGTGGTACGATCTCTCGGGATTCGTGAATAAAAGTTTGTTTTGAAGTAAAAGATAAAAGTTTCTTTAGTACTTACACAACACAGATTCACAGTTAGTTCAGGAGTCAAGCAATATTCAGAAGGAGTGAACCCAAAGGGAGGTCACAGAAAAAAAAAAAATTACGAGATTTGTTTTACTATTGAGCAATATTTACACAAGCAGAATGACCGAGCTTATGCTCAAAGCTCTATAGAAACTTCCCAATTAGTCAGCAGAGTACCATGTGGGCATTATCCGACTTCAATGATGGTTTGGTTGGGTTTTAACTATCAAGGAGTGATTTAGCCATATTTTTGTAAAAAACAGTTAAAACATAGGTAAAGAGGTATCAAAATATGGATCTTGAGATTAAGTTACTTAACAACATTATGTTACATAACCAAACATGGTCCCTTTCACACCGGTTCATAAAGCTCTATCCACCCAAGCGTGGTTGGAAACCAACTTTTTTGACTTCATCTGAGCTGAAGACTGGTCGTCATCTAGATCTTAATCGTGCAGAATTTAACATTGAGAGAGTGCTTTTTTCTATTCATAACTGGCCTCAATGTTTAAAGGACTGTATTTTAGCCGATGGAGATTATTTTGAATGAGATCATATGTTCTTATACTATGTTAATGTATAAACTAACAGACATAACAGTAGTCAATGTTTTAGGCAATAGAAAAAAAAAGATTTTTCTTTGTAACAATATTTATGACAAGACTAGGTATATGTCTTTTAGCATTCAAAAGGAAATTCTGAGAGCCGAATCCTTTACCTAAATTATCAAAAAACAATTTGGCTTTTTTTTGGTCTGTGGAGACGGTGAACCCGAGGCGTGAGTTGATCTTTGTGCAACAGGTAAAGATTGTTATACCGATAACTCTTTTTGAAGTCTTTCTCTAGCTCCTCGGATGATAGAAGAAACTTGTTAATAATCTATATCTTACTCCTTTTTACTTATTACACCAAAACTACCCTTAATTACATCTAATTACCTTTGTCTCTGAGACCATATAAAAGTATATACGATAAGGCCGCTCTTTGAAAACACATGTTTATCTGTTGTATCACTTGTAAACAATGTCTTTATGTGTACAAGAAAGTCTATTTCTATTCTATTTGTAAAAGATATTTTTAAATGTCTTTAAAAGTGAAGGAGATGCTTTGTTCGACCGTATGTATTTTTTTTATATATGTTAAGCGGATTCGCCGCCAATTGTAGATGAATTTTCTTAAAACCGACTTTATGAAAAGTAGTAATATATATTCGACAGCGTTAATTCTTTAATGTCTGTTAAGCGATTTTCCGCTAAAATTATGTACCGATTTTTTGTTATCGGTGGAGTTTACTCCCAGTAGTCTTAATTTAATTATTGTGCAAAGAAATTTGAAAGGGGCATTGTAGGCGCTTATCAACTTATTATGAAAGTCAATTTTGATATTTAAATCCATCAATACCACTTAACAAAATAAGAAAATCGAAAAACAAACATAACACCTAAATTCTACACAAAGACAGTTCTGTCCTATATATATTAAATGAGAATCATCACCCACACCCCTTTTTTGGTAGAGTCTTTAAATTACCTGCTAAACCGGTGTAAGACGAATGTTTGCCTTGGGCTAAGCCCGACTTCGCAACCACGGATTCAAGCGGCAGATCGAAGTAGCCTCGGCTAAATCCTAAGAAATTGTGACAGATATAAAATGGACAGTCCATATTCGTAATGAACCAGAACTTTAAAGGTAATGTTTCATATCCTCTTTATTTTTTCGTGTAGATACCCCCACGGATGTTGGACTCGAACCGACTAAAATCACATGGTGTTCCTTCATGAGAGCGTCTATTGCTAGGGACCCGAGATACCCTCAGAAGGTAACATCCGGGAAAACCAGCAGATCTATTAATTATTTTCTCTTAAAGTCTTTCAACAGTCACTTACGGCCACTGTAAACACCCTATTGCAAACAACACAAACAGGTTAAAATAAATAGATTTATGTCTATGTATAAACCTGATTTAGTGTAGACGGATCAAAATATAAAGATGGCCGTCCCTTCTTCTTCACTTAAAGTTAAGAGGGAGATAAGCGGTTGACACACTTTTCTTCATTCAATATTCATTATTAGGCTATATAACTTTCGAAGTTGCAGTTTTTTCAAGTCTCAGGATTAGGGTGAGTGAAAGGGTCGGTAAAAAATCTTATCTAATTTAAGTGCTATTATTGAGCTAATTCGAATTAATTATACGCTTTCATTAACTTCATAAGTATAATAACTTGTTTTGACGCATTATTTGTAAATATCTGTTGGTATTCTTACGATCTACGTGTCTTATAGTGTCTTATAGTTTTAATAATTTCACTAGTTCAAACTATAATTATTACACTTAGAGAACGTTTTTCGTAAATCATTTAAAGTTGCTCACACAATACTTGAAGACCCCTAAATAGGTTCTCACTGTATATATATTTAAAGTAAGAAATTCCCGGACTTATTAACCGTTAGGTGCAAGACTATAGCACGTCCACAAATTACAGAAACTTCTAAAACTTAATAATATGAGTATTATAATAAATACGATAACTGTTTGTTCTACTAATCGATGTAATTAACGCAGTATACCTTCTGTGATGGACCATAATAGCTATCCATAAAACCCTTACGTAGGGTTGGGTATATACGCAATAAACTATTAAACGGTGTTCTAGTGTATGGGAGAGTCTTTATGGATATAAAATGAGAGTAAAAAGCATTGTCTTAAGTACATAATGCATAAAGTTCATTATAGCCCAACCAGATCGAGTTATAGTTATACGACGCTGATTTGTTTGATTTTTATACTCCCCAATCGGTCTGTATAAGCATATCCTTTCTTTCCCTTTCCATTCAATTCCCTTCCTGACAATATATTCCAAAATATCCCATCTAATTCCCAAAAGTGGCTGGTTATCGGTAAGTCTTGCACCCTATCACATACAATGAACTAAACTGTCATCAGCAAAATGTGGACACATAAATTAGCCTCGGTGTGCGTGACTTCACCACAAGATGCAGGAGAGTAGATTACGGTATGGTTATGTGAAGAGGTGGCCGTCTGACTACTTTGGTACGTAATTTAGCACTACAGCTTTCTGTTCCCGTTCAAAGACCCAGAGGCAGACCCAAAACCAGATGGGAAAGGTGTAGTTTTGAAGGACATGAAGAAGTGCAAAGTTACTGAAGACGACGTTCAGAAGATTGCGAAGGGGACGTAGGACGAAGACAAGAAAAGCCGACTCTACCACCATGGGGAATAACTAGGTTGGAAGAGACTGTAATTAAAAAAGTAAGTACTAAAAAAACTAAAAACTAAGACTGTAATTAAGTAAGTAAGTAAGTAAGTTTTTTTTTAACTATGGTTATTAATGCTTTTTATTTATTTAAACATTTAACATTGTATTTTTAACATAATTTACAAACTACAAGTCTGTCTGAAAATATTGAACCACTTGTACACAGCTAAACTGATACTTCAGATATAAGAGGGGCCTAACAGTAGATGTCGGGATTTTCTTTGTATGTAACACTATTGAGTGTGGGAAGTTTTAATGCGTGATTTAGGTAGAAAGTAGTACGATTATTTTTCCCTAGATGGCGCTGAAGTAAATCGGTTTTTGTTGTATTAATGTAATATTTACAAAGGCTTTTTATAAAATGTCTATTCATACACTTTATATTACAATTAGATAAACACAAACCCGTGTCATTAAGCTGGAGTAAATGAAATAGTATATTCTAATACCCAAACAAATAATGGCAGATTGATTGACAAGGTTCCATATACTAAATTTAATAAAAGACGGGTCAGCCGTTTATTCGGGAAAACAGGCAGCTAGATGTTTTAGCTGGACTTTCGAATTTCTCATATTAGTATAAATGAAACCTCCACAATGACACCGAGAAATAACACCTAGTCAAAAAGCCAAAAAGAGCCTTTATAAAAAAACTTTTTGTGTAAAATTCAATTAATTTAAAGAATCTTATATTTTTTAAATATCGATTCGGCGATCATTGTTCCGATAGTCATATCTGCACACGGATTAATAGCTAAGAGCCTCGACCAACACCTTAAGAGGCTCTCGTTAGATGGATGGATCAAGGGACTGATGCAGAAGGCAGTTCTCCTTGACACGGCCCGCATTGTCAGGAGGTTCCTATCTTTGGAGCCCTAACCAAAGGTGTCTTGGTCCCTCTACCCGATGTCGGTGGTCTATTATTTCTTATATTTTGAAATGTATTATTTATTTATATGATATATTCAAAAATGTAATTTATATGTGTATATTAACTAGAATAAAGGGAATAATAATAATATATTCTTTATTGTACACCAAACAAATACACAGAAACAGATATTATAGGAGAAAAAGAAATGCACAATGGGCGGCCTTAGCGCTAAGAAGCAATATCTTCTAGTCAACCTTAGGATGGACAGGAGCGTGATGATAAATCGGTTAGGCAGAAACAAACACCCAAATTTTGTCATTCAGAATTTGGTTCCACTAACGTATTAGGGGCAAACCTATTACCGTCATCCGGGCACTGTATGGCTGTTTATATACTGTCTGATAGATAACAGTCGGATTGTTTAGAATCCCTTTACGAAATCACTTGAAGAGATGGTATGTACCTCTTCTCCTCCACCGAGAACAACGCGTAATATTATTAATATTTATTATATGTATCACATAACATAAATCATTAAACAAATTAAAGTATATAACTAACACAAGCAATATTTGGTTAAATTAATTTGTTTCTTATCAACTTATCGCTGGCAGCGACCTTTTCCAGACAAGCTTTATTTAAGTAACAATAACAAATGTCTAATTACTTCTCATTAAACACAGTGAAAGATAAACATTGATATTACATATGGTTTAAGAGTATTCCTGCATACATACATACATACATATATTAAAGCCTGTATCCTTAAAAGGGTGTAAAAAGACGGACGTGTAAAAAATCCACATTTCCGAAATTAGAAGTATCCGAACCGAGCTCGTGGTGGATATAACGAAGCGAGTTGTGGGCTCTAATCTCTGCCTACCCCGATGCGAGAGTCCTAAGTTTAGTATAAATGTCCAAAAATTATAACTAGCACTTACGTAGTATGGGGCAAGTTTATTACCGTCGCTCACTTCCAGAAATAAAGAATAGAAAACTTGTAGTATACTGAAATATTCCTATGCAATGAGTACATATAGCAGTGGCAGTTGGTTGGATGTCATAATTAAAATACCCGATTTCTGTTATTAATTTGTCAATTTATGTCTGCTTGGTGCTGCTCACGGCTTATTAGTTTACATTACGTTTATTTACATGCATAAAATTAAACCTATTATTTTTTGGGAAAGTACATTTCATATTAAAAATGTTCAAAAAAATTTGTAAATAGAAATGTAGTTAAAATATTTACTGTAAAAATATTCTATTGCGAAGACTGGTATGATTTGATACAATTACATAGTATATCCAGTCACTTCTTGAGTTGATAGTGATAGTTTTTATTTGTTTTTATTTTTTCTTTTTTACTATTTATAGAATACTAGTCGTTCCCTGCAGTCACTACTCCTCTCCTAGAAGTCGTATACTATACTATATTATCATTAGTGTATTCTACCCAATATTACAATCTTTAAATTTAATCCGACTTACCTAATAAGGTACGGACCAAGAACCACACGAAAATATTATTCAATTCTATATAATTCATCTAATAAATAAATATATATATATATATGTATATGTATATATTTACACGGGCATTCTTTGGGGATCGACAGAATTGAAAACAAAGTAACTTGTGAATGGGGTAGCGTGCAGTGACGATGACGCGAGTTTCACGCTTTTGGTTCATCCAAAAAGTACACACATATACACAGTATACATATAGCTCAATGAAAGCGTTCGGTGACTGTGATTTTTGTTCACCCAAAAAGTCCTTAAAGCGCTTAAAGAAGTTTTTACTCAAAAAAAAATAGTAGTTCCAGAGATGAGAGCGTTGAAACAAACAAACAAAACAACTTTTCAGTTTTATTATATTACTGGAGATTGCAGCGGGGGGAGGGGCGTCCGTTCAACGCAGCGCGATCATGACATGACGAAAATATAAACAGAACTGACTCCTGACATACCTTCTCCATATTCTGCTTCTTAGTGTATTTCTGAAGTATCCACGTATTATTTTACACTCGAAATATTTAAAACGAAACTGTCATCGTTACATGGAATATATTTAACACTTTTATCCATCAAATTCATGACTTTGGTATGCTTAATTAGTAGATGAACACATGAAATTAGTTCTATGCGATGATATATAAATTAAAATGCTTTTTCTTACCTAGTTTGTCGACGAATTCTTTAGCTGAGGAAAATCCGATATTGATGAGCAACACGACAAATAACACGTACATGATGGTAGAAACTGCAAGTTGTAATAATATTACGAGAGCGATCCGCGTGCAAATCAGTATAATATTTATAATAACATTGCGATAATCACTCTTAGTTTAGACTTGGGTAAATATTTTATTAATATGCAGTATTGTTTATTGTTCTTTTACACGGCCGTGCAAAGAGGAGGGTTATATTTTTCGAGTGTATGCATGTATGTGTGATATTATTTATTTCGACATGCGAAGTGTTATTTGAACCGTATTAATGGGAGCTAATTAATACAGTAATAAAACGTAATACTGTCGGGTTTTGTATGTTTTTTTTTAATAAAACTTTTATCTTATATGGCTAGCTAGCCTATTTGAAAATTAGATGATGATGCTGACAGTAGTGAGTATATTTGTAAACCGTACACGATAAAACAATATTAAAACAATATATGAAACTCGACAGCATAACATTTTGTGACTGTCAAGTCAACTCAGCATCTTTTTAGTAAACGTCAAAATTGTGGGTTTGGGACATTTTTGTATGTAATAGGTGTGACGTGACCTCACGGGTATTGTTAAGACCTCTTTTTGTGTTAATTCGATGAATAAAAAATACATTAAAAACGTTACAGTATCCGTGTCTAAGCATGGATGGGCCGGCTCGACCGCTGCGATGTCACGGCCTCTCAGAAAACCGGTTGTGAAGCAACGCATGCGTCTCCTCTTTCCCATCTACTCATCCCCCTCTCTTCATTTCCCTCCCCGCATCTTGAGTTACTAGTGTTCATGGAAGGCGGTTGTCACTTACCATCAGGTGACCCTTCTATTCGTCTGTCCCTGTTGTAATTTATTTTTAGTAATCCCATTGCCCGACTTAGTGAAATAATTTAATTCAAGAACAATCATATCATAGCATCACGAGAGGATCAGCGCCATGTGTTTTTTCTTACATTCTTCTCTATTATTGGCCAATTCACTGCTTGCTAAGCAGCTAGCCGTATCCTCTATCGAGCAGCCCATCCATGTTTTGATGTCGTCCTCTTCTTTTATGTGTGTCAACTTTCATTCATGTACTAACTCAACAGAAAATACTCTCCATAGCTGTCAGCCCTATCGAATTTAAAACAAGTTAATTTAGATTAAGTCGTTGCAGCTTAGCATGATCGTATATTTTTCCGGGATAAGAAGTAGCTTTTGTGCTATTTCAAGCTATAATTTATATGTGCCGTTTTGCCTTTTAGCCGTTTGGGCTTGATTGAATAACAAATACCGATCTCTCCTCTATCATTCGCGTTTGCAATAAATGCCGTAACAAGTAAAATTATATAAGTACGAGTATCAGTTACAAAAATGATTAATATTATACGTTCATACATAAGTATTATGGATTTTTCTGTAAATAATGGGATGTCATATCATATTTTAAGACCGGGATATTTTTCGCTCCTTTGTTTAATGGAATTATTTATCATTTCAGTTTCCAGATTCCTCCAATTTAAAGTGCAGCATTTCACATCGTGTGGTTTTAGCTGGTTCGATTCCAACACACCATTCCACTAAAAACCCAGTGGGATGATATGTGTAATAATTACCGTTGTTAAGCTGATGATGATAATGAAGATAACATTACATCTTTGGCTGGATGATTGGAACGCCACCACTGCCCAAGCGCTGTTCTAGGAAATGTTAGATTTGCAGAAAGAATCTGTAGAGCCCATTTTCGCAGAACGAATCTGTAGAGCTCATTTTCGCCTGCCGAATTTTCGGCAGATACGGCCTTTAAACGGTCAAGAAAAGAACGTATTCCCACCCCAAAGGCCGGCAACGTAATTACAACTCCTGTTTTGTAGGTGTTCATAGGCGGCGGTAGTCCCCCATATGCTCGTTTTTCACCTATAAGCATTAAAAAAACCTAATAGATACAAAGACATCTCTCTGTTTTTTTTATGGTGTAGGGGGACAAACGATCAGACGAGTCACCTAGCCGGAAGTGACTGCCGCCACCCATGACCACATGCAATTCGAGAGTCACAAGAGTGCTGTCCGCCTTTTAGGATAGAGAAAATGGAGGAGGGGAAGGGAAAGGGGGTTGGGCCTCCGGTAACCTCACTCACTCGGTTACACAATGCAATTGTTTAACAGCCGGTTTTTTTGTGAGGCCGTGGTAATATTCCGATCGAGCCGGTCTATACGTGCCGAAGCATGGCTCTACCACGTTAATTATATATTAAAGGATCTAGAATTTCTTTTTTATATCGTCCTACCATAGTGACTCCACTTTGCCTCATGGAAAGCAATAAGCGCAGTCCAAGAGTGGTGGTCACCATCCTCTTTGCATGTCTAGTCAATGCAGCATGGTGACCCACACTATGGCCTCCTGCTAATCAGGCCGCCATAGTGTGGGTCACCAAAAAACATCAATCAAAGTGGGAAGGAATCATCACGTGCGTTGGTAGTGAATTCCAGGCTTTCACCGATCAGCACAGGAAACAAGAGCCAAACCGCTTAGTTCGGGACCGTATATTTTCGACAATCAAACGGTGACTCCTTAAAATGTTCCAGTTGAGTGTTTTACGTAGTCGCACCTGCTTGATAGTGACAATAGGCAGTGAGACAATAGTCATATGATGTGTTCAATTGTACGAGTGGCCTTGTGTCTGCGGCAGATGAAGTCATTCATGATTAAATTACGTTAACTTAAATTTATTTGTGGATCCAATGTTACGTAATTAGACTGGGCGTGCAATTGAATAGCGTGATGGTCAAGACGTTCTGTCTGAGTTAAATTCATTGATTATTACCTAAATATTCACATAAGCTAGACCGCCAAATTGCATAGCAGTTTCTTTGCAAATACTGAGCGCTCCAAGTTATATATCTTAAATCTAATATAAATCTATTACTATACTAATACTAGTGTTATGAGTTATAGATGTATGTTTATATTTTAAATCAAGAGTGCTTAACAATAGTTCTTTAGTGTTTTTCTTAAACATATTTTTTTAAAATGCAGTCCTTTTCAAACAATACTTTATTATACAATCGTGTTATTAAATACATCATAGTTCTTTCATATATATAATAATAATAATAATTACTTGCTTTCGGTTAAATATATTCATTTCGAATAGAATTCCTGAGCATACAGCTTGAAGCTTTAGGTCTTAAAAATCCTATGGTTTTATGTCGTTCACTTGTTAACATATATTTAACTTTTTGATGAACTGGCAGTTTATTACATATTGGGAACAGCTGCATATAATATTTGTGCTCTTATCTACTAATGATTTAAAAAATCTTATCTCTATGTTTAGTCTGTCTATATATAATGTTTTACACGTATGATCGTAAGAACTCAGGCAATAGCTAAAGGTGGCATCCACCATCGCCTGGCACAAGATACGTGCATGTTGTATATATAGAATTGCTCGGTTAGTGACACATTTAATTGTTTTAGTAGCTTGAATTTGCATAGAATGGACACCAGTTTATAACACATATTGTTGGTGTGAAGTTTCCAGGTTATGTGAGTATCTACTGTGAGTTCTAAATATTTATAACCATTATATGTTTATTAGTATGAAAGAACAGTTAAAGGTAGGTAGGTGTATTGGCCCCATTTAATATTTTTTACTCTACTTCAAAAAAGAGGAGTACTTTTACTACTTATGACTTCAACTGTATCTTTCTTTTTATGTATGTTAAGTGATTTCATCGCCATTTGTAGATCGATTTAATGTTTTTTTATTCGGATGAGTAAACTCCCGCGTTAGTCCTGTTGCAAACAAATTTCATTTTAGGATAAATGGCAGAGTTTTTAAATTCATTTAATTTTTTCTTATGTAACAAAAAATATGTACACGTTTTCACGAATTAAAGTATTCAGCAAAGGAATTGGAAATGCGCATTTCATAGTATGAGTCTATATATACTGTCTGATAGATAACAGTCCGATCCCTTAGTCGCCTTGTACAACACCACCTGGAAGAAGTGGAGAAGGCCCTATTCTACTAAATAAGTAAACTAAAAAGTGGGAAAAATAAATTTAAATAATGTGAATACTTTACCGCAATGCCGGGTCTGTTGGTCGTGGTTAGTGGCTGACTGCTGAACCGAAGGTTTGACTCCCAGGTGGGACAAATATTTGTGTGATCCACAAATAGTTTTTTTGAGTCTTGGTGCCCTTTGTGTTCTTTGACTGAATGTTTGTAAAGCCCCCCGCGACATACGACATCCCTAAAGCGGGAGTAGTCTTCAAAAAATAAAATATGGGCGGCCTTTGGGGACTGACGATAGACGTGAAAACTAAGTAGCAGTATACATATAGCTCATGGGAAGCTTACGATGGCGATGACGCGAGTTTCATGTTTTTTTGTGCACCCAAAAAGCTCAACGCGCCCAAAGAAGTTTTCACTTCAAAAAAACTTAAGCACAAACTTATACGAGTCTATATCTGTAATGTTTATCAGTCACTTATAATCCACGGTATGACAAGGCTATATTTCATTTCAAGTTGTCAATTTAAGTTAGGGCGCAACTAACTCAGAACTAAGGCTCAAAACTTGGTGTAACTTCACTCAAGTTTGGTTCTCGATTACGGACGCGTTATGCTTGTTAAATAAAAATACGATAATGGTGGCGATAAAACTAATATTGTGTTATTATTGGATGGATTTACTTCAAGGGTAGTTAGATGAGACTTTGGTCCAGTTGTGACAGTAAAATCCATGAGAAAATCATATTAGTCTTAAATTTTATGATAGACGCATTGAAGTCGGTTGTGTACTTTTTTAAAGTCCGATTATTTTAGTTTATATTACTCTTCCCATATCCTTCACTACTCTTGAGATGAGGTGTCCATGAACGGTGTTTGTAACTCAGGTGAGTCGCCTGTTCATCTGTCTCCCTCTATTTAAAAAAAAATATATGTACATTAGACTACCTCATAATCTATATTATAAACTTAATGCCTAATTTCTACTAATATACCTTAGGGTGGTGTCGAAATACGATAAGGTGCATTAGATATTATAAAAATATAAAGTAGGTTAAAATGTATTAATCATTAATTAACTCTTGGTTTGACAAAACAAAGATAGGTACGAGGATTATTCAGCAGGTCATAATAATATTCAATAATCATCATTAATTTCAGAAAATTCCATATTATGTTAGTAACAATTATACAGGCGACAGTTTAGAAGTGTAAGGCTATTTTTGTAGTGTTTGTTGCATCTAACATTTTCATATAAGCTTTTCATACCGTAAGACTAACCGTTTCGGTAAAGAAACCAAAAAAAAAAAAGAAAAAAAAAATACATAAATTGAATGTGGAATTTCACAATTCATGTTAATGGCATCCCTAACATTAGTGCATCTTTTACCTTGTTGCATATTTGTGCACACCTATTTTTAAGTCTAAAATTTATGGGACTAGCACCTAAAGAGTTTATTCTTTGTTTGTTTGTTTGTTTTTTTTTTTTTTTTTTTTTTTTGTATCTGATATTGAGGAATAATGTAAGCTGTAAAACCGCCAAACGGTGACCATTAAGGTATGAGTTCTAACCTCTAAGTTACAAGGGCGTATTGATATACATTTCTAAACGTTAGTTTTCAACCCTCGCATAATACTGAACATACTCCATAATCAAGTTTAAGTAGGCATGAAACGTTTGGGCCGAAGCTGTGCTATTGTTTTACTAAACACGGTTTTATGCTGAGTAACAGAAACGTACATAGACTCTCAGTATATGACTAAATAATTAATTATTACTTAATGATTATTTTTTGCAATAAAATTATTATATTTAATTATAATAGACGCTATTTTTCACCTTTGAATTTTCCACCCTCAAAGGTTTATTTTTATTTACAATCATTACAAATGATTGATTAAAATCGATTCACAATATTAAAACAGTACACAGAAGAAATTAGTCAAATTGAATACCTCATACTTCCACTGCTCCACTTCAATTTAAACTCAGTCTAAAGCTTGATTATACTCGCGACGGCATTAAACTGTTGAAGAGATTGCACAGGGGATGGAAATAAGGGTAGTTTGTGACGTGTCACGTGAGACGCTGACGTTTAATGGATGTAAGTTTTGAAAGGACGCCCGCAGTTTACAAACAATCGCTTTATTACAACATTTTCATTTAGTCTTGATTGTTACATACATACATATACATAATACTCACGCTTATATCCCCGAAAGGGTAGACAGAGCGCATTAAACGTCTATATTTTGCCAACCATAACATAATTTAGCTCCAGTTACGGATTATGCTGCACGCCTACTGCCGTCAATCGCTCACTTTATAAAGTTTATACATACTATCGGTATCAGTCCCAATTGTAGACATAAATAACTTAATAGGTATGAATACGTATCTTTATATATATAATTCTACTGTACGTGTGTATGTCACTGAACTCCTCCTAAACGGCTGCACCGATTTGAATGAATTTTTTTGTATGCGTTTGTGTGGCGCCCTTGGTGGTTTGGATTCACAAATAAACCCGGCAGATGGCGCTGCAGTCGGTATCGAGAATATTTATCTATACTGCAACTTCAGGACAACGTCTGACGGGTACGCTAGTACTAATATAAAAATCTCTTAACTGCCGTGTGGTTCACGGTGCAGTAGATTAAGATCACCACATCTCTACCTGGTGGTATAGTAACAGGCGAGTGAGGAAGCGGACCGTTATTTATCAGATAGTATATTTACAGTGATACAGATACCAGATTCAATTTAATCTTTGTACTGAACGTTCCGTTGTGGTTACTTCTTGCGAAGCTGCGAACTCTGCTGCTCTAGACTCACCACCCTGCGACCTACTCGATCACAACATCTTTCAAATTCACGACAACATAATAAATTAAAAAATCCTTTTGCAGCTTCGTCGCGACACGTAGTATATGAAATATAAGCTGTACCAACTTTTTTCATCAGCTCTTTTACATCAGGGAACCTCGTTATTGTGCGTCAGTTGCGTTTAATCAAATTTTACGAACATGTTCTACATGTTCCTAACCTAACCAAGTTAGAACCTAATAAAATTGTGTGTATTTTATATCAATATTAATTAATAAGCCTAAATTAATATCTTAAATAATTAGAATCAAAACTTCTGTGTATACTGCGACGCTAGCCTGGTCAAAGAGCACGAAGTAATTATGTCAGAGTAACATAATTCTAAATGGCAAAATTGTGGGTGTTTACTATTTTTAACATGTTACTGGTTTAATAAACATACACTTCTCTTTTCATTCCACCGAAAACATACATTCGTCAAAATAAAATAAAATATGCCACATTTTATTTTCTTTTAATCTTCAAAGACAACTCCGCACTCGGTTTAATTCCTGTGTCGCGGAGGACTTTTCAAACATTCAAATAACGGAAACAGAACACCCAGGCTCAGAACAACAATTTTTATGGATTACACAAAGTGTGTGGATCGAACCCACAACACTCGACGTTGCTTAGTAATGAGGTAACTCTTTAAACCACTACGCCATCCAAGATCTTGACTTGCTCGGGCTGTTGCTTATACTTTCCAATGGATTCGTATCATCAGAAACATTTCTCTTTCACAGCCTTTCCTTGTTTATCATTTTCCCTTACAGTATTCTGACTGGCCTGTTGGTCTAGTGGTTAGAGACCCTGACCGTTAAGCCGGAGTTCGTAGGTTCGATTTCTACACGCAACGAAAATTTGCGTGATTTACAAATAATTGTCCTGGGTATATTGATAAATTATAGAATAGTCTCAACTCTGCAGCTTAGCTTAGCTTAAAAATTCGTGAACTGACTGATATTGAAACAGCCAGGTTAGTCTACTTTTCTTATTTTCATAGTATAATTTCCTATGGTACTTAACTGGGGGGCAATGCCTCTGATATTCAGTTTCTCTTTGTGCTGCAGAAGAGTACTATCCTAGAAGTTTATAATTTAGATAATTAGTCGTTATTCGCTGAAGCAGAAATTCAAAGAAATAAACATAATGACAGTCCCATGACATATCTATGAAAACTTAATTTACTTTCATAAAAATAAAGGTCACTTCATTAAGTGATATACACTCTTATCGTACACGTAATAGGCATGTTGGACCTGATTCCAGGCTCCACTAACAAGTCGTTCGTCGTCCTCAAATAGTGTCTTATTGAATAGTATATGTTGTACACAAAATATTGTAATATCTATATGTTAATTTAAAAAAGTGGCCACTAATTTGGTTGCCCGATTTCTTCTCATAAGGCTCAACCATTGGGAAACAGGTGGTTATAGACCAACGAAGGCAGGTATTCAATTATTTTATCTTTTTAATATTAGTTTCACATTTGACGGTGACGCTGTGTGTATTGATCTGTAACTTTAAATACTTTTTAAATAAGACGATTTCAAATAATTGTTGATTTTATAAAGTAGGTATTTAATTTGAATTTTTCTTACAGCGGGAGTTATTTATGTAATTAAAAAAATCCCATCGTATCGCATTATACTTAATACATACCACGCCTTGGGGAATACAGACGTGGGTATATAATAGAGACTATAACTATCCAGAATCCAGAATATCTGTTCCAACGGTGACATACATGTATTCAAGGATAAGTTGATTAACTCTAAGGACGTACGCTGACAGTAATATACGGGCCGTAATTCAACGATGACACGCAGCCACGCTGGGATAGAACCGCGTTGAGCTTTGCATGAGGTGACTTATTGAGGAAACTAATTTATTCGCTTCTATTTATATATACAGTAATACCCCGGACTTACGCGATAGGTGGGACAAAGCGATAGCCGTGTAAGTCGAATTCGCGTAAGTCGGGGTTCAACTTTGTATATAAATACGTATAAAGTTTGTGTAATCGGGACCAGTCTAAAGAAAAAAATAATTTAGAGGATACATGTTTAATAAAATGTTAGATAGTAAGAATAATACTTTAATATGAATGAAACAACGTAAACCGTAGTTGTTTTGATATCGAAAGTCTTCATATAATCTAACAATGTCGCCAGACGAGTTTTTCTTCTCTCACGTAAAATTTTCTTGTAGTGTGCTAGTAACTTTTTTATTTCCCGTTTTGTAGCAGAAACTCGCTCTTCATTAGTTTTTTTTTTTCTAAAATTTGTAACCCCTTTTCAATTGACCGACCGAGGCCTTCTGTTAATTTTGTAAACGTCATTTGATTTTCGGATTCAACTTCGTCTAACATAGGGATAAAACAATTCCACACGGAATACGTTCAAAGTTGTCGTAAACCGAACACGACGATGCGCGCGGTGTTCAAAAAGAAAATCCGCGTAACTCCGAATTCGTAAAATAATTAATAATAACTCGTAAAACGGGGTAGCGTAAGTCGGGGTATTATAATATACAGATATTTCAAATAAAGTAAATATACAAAAACAGTCGTGTGGTTTTCGAATGAGTTAATGTCGATTAAGGAAGCGGACTGTTATCTCTCAGACAGATCTGTCTTGCTTGCCGCCTATATCCCCGAAGGGATAGGCAGGATAGGCATATTTTGCATACCGTCGTATAATTCAGTCCCAATTACACGTTGGCAACTATAATTAATATAATTCTAGTAATTACACTTTTTACCAGCGGCTTCGCTCGCATTGAATCCCTTAAATGTAGATGGTGTTAAAGTTGCTAGATTTTCAATTTTTTTTTGACAAAAAATCACATCTACCAAAATATTTTTTATTTTACATAAAAAATTATAATATGTATATAAATATAGTATCATACTTTGAGAATATGTGTACAAAGTTTCATGATAATCGGTTGAGTAGTTTTGGCGTGAAAGCGTAACAAACAAACTTACATTCACATTCATAATATTAAGTAGGGATTATAACTACAACCTATTGCACAATCGTGGGATGTTTGTAACTTAAAATCAGATAAATGGGAGTAATAAGTATGAACAGAAGGCAATTCAAGAAAAAAAATATATTGCATAAACGAATAAATTTAGTTTGTTCACTTACCGTTTTAACAGTGAGGCCGAACCCTTACAGTGTCTTCAACCGAACACCTCGACACCGTCGCAAAGAAACTAAATATAAGGGGAGAGAACGAAGATTATTTTTACTACAGAATTTTTTATCTTTCCACGAGAACTGATTTAGTAGTTTTTTTTTTTAAATTTGAAATAGACATTGAAAACATATAACACTGAGTTTAGTTATGACAGGTTTTACGAGTACAGTAAAATTAAAGAGAAGAGTACAGTAAAATTAAAGAGAAGAGTACAGTAAAATTAAAGAGAAGAGTACAGTAAAATTAAAGAGAAGAGTACAGTAAAATTAAAGAGAAGAGTACAGTAAAATTAAAGAGAAGAGTACAGTAAAATTAAAGAGAAGATTACAGTAAAATTAAAGAGAAGAGTACAGTAAAATTAAAGAGGACTGATAGAATATGAGAAAGATGACACGGCCATCAACAACGTTTAATCTACATATTAATGGTTATTAATTGCCGACGGATAAATAGTTGTTTAGTGGTTGGTGGGTAGGTGCCCTAAATCTGGATATTCTTTGTCTTTTTAAATAAGATGATTTTAGACACATAGATACGCTCACGCGTTTAATGTAGTCAGCGGTGTAAAATAAACGTGTTATTGGGAGCGGTTACGGAATAAGAATTTTGTCTGTCTGTCTGAAAGCTCTTTAGAAACTAAAGATTAGAAAATCAAGATTATATTGAAAGGGACAGCACAAGAGACAACACAAGAGGCAATGTAGGTAAAAGGATGTTGCTTATACAGATGAAATTTGGGAGTGTAAGTAATTGCTTTTAAAGTAATTGTGGGAGAGCCATGCTTCGGCACGTGTGGGCCGGCTTGACAGGAGTATTACCACGGCCTCACAAAAAACCAGCTGTTAAATAATGCTTGCATTGTGTGACCGAGTGAGTCCTTTCGCTTCCCCTCTACATTTGCCCACCCCTCCTTTCCTCTCCTCAGTTTCCACTATCCTAAAAGGCGGATAGCACTCTTGCGACTCTTGAGTTGCAAGTGTTCATGGACGGCGTAAGTCACTGACTATCAAGTGACCCGTCTGCTCGTTAGTTCGTCATATTTATACCATAAAATAAAGAAAATAAACAGGCTACTGCCGGCTTTGCACATACATATGTCTTGTTATTGTGTTCATTTTATCGCATGCTAAATCGCGATAATACAAAAAGAAGGAGACTTCATGGAAGTATACCTATCTAAAGATTTAATTCTAGACTAGATTTATCTCTACATAACCCTAAAGGTAGACCAGTAGAGAATGCCTGTGACATGAACTCCACCGTTGTACAATCTTGTAGAGCAAAGAGTTTTAAATAAATAAAGCTTTTTCATTAATTCTTTTTACGGTTTCTAGTTGCAGAGTTCCCCTTTACCTGAGGTGTGGTTGTAATAAACCCCGCAATTAAGAGTTTTACTCTCAGCTGCCTTTGAGTATATTTTATCTCGACATTTCTCGGAAACCTTTGCACTAAGTTACGAAGCTGCCAACAATAAAACCTCACATAATTTGTTCAATGAGACGTTTTTTTTTATCAAGTTTAGCTAAAGCATAATTAAAGTATTTTTATTTGCACAAATGCAATTTATTTATAGATTAAAAAAGGGTAATCCAAGAAACGAACTCTTTGCAGAATGTAGGTAATTTACTGTTGTTATTACTATTGTTCTTGCTGACAGGGTTAGACAAGACTTAGATATTATTCATAAAAACACAATTACAATGAACAATCCACTTGATTTTCAAAATTTATTTTTACATATGTATGTAACTGAGTGAGGTTTCCGGAGGCCCAATTCGCCCTCCCCCCTTTTCTCTCCCCTCATCTCCTTTCTCTTTTTTTTCCATCTCCTCATCCCTCCTCTCTTCTTTCCGCTCCCTGCATCCCCCATCCCTTATCACCCTCAAAGGCGGGCAGCGCACTTGCGACTCTTGAGTTGCAAGTGTCCATGGACGGCGGTGTCACTTACCATCAGGTGACTCGTCTGTTCGTCTGTCCCCCTATAGTATATAAAAAAAAAAACGTACAAATAAATTAATTTCACACTGAAAGATTTTAGAAAATATTAAACGGAATGATATACAAACTTGTTAATATTATTGTTGCTTTTTCAACGAGTCTTCTCGTAGTTTCTTTTTAAGCACCGTCGCATGCGATGAAACCATTGACTGAAGCAGTAAGCATACTCTTCTTTAGGGATCTCGTCCACGCCTTTTCCAAACGCAGACACGTCATCTTTGGGGTTCATAAAACGAATTCCTCTAAGTTTATCTTTTATTTTTGGAAAAGAAAGAAGTCACAAGCTGCCAGCTCAGGACTGTAAATAGGATAACTCACTAACTCCACATCTTAGTCCACGCATCGATAGAGAAATATTTGATAGTCTGTCTGGCGTAATGAGCCGGAACGTTGTGGTGGTGGAGGAGGATCCTGCTTCTTAGGCACTCATTTTCCAAGACAATGAGTAAAAAATTACTGACACTACAATCTGCAGCAACAGTCCTTTCGTCTTTTAGATTGATTGTTGAAATAATCCGTCCATCCAAACAATGAGGCAATCATCCATTTGCCTTGACTTTTGACCTTCTTGCTTTTGTTGGCAAGTCTTCCAATGGAAATATTTAATGTTTTGGGTTCGTAACAATATATGCAGCTTTCATCACCAGTGACGATATCACATACAGCATTCGATTCACATCCGTCATACTTTTCAAGCATTGATAGGTATCAATCCAAGCGACGGCGTTTTGGATCTTCCGCCAAATTATGAAGTATCAAACTAGAACAAAGCTTACTGACGCTTAAATATTCATGTAAGACTTTCTGTACTTGACTCATACTAATGCCTATAACTGCTCTGCTGCTCTGTTAATATGTCACCCTTCTATCAGCTTCTATAGTTAGCGGCACAGCACTCACGTTTTCTTCAGCGGTCGCTGTATTAGGACGTCCTTGTCGAGAATCGTCAGTGAGTTTTCTTCGACTACGTTTAAACTCATTTAACCAATTGTAAATAGTGGCTGAAGATGGGGATGTGTAATGAAATACCAATAGAAGTCTATGGTAACATTGTTGTTGAATAAGACCGTAACGAAAGTCATAATAAATCATTGAGCAAAAATGTTCTCAAGTGAAATCCATTGCGATGCACGACAAACGCTTACTAAATTGCCCTAAATTTGTAAAAGCAAATGACATACCTATTAATTCATTAATTATTACATATCTACAGATTCGAAATTTAAATAAAGTTTTCATTGGCTGATTTTCTCACTGGTAGGCCAGTGTGACAATCAACCAATGAAAATATAGGTGTGTGACCCATGTATGTTATACATATAATATGTATGGGATTAAGAGTGTGTTAAAAGACATAGTACGTATAGGTACTTACATACGATAGAAAATCCGACTGCGCAAGAAAAAGGGTTATGCCTCTTTCTTGCATAGTCGGGTGAGAAGGCAAGGAGCAAGTATAAGCATACATACTCATGCAGCTGGGAGAGAGAGGACTGCACCCGGTCCTTCCTCTATTATATGGCGCCATGCGGTGCGGTGCACGGTGTCGCGCGTCAAAGGTTTATTGATTACTCGAGCAAGCAGTAACGAGCAAATATACTCATATTTATTTATTTATTTATTTGATTTTATGCACATGTTGTACAAGGCGGACATAATACCACAGGCATTCTCTCCCAGTCAACCTTAAGGTGTGGCATAAATAAATAGCAGTAGGGGCAAATTTGTGAAGTTATATATAGTCAGTTAATAGTTAAATTATGGTCTTATTATATATATATTACTATGATACATCATATAGTAATAAATACATATATATATAAACATACAAACATATATAATATATATACAAACATATATACATATGCACACATACAGTGCACATAATTAACACTATAAAGTCAGGTAAGTATGTACTAGTGTTGTGACATTTCTAGTAGTGCATTCCAAAGTAGGACTGATTGGATATAGAAGGAAGAGTTCACAAAGTCAGAGAGGCACAAGAGAAGATTGTTGTGAGTGGAACGAAGATTTCTATCGTGATTTGACGATAGAAACTTAATGTACGGAGCTAAATAAGATGGTAGAAATGTTAATGCTCGTGGGTTTCGGCGTTGGCGAATAGGGAGTCATTATAACTCGGAACGTAAAGCAGACGTGGTCATACTTGCGAAGATTTAAAATAAATCGAATGAAAATAGAATAAATCGAATTAAGAAGGCGGTCTAGTTTGTTGAGAAGGTCTGCATTCAAGTTGAAATAGCACACGTCCACCATAGTTGATTAAAGGAATGATAGGGACTGTATTACGATAGTTTTTTAACCGGTATAAATTTCGGAGACTTCCAGTAACTTTCTGGCTTACTTGAGTTACTTGGGTTCGCCAATCAAGCGTTGTGTCAATATGCAACCCCAGGTCTTTAACTACCGAACAATTGAAAACTAGAAGTGGTATCAATCCTACACATAATACGTTTGCTGCCTACCACGATTACCTTTGGTAGGGTTTACGGATAAACCAAACAACCTCTTCGAACAGCATTTTATGAATTCTAAGTCGTTGCAAATTTTATCAATGGCTTGCGGTATCTCTTCAACGTGTAAAGCTGCAAGTCGTCAGCGTACAATTGATACTCACACTGAAGGTCTAGAGTGATGAGATTAATATACATTGAAAACAATAGTGAAGATAAAATACTGCCTTGAGGGACGCCAATGTAAAGATCACACCAATTCGATGACATGTCGTCAACGCGTATGCACTGTTGTCGTCCTTGAAGATAGGTAGAGAACCATTCCAAAGCTTCTGAGGAAACCATCAAGTGTTTTAGGATGGACACCAGGACTTTGTGACTGACGGTATTGAAGGCATTTGAAAAATCAATCAAGACCAAAACAGTGACCTTAGTGCTTTGCTGTGACCGGATCTGAAGTCCGACTGTAGTGGACTTGGGAGGTTATCTTTGTTTTATTAGACACATAATATTTTTTAACAATGACGCTTTACTACCCGTGATCAATCGAATAAGTTTTAATCTCTCTTTTGGTACAAACAATGTACAAAGTTTCCTTCATAAATTAACTTCAAATATGAAAAAGTAGCTAAAGAAATAAAAAAATGTACCGACATTTTTTCCGCCTTGAAATTAACCGTAAGTAATTAATTACCTCCTTTTCCGCTGTTTTTTATGTGCGGGAAAGAGATGTCGTACTTCCTCTTGAGTTGAATAAGTTCTCTAAAAATAGTAGCACGTTATATAACTTTATGTTTTTATTTACATAATGAATTGACAAATTGTATTACCGAATGAGGGACCACCACTGCTGGACTTAGGCCTCAAGCTACGAGTACGTCCGCTATAGCTCCCGGTCTTCCACCTGGCGATTCCAGCCTATCCCAGCTAGCTTCTTAAGGTCGTCTGTCCATCTGTCTGTGAAAAATACAACATCTTACAATTTATTCATAGTTAGAGGGCTCTGAGCACTTCCTGGAGGACAGACTTCCTGAATTGCTTATACTCCTCAATTTATCTGTATAAGTAGTGTCCAGTTCCTTGCACATTTGTGTCCTCCTTTTCCTAATAATATACTCCCAAACGTGTATGGATAACGTTAACAGGCTTTTTTTTACGTTAAGAAGTCCTCATGGACTTGACCGGCTAAAACCACCACGGATTCTTCCGCGGCCAGCAGTAGGCCCTCCTCCGACGTCCGGGCGTCGTCTGTAGATGGAGAGGGTAGTCGTGTTTTCCCGCTCCCTTTTGATTTCCCGGAAATGGGTGAGGTTTCTGGCGGCCCAACTCCCCCTTCACTTTCCTCTCCCCTCATTCCCCCTCTCCTCATCCCCTCTCTCTTTTTTCCAATCCCTGCATCCCTCTATCCCTCATCACCCCTGCATCCCTCTATCCCTCATCACCCTCAAAGACGGGCAGCGCAAATGCGACTCTTGAATTGCAGGTAGGTGTCCATGGACGGCGGTCGTCGCTTACCATCAGGTGACCCGTCTGTTCGTCTGTCCCCCTATAGTATATATAAAAAAAATACACGCTGCATATTTTCGCTGCATCCCGCTCTTGCACTAAAAACTGGGAAGCGAATTATGTAGTTTTCTGCCTTTATTTCATAATAGATATTTTTGAAATAGAATTAATATACAACCGTAGCAGTAGCCAAATGGTTCTTGATGGAGGGGAATAAGGCCAGTTCATCTGCCCCCTAGGTATCGTAAAGGGTGGCTTAGGGTTCGGACTGTTATCTAACAGATGGTAAATGTAGTCACACAGTGTCCGGATCATGGCACAAGGGGACTAATTTTATAGTTTGGCTAAAAGTATACGTTTGAGACATTCTGCCTATCTCTTCTGGGATATAAGCGTAAATGATATGTGATGTTACAAAAAAACTGTGTAGTAGTACCAGAATTCTTGGTACAAGCTATGCTAAAGTGTGATATTACTTTTTTTTTTATTTCCTACATCAGTAATGAATCTTGCGGCCAGGCACAACTTAATTTCATCGATTTCGGTCTAATACGATTAGCAGTAACGCAAAGTTATCCAATCAAAAAACTTGCGAACAAAACCCATATTATAACATTATGTGAGATAAGATAATAGATAATGTTTGTTGTGATCGCGACCTGTCTGAACTTGGCCGGGGCGCCAAGCTGAACACAAATTAACAACACGCTAGATAGAATAACTTGGTGGCGAAACTTTGCCGGCCAAGTTTATTTATTCTGTAAACGATGTTTCGAATAGAGTCTTGGGTGCACTTCGTGGGAAAAAAATCGTACAGATGTGAGACGTGTTGAGTGATTTCTTTTGTAGAATTATAATTTAACAAAGCTAGAAGTTTGTTTGTAATGCAGAGAAATACTATATGCCATAAAACATCATGATATGACCCCTAGGGGCAGAACAGTTAGATATTTTTGCGTATAGCTAAATGAGCAAAGTGTGTTAATTAAACTTATGTTCTTGTTAGAAATAAGTGCATTGCTTTTTGACTACACAAAGAAAAATAAACCGTCCAAGTGCGAGTCGAACTCCCGCACGAAGGGTTCCGTACCATTATTTATAAAAACGGCAAAAAAGGGAGCCCCCTTAAATATTCATTTTATTCGGTTTTTTAGTATTTGTTGTTATAGCGGCAACAGAAATACATCATCTGTAGAAATTTGACGGTTCATGAGATACAGTCTGGTGACAGACGGACAGCGAAATCTCAGGAACGTATTTAGGGTTCCGTTTTACCCTTTGGGTACCGAAGCCTAAAAAAACAAAAACCAGTAACCGCAGATGAAACTGTTTCGAAAAGCTAGTAAGATATCATGTAAGTAAAACCATCAGTAATAATAATAACCAAAAAAGCCTTTATCCACTGCCCAAATTAGAGACCAGTTTTAAAGTTATTGAAAGTAACGAAACGGTAACGCATTTGAATTACAGGCGACATTGGGAGGCGGTAGACGCTTACCCTCAGATGAATAGACCTAGTAAAACCAGTTGCTAAAACACTTTACCAAAATACCTACCACTACAAGAGTAAAACTAAATTTTCATTTGACCCATTCCACATGATTGGCAAGTAGCCGTCCTAACGTCATGCCCGTCACGCTGATGCGGGTCGCGCTGCGTCACTCCGTAATAAACAGTTTGGGCAAATCACGCACCCATTTCTAATACGCAGTCCGTTTTAGGATATACAACACATGTAATGGTCGAACACACTTCTGCCTACTTCTTAAGAGATACAGGCTTATGTATGTATTTTTGTAATTTTTTATGAGTGCTCTACGTTCAAATATTTACCATCATTATTATTTTTTATAGGCTTCTCTAGAGATAAATCTTTGAAGCGTTTAATGAATTGTATTGTCCAGTTTCCTATGTAACCCTTGGCTATTATAAGCCATAAATGACGGTCAAGTCTGCTATATTCAACAGAATATTTTATCTCACAAGAAGGATCATCGCATTCATGAACAATTTAATAAACAGTCTTGGACATTCCCTAGTTATTCACTGTCAAATAAATCTGAACCGCCACCATTATGTAAAAACATACGGCCAATCTTCTTGAAGAAGTACAGAAAGCTTAACTCGGGTTTTTTATATAGATGTACAATCCTATATTGTCTCTTTCTTTTCTATGTCTTGGTAAATATTACCTATTATACTCATTGGAGATTAGAGGAAAGAGTGATCGAATAGTAACAGCAAACATCAGTTGAAGAATAGATTGACCAGGTCTTCTAATTGAGTTGTAACTACTTTTTCTCCCTAACAACTACTGTTCCAGCAGAAAACACAAGTCGTTTACGGTACCATCTTGTCGTACTGTTGCTGTAGAATACTCCCCCAGTACCTCGGTACGTAACAGTCACTGCGCTGAATGGTCTCGTGATAGACAGATTGATTGATTTCCAGATAGACGGGCGATAATTTCGTTTGCATTTTTTGAGGTTAAGTAAGAAAGATGCGTGATCGGTTTTTTTTTTTTTTTTGTATTTTTAATGTTTAGTTAGTATTATAATTGATTAAAACCGTTCTAATTGAAGTAAATTAATTAATAGGACACTTTATCTTTGATGTAGGCTTGCTTAAGTTGTTCCTGTAGACATTTTCATTATTTTTTTTATAATATCGTGGTCAAGTTACAGGTTTCCATGGACGGCGGTTGTTAATTACCATCGTCTGTGACCCTATAATATAAATAAAAAACTTTATTTGTCGCCGTCCCCGGCTGGACGAAGGCCTTCGCCAAGGAGCGCCGGGTATTCTAGTCTTTTGAAGTCCGCATCCATTAGTTAAAAGCCACCTTCTTTAAGTCGTGTCCACCGCCTGTGGGCACCCTACAGTATGCTTGCCTGATCACGGTCTCCGCTCTAACGCGTGTCCCCTCTAGTGACCATCAATTCACCTGGAGACATGACTGGCCCACTTCTTGCTTGCACAGTTATTCTAGTTCTCTGCCGAATGACTTCATTAGCATATAATTATAAATCACAGATATAAAAATAAAATAAAAAAATGGTAAACACAAATGTACTATGCACTGCGGACCTTCATTGATAACAGTTCAATCCCTGAACAGCTTTGACGTACACCTCACATGTTCCCAACAATTTTATGTTTATCTTTATACGAGGACCACTCAATTCTAAACTAGTATAAACTAACTATAATATATGTAGATATAACCCTTTTCTAAAAAAATTGTGGCATAAACCTATAAAAGTGTCGATACTTCGGGTTATCTTAACTGAAACTTTTAATTGCTTTCAAAGACGACAGCATAAAGATGTCAGCCGTAACCCTTTATAAGAAATAGGAATAAAGAAAAATACTCGCATAAGATTCTTGCTAAACTAATTTGACCCTTTTTAAACAAGACGTGCGAAGTTTTTAAAAGGTGCTAGTAAGTTAAACTAAAACAATTAAAGTTTTACTTTTTGCTTCGATACTTAATCGATAGCCATGTGGTTCTCGATTAAGTAGAATAGGGTCACTTCCCGTTTGTTCCCTAAAAGACGACTAAAGGAGCGGACTGTTATCTACCAGACAGTATATATACATAATGTAGTCTCATTTACATTTACGTAAATGAGACTATATTATTGTTGCCAAAAAGTGGGGGTTTGAACCACCTCTGCCTACTCCTTCGGGCATGTAAGCGTGATTGTATGTATGTAATTAATTGATATAAAAAAATTATAAAGGTACATAGAATATGTTTGATTGCATATTTCTTGTCGAATTTTTAAAGCTAAATATTAACTAATTAATGATTAATTCTACTTTCCATCAAAACAAGTAAATTAAATACATACATACATATATATATATGTATATATATATATATATATATATATATACACTACCGTCCAAAAGTTTGGAAGCACACCTGATTATATATATATATATATATATATATATATATATATATATATATATATATATATATATATATATGTATGTATATATATATACGTGTTAACTACAGTTGTTTTCTAGCCTGTGATATAACTGAGTTAAACCGAAAGCAGTTGACTGTCAATTGTTTAATTTAAAATAGATTTTCGACGATTTAGTAGTCCTATGCTTAGAATATAGGCCGTCTCCATAGGGCCTTGGGCCAGCAAGTAATGTTTGTGTTGTTTCGCTGCGAGAGCAAGGTTTCCGAATGCCCGCCACTACTTGCGTTGCACTCGATATTGTTTTCTTGAGTTGCATGTGCCACCGTAGACACTAACCAACAAGCGACCCGTCTCCTCGTGCCTCCTTTTTTTATATATAGCGGGACAAACGAACAAGACAGACGAAAAAGGAGAGTTGGGCCTCCGGCAACCTCACTTATTTCGGGAATATGAAACGCAATGCGTTGCTTCACAACCGGCTTTCTGTGAGGCAGTGATATCACACTGGTCGAGCCGGCACATTCGTGCCTAAGCATGACTCTACCTATAAATAAAATCGGGTATATAATCATGCCAAGTTTAGTAATTTATAGTTTCTTATGTGACTTTACTTAGCATTTTGGTGACCCACATTCAACTGTGATGTGCAGTTATCTTTTTAATAAATCAGCGGTAGTAAATAATTGATACACACAAATATGAATATTGTGCCAACGACCTCGGCATTGCTCTCAACTAGATAGAGTATATCTCAACTTCTATGTGCATCTACATTATATTTATAATATGGAAGCGGGTAACTTAGTCACATTATTTAAATATCTCATAGCTGTTCATGCTAAAATTTATAACCGTTAGACGGTTGGACAAACATTTGAAATTTCTGAACTATTTCCACGACGCCGCATTTCTCTAAGGCTATGTTGTTGATAAATTTAGGTAGTTGATATATTTAAATTTATAAACAGGGTGTTTTAGAAAGGCGTGGTCATATTTTAGTGTCGGATAGTAGACCTCGTTAATAAAGTAAATAGCTCACAGTTTTTGAAAAAAAACGTGATTTTTAAAACAAAAATCCTACTTTGAAACTGAAATTCACCCCCAAAATTTCATTTCGTTTCATTTTCATTTCATTTAATTTAGTTCATAAACAAAAATACATTTATTACGAAATATAGTACAGTTATAATATTAATATTGTACTTTAATAATACTATTGTGCTTACACTTTACCAAAATGATACAAGGATACATAAATGTCAATTTTAATTCATATTATTAATACCATATCAAGGACACATACACTTCAAATTTACTTAATTGTAACATATCAAAATACTATAATCGATATACGAAATTATTGTAATACATTCAAAAATTAATCATTTGCTGTTTTTTTTTTCTGTTTACACACTTCTTCAATACTATATTAACACTTCTGAATCAATAAAGTGTTGAGTTTATTTTTATTAAATAAATTATTGTTCGGAATATTCTTTAATTCTAGAAGTAATCGGTCGGATATATTAATAGACTGCACACGTGATGATAGTTTTACAACATTAAGCTTTGTCTGTATCTGTCTAAAGTTTGGGTTTGGGGTAAGGAGAATTAAAATATAAAGGGAAGTTACTGTTAAAATAATTAGCGTGATGAAGCGTGTTTCCTACACGCTTCAGTTTGGTCTAAACATAGCATAGCTCTCAATAAGCGATATCCCTATTATTTCCTTCTGTGCTCTTAATTTTTCTGTCCTGTGTTCCTTCTCAATAAATTCCCCATATTCTTATTAAACTTCTAAATATATATACATATATATATGACCTTTTTTCGTCAGTGGGACTAAGTTATAATAAAAAAATGGTTTGAAACACCTCTGCGTAACTCTTCAGTATAAGCATAAACAGCGTTATAAATATTGACTCCATTGGTTATTCAAAAAGTATACATAAAATGGAAGCAACAATGACAAAATTTTTTTTGGTACTTTGTACATATCTAGAAAATCATGAAAATCTCCATTGCGCCGTGTAGGATTTGTAGTTACGAAGTAGTTCAATTTTTCTTCGTTAGATGGCATAATTTATAATAACGATAAAGAAGCGACATGATAAACAGATCGAGACAGTATTTTACTCCTGCCCACCGCCTGCAACTTTATAAGGCGCAGGTTCGGCCGCACATGGAATACTGTTCTCATGCAGGTGGCAATCTCTATGCAGGTGCACCCCAGTACCAACTTCTCCCTCTTGACCGCATTCAACGGAGAGCGACTCGCATCATCGACTGCCAAGATATTTCTGATCGACTTGACACCTTGGCGTTGCGTAGAGATGTAGCTTCACTCTGCATCCTCTATCGCTTATATCATGGGGAGTGTTCAGAGGAATTGTTCGGACTTATACCGGCTGCTGGTTTCCGCCATCGTCCTACGCGACAAAATATCCATCCCCATCACCTGGACGATTGGCACTTCACCACTGCGCGCTTCTCCAGAAGCTTTTTGCCTCGCACTACCAGCTTATGGAACAAATTGTCGCCTGCCGTATTTCCGAACCGATACGACCTTCAAACCTTCAAGAAAAGAGCGTACTCCTACCTAAAAGGCCGGCAACGCACTTGTGACTCTTGAGTTGCGGGTGTCCATGGGCAGCGGTAGTGATTTACCATCAGGTGACCCGTCTGCCCGTTTGCCCCCTTTCGCATAAAAAAAAAAATGATGGCCTATTTCTCTTAGTTAAACATAGATTTAAAATCCAATGATTACCAAGAAAACCCAACCAATTACTGAAGTAAAAGGTTTCTTGCGAAAAACTGCATTATCCTATTTAACAAAGTATGATCGCGTGGCGTGCTTTAACGCCATAAAGGTCTGGTGGGTGGTGGGGAGTTTCACGATACGTCGCATTGCGCAATGGGTGCATGCTATGAACAACCTCCTTGGGTATTGGCATTCAATTATGTCATAGTCTGAATAAAATTAAGTGACTTTGTACGGTCTATAGGGTAATATGACTTTGTAACAGAAGCGGTTCTCAATTCGATTGTATCTTGTTTTTGTTTGTTACCTCAGAAATTTGGACAGGATTCGGAAACCGATTTTGATGACTTTTTTATTTGAAAGCTGGTGGTTACCGTGTGGTCCCATTTCAATTCAATTCCAGATGTCCAGTTCTGACAATGGCATCCATGAGAAAACCATAAGTCTTAAATTTTATGATAGACGCTTTGAAATCGGTTGTGTACTTTTTTAAAGTGAAATATTTTAGGTGTATTCCTGCTGATCTGTTAGTTACAAAATGATAGCCCATGCCCTGATATCGTAATAATACACTAATTGATTGGACTGTTATCTATCTGATAGTGTGTTAACAGTTTCTGCTGTGTACTTTTTGCTAGGCTTGCCTTACCATTACCTAAGTAATACTAAATTATATTATGGGTTCACAAAATGTATCCGTTTGATGATTTACCCTTTCGGGGTCACAGACGTGAGTGTATGTAAAAGAAAAGTAAGATATTACCCCCTCTTGCGGCAGTTCCGGGAGCTATTTGTTATAAGTTTAGAAGGCATACAAGCGTATTTGTTTGTGGTTTTGTAACATTTTGACTCTGTAACAAATGCCGTCCCACGCTGAAAGTGAGACGATATTTGTTGAAAGGTTTCAAGGAGTGGACCCGAAATCTGATATTTTTTTGTTTTGATTGAAGTTATTTTACTATTCATGCTGCTTGCTTGCTCATATACATATGTATATAATTTATTTTTATAAAAAGCAGATGACCGCCTTTAATAGGTTTTACTAATATTAGGTTGGCAACTAATAAACCCGCCATCTTTGTACACAGATTTATTTATTTTTTTAAGTATACAAAATCAAATTATTTCTCAACTAAATAAGCACCGTCTTTTTCTATCACCTGTCGCAAACGCGTTAAAGTTCTCTACGAGAAATATCCATAATTTACTGTAGTTTTACTATTAGAGATCACGTTGTCAACTCTTCTGACATATCTGACATGCAACTCTTGATTTATTTATATGCTACTCCAAGAAATTCGAGATAATTCTATAACGTTTTAGAAACTGATCCAAATTTATGGCGGGTTTATTAGTTGACAACCTAATAAATTTGCGCAATAAGTTCAAGCGTAAAAATGCGCAATTTAAAAACTTATTGGTAACTTCTGTAACATGATCCAATCCTGATTTAGTTACAGTGGGACACTGGCAGGAGTGTACTCTTTCGAATAAAAAAATTATAATCGGTCTACAATTGTCGGATAAATCGCTTAACATACATAAAAACAAAAACCTGCGCTATAAAATGTCTATCCCAATAGAATAAAAATCCCCACTTGGATGAATGGCACTCCCAGTGGTGGAATGCTTTTACCCAGAAGTTGTTCGCCTAGCACAACCAGCCTGTGGAACAAATTGTCGCCTACAGAATTTCCGGACCGATACGACCTTCAAAGAGATAAGAGCGTCCTCTTACCTAAAAGGCCGGCAACGCACTTGTGACTCTTGAGTTGCGGGTGTCCATCGGCGGCGGTAGTGACTTACAATTAGAAGACCCGTCCGCAGCCTATCCTATAAAAAAATTAAATCAATTTTATTGTATACACATAATTCTTTTATTATTAAATTGTGATATTTATTTAGTCTATGTTAAAATCAATATGTACGCTTTCTTATTATGGCATAAAAGTCAACCCTTCTTGCGGTAAAATTTTGAAGTGCCATATATATGAGGCACTTCAAAATATGGATAGATACATAAGGGCTTCAAAGGCATTTTTATACTGGATTCTTATGCTATGTATTGCTTACCGCGCGGCGCTATATAAGGGACGAAGGGCCGAGCGCAGTCCTCTTTCTCCTGGCTGCAGCACTGAAGTATCACCGGCCGGACTGCAATCGAAGCCTCTCGAAGCTCTACCCTGAGCCTAACTCTCCCTTCCTTTTAACTTCAGTATCTGTAGTAGCTGTCTAATTAAAATCTTTGAAATTTCATGTCATAGTGATCTAGCTAATCTCCAATAATTAGTTTTCCTGGCCGCCATAAACTAGAACATTACACGGGTAAAACGATTGGTTACTTTTGCATAATGTTTTCTTGACCTGAGCAGTATCCCTGCTAAACCAACTAAGCATATTGGACTTGATGGCAAGTGACCTTCGCTCTCTTTCGACATTCAGATCATCGCTTTAACTACTACAAACGTGGTGATATACCGGCACTGTTGCACAACTTGAAAAATGATTTTGAAAATGTTAGCAAGAGATTTGTGATCCTCTTCATTATCTATTTGGTCGGGAATTTAACGCAGCTAGTTAACCAGCCGTTCGGTATTTATTTGCTACCAATTTAATGCATTTTTAACTTCTTTCGAGACTGGTACATTTCCATGCAATTATCCCCCGATGGCTTATTGTCTCTGTGCACATCTGTTCACGGAATTTGTACCCCGCTTCGGTATTGAAATGTTTCACATTGTAATTACAGCCTGGTACTACCTCTGTTTATGTTTGATAGAACATGATGTCACAACAGTAATATAACTCCAGTATACATATATTACACCAATCCAGTATGTTACACTCCTCGTGTAATGTGTTTAAGATTCATTTATTTATGTGAGTTTCTTTATTCCAACATTACTTCTAAATGCCTGAATATATTGAGATGTACGACGTTTAATTAGAATCCACCACTTATTCCCGTCTAGGGTAGACAGAGATGGTAGAACGCCATTTGCCCTGATACTTGGACACACAACTTTTGCCTTTTTGATATTCATCAGTTCTTTAATACACGCTCACCGGTTACGGATGTTTTTGGTGTACATAACTTTATTAGTATACTGCCGATCTGGTCAGCATACATCGTTCTAAGCTTTCTCGCACCAACTCGCCCACTCACAAAAGCCTTATAAGGTTACATTATAATCTATTAATCTTAGTAATAGGTCGTATCTGTAATGTACTAAGTATTTTTCCTTTTTTACCTAGAATAGAATTACAGGCCTTTCAAATAAACAGAAGGCGGAATCTCAGACGAATTTGAAATTCTTTAGTAAATTCTTAATCCGATCCCGTCCGCGGCACTATCGAATTGATCGCTCTCCCTGGGGCCGATCAAACCTAGGGTCGCATATAAGAACATTTTATAAAGCTGTAGCTACACTGCATAATTACAATCAATACAATTATTTTCACGAAGCAGAGTTGTTTGTTTGAAAGCGTTAAGTACTACTAATAATCTCAGTAACTCAGTACTCAGTAACTACTAATAAAAAAAAATATAAATTAATGCAATGACTTTTAATTTAGCTTTTATTTTTTAAATAAAAGCTAAATTAAAAGCTTAACTAGAGAAGAAATTATAACTATTTAATATTAAGGTAGTAATAACAATAATAATAATGTATGTATTCCACAAAATCATCACATACATACATATTATAATTCCCCATGATTACCGTCTCATGAAGGTTAAAAACATATAGAACTAAAATAATTGGATTGGGCCCACGAGGTTGTCGACATGTGGATGTGGATTAAGCAATAATCGTGCCGATTGTCATATCAGCCCATGGGTTGATTGCTAAGAACTTCGACCAACACCTTCAGATGCTCACGTTAGGTGGGTAAAGGACCTGATGCAAAAGACAAGACACGTATGGTGAGGAGGTTCCTGCCTCTTTTTGAATATTATACCTATTTTGTTATTGCAGATAACTAGGATCGACCCGGCTGATAAAAAAAGTAAAAGTGGGACACTCTATTCCGTTCGTTTGTGCAAGAAAAGGTAAGACTGGCTCAAACAGAACTCTCTCTATGTATTTATGATATATATGTATACACAAGCAGCATAAATGAACAGAGTAGCGTACAGAAAAGTGATCTTAAAGCTAATACAGCTAATACAAATCTAACTTCACAAACCCACACCCGGCCAGAAACTGATCACCTTTTAGCATTGATGCTGAAACGCTAGCAGCAGACGTCTGCTTATATCTCATACCTTAAATGTAATATCTCAGCAAAAAAAGCGTGTTCAGTCACTATACCAATACATATGCAGCCACATGGTTGATTGAACCGTTTTCATATACAGAAGAATAAATAAAACTAAAGTCAGTGTTATGTAGATATGTGTTATTTGTTCTAAATGTCATCCACACTTACAACAAATAACAGATATTATAATATCGTTCAATCATGCAAATCTCACCAGACTGCGAGGATAAGACAACAAAACAGAATACAATGTACATACAACCATGTTTATATTTCGCAAGGGGTAAGCAGGCGTATTAAATGAATATTTAAAAGATAAAGCGCATTATACCCTCTTTTATAACAATGGTTTCTGTCGAGCACGTTAACAAAAACCCCTCTACTTACTACTACTTAAACTAAATAAATTAGAATTAACTAAACTAGGGTATTTATTTCTTTAGGGGTAATTCAAAATTTCTATTTCATGTGTAAGTGCCATGGTATTAGGGGAACACCTAATACCATGACACCTGAGTTGCGACCAGCACTCGTATTTTTTTATTGTAAAGATAATTTCCCTACAAGGAATCAGTTCAGTATCTCGGAGCACTTGACTAATAATAATACCCGGAATCACACAATAATGTTAATCCCATGTTTGAATTGCACCCAAGACCTAGCTCAGCAGCCACTAAACACTAACCAAAAAGTTATAATATTACACGCATTCGTTATCCAAAACTTCAATCTACTCAGTTATTTTAAAAGTTTGCTGCAACGCTATATGTCTCTATGGCTATATGGCCCAAAGCAATGTCCCCCTTATCCACATTATCATATTGTTAAACCACTACGTAAGACAGACTGTGCTATAAATTCCTGTGAAAAGAAACGTGAAAGTGAAGCAGGGTTGTCATATTATGGTAACCAACAGGACATGAGAATATTTCTATCGTGGATCGAAGAACTGATTTTAAAAATGTTTTACGCTTGCGCTAAAGGATGGTTGTGTTTTTCGAGTGTAGGTATGAATGTATATTTGTAACGTCCCTAGAGCGTAGACGACATGATAGATTACATGTTGTATCGTCGCCCCAAGGTACAACGTAAAGTTTCATTTAAATCATCTCAGTAGTGGGTGTGTCTATAACATTTTAAGATAATAAAGACATCAAAACAAAGATATCAAGGCCATGAGGAGAGTTCGTGTCTAAAAAGTCATCGCAGGACATTGATTAAGTTATTTAATCCGTTATGAAACTAGCACTTCATTTTTTTTAAGACAACTCCTGCACTAGGAATAATTCCTTCGCTTTAAAGACTTTATAAACATTAAAATAATGGACACAAATAACACACAGACTCAGTACAACACACTAAGGTTTACACAAAGTGTTGTCCCGTTTTGGGATCGAAATCGAAACAGTGTACACAGTGGTAGAGCCATGCTTAGGCACGAATGGGCCAGATCGACCGGTGCGATACGATACCACGGTCTCACAGAAAACCGGTTGTGAAGTAACGCTTGCGTTGCATTTCCCCGAAATGAATGAGGTTTCAGGAGGCCCAACCCCCCCTCTCCCCTTTCCTCTCCCCTCATCTCCTTTCTCCTAATCCCTCTCTTCTTTCCGCTCCCTGCATCTACCATCCCTCATCACCCTCAATGGCGGGCAGCGCACTTGCGACTCTTGAGATGCGGGTGTCCATGGACGGCGGTTGTCACTTACCATCAGGTGACCCGTCTGTTCGTCTGTTCCCCTATAGTATAAAAAAAAAAAAAGTAGCAGTGGCGAGGTAATTACACCAGTTTTTCAGTTATTCAAGATTAAAATCACATGTATATCCTTTTTTCTTTTGTTTTTTGCGACTAGTCGCTCCTCATCTCCTGATGGCTACGACTTTAGTATAAGTCATATCAATCAGTCCATCCGTGAACACAATAGGAGCAATTCGTTCAAATCTTTGGATGCCAAATAAGGTATTGTAACTGTATTCTCTTTATTTTAGCATTGTCAAAACGTACTGAAAACAAAACCGAATAAATATAAACAATAAATGTTATACTTACCTCAGACGAATGTTTTTTATCCTTAAAATAATTACAGAATTTATTTTTTTCAGTACGGATCAGTAATAAGTTAATTTATATTTTGATGAATGAATACTGATATTGTTGTGAGTTTTTGTCAAGGTTTAGTAAATTTTCTCGCATTTTGCAAATATGAAATGTGATTTCATTTATTTGTTGGTTGTTTACCTTTTTATTTAATACTGTAAACATTATTGAGTTTTAAAGAATGCAAAAGTAGACATAGTTATTATAGCTTATTACACACAATTGCATTTATATGTATTTCTAAAAGAATTTTCTGTTTAAGAAAAGTATGAAAACTTAAGTTTTCAGTAAATGAAAATGACTGTTCTGCAAGACAACTAACAATTATTATACAAACCACGGACAGAAATGTCGCTTACTTTAAAACTGTAAATGGTGTCCACCATTTCAGTGTCCAGTAATCTTCCTTGAAGTACTCTTTAAGCCTCCGGAGCTATTGCTATTAATGTTCATTCCACACACCTGTAGGAATATTAGGAGATCTGGGTTCGTATCTGGCCTTTGAATTATTATTTTTATCAAAGACATCAGACTAGATTATTAGCTAGATTTCAGGTTAGGAGGTTATGTTTTAGGATCAGGTAGGATCAAAGTAGTGTAACTATTTGATTTAAAATATACATATATCCAAAATTTTTAGAGGCACCATTGTTATTTAATAGGGTAGTTTTAGTTAGGGCAGTCTTAATGATACCTATTTGGAAGTCCAACGTTTTTACCAAATCGTGAGCGTCTGCGAGTGAACGTTCCATAGGTCTGCACTTTATGAATATTATCATATGAAGTCCCGACTTACACTTCTAATTACGTCGTCGTTTGCCACAGTTTCACCAATGTTCATGGTCACTGCTCTGCTCCTAAGGGTCACAGCGTGATCTTTTATAGGTTATATCATTCGTCAATAAATATGCTTTGCAATATAAAAAGTCATTCAAGTCTGACTGATAGGTGTCGTCGATGAATTAATGGGAAGGTGACGCTATTATTGAAAAAGTGGAGCAAGATCAGCATATTAGTACTGAGGATTGACCACAAAACAGCTTTGAACCATTTGAAATAGTCTGGCTATACAAAAAAGCTTGATATTTGGGTGTCACACGAGCTCACTGAAAGAAACCTAATGAATCGTGTACTCATTTGCGATTCTCTATTGAGACCAAACCATTTTTGAAAAGATTGATCACTGGTGATGAAAAGATCAGGATGAAAGGGTAGTCAAGCTCCACAGACGGCAGTGAAACCTGGATTAACACGCAATAAGGTGATGCTGTGTGTATGGTAGGATTGGAAGGACATCGTCCGTCATGAGCTTATATCGGCTGGCATAAACAATCGATTCGGATCTCTACTGATAACAACTAATTAGACTCAAGCAAGAAATTGAGAAACAATTACCAGAATCATTCAACAAAAGAGGAAAGGTCTTTAATTATGATAAAACCAGACCACACACATCTTTGGCCACTCGGCTAAAATTAAGAGAGCGGTTGGGAAATGTTAACGCATCCACCATATAGTCCTGACTTGGCTCTCTCAGACTATGACTACTTGTAGCATTTATTGATCAAATGTCAGAAGATTTCTACAGCGACGGGATTATGACACTCACACAAGATTGTTATTAAATTTAGAAGTTATTAAACTTTCAAATTTCTGGAATTTGTGTATAAAAATTCACCGACCTTATAGATTTATATAGTTTGATGTACATTTAAAGGCGTTGCATGTTAGGGAACGTACCCATACTACGTGACCCGTTCAGGGGGGGGAGGGTTCTTTAAAAATACCACGCTTGGTCTCAGGGGCGTGGGCGTCGTCTTAGGTTTTCGTCACATAGTCAATAATCTCTGGAAAAATCTCATACTTTTTAGAGTTATATTCAAAATGTGAATAAAAAATATTTCACTTGTAGTTATAAGTATGAACGCATTCTGGGCGTCACGCGGCAAGCGCTGTATTAATTACTAAAGACAAACGTTAGCCAAAATATTTTTTTTTAACTGTTTACAAAAAATATTTAAAACATGAATTACTAAGTCAAAACTCTAGGGGAAGGGGGATCTTAGCAAATACAACAGGTACTACGAGGGGGGGGGGGAGGGTTTTAAACATTATAAAAACGGTACACGTAGTTTGGGTACGTTCCCTTATGTATAAAATAAATATTTAAATCGTACAGTTACGTTAAGTACAATAGGGATATGATACACAATCCATAGTTCTATTATTTTCAAAACCTTATTTTCTTAGTTGTTAGAGGAATCGGACTTGCCGCCATCAGCTAGTTCGAGATACATGGTATCCCATTTCTTACACACACACACACACCAAACAACTATCTCTCCCAATATTCCCAAAGTGCCTGGACGGCGACAATAGACTTTCACTATTACGTAAGCAGGACTAAATTTATTTATTTGACATTATGCACATGTTGTACAAGGCGGACTTAATACCACAGGCATTCTTTCCCAGTATATACATATATAGTACTATATTCAGTTAATATTTAAACTATGATCTAAATATATATATAGATTACTATGATACATCATATGCTAAGATATACATATATGCTAAATACAAACATATATGTATATATATAAGCACTATAAAAGTCTGGTATATACCAGCGCTGTGACCTTTCCGCCAACTCATTCTACAGGAGGTCACGTATCCTGACTTTGAGTGGTAGTGTATTCCAGAGTAGGACTGATTGGACATAGAAGGAAGAGTTCACAAAGTAAATTATCGTCGGAAATACGCTTCTGACTGCCCTATCGGAGTTAAAACCTTTAATGTATGAGTACTTATTACGTACGTACGTACTAAAACGTAAACTAAATATATTATTTTCTTTTCCAGGTAAGTAGCTGACCGAGTGACCTCCAAAGCCCTAAACGTGCCCTTTGCCTCTGGGGACCCAAATAAGTAAGTGGAGTTACATTTACAGACACATTTCTTGTCCCTTATTGATTCTACACACAGAAATATTATTGACTGTGTTCCTTTCTTATATCTGGGAAACTTGGGGTATTGTTCGTTAGTTAACCGTTCGTTTGTATATCCTCCTCCTATAGGTCCCATTGTGATGTTCTATAGCTAACAATCTTCTTCAATAAATTCTCTATCCGATACAAAAATAATCATTCAAATCCGATTGATAGTTTTAGAGATAAGCGTGTTTAAATAAACGTAAACCTTACAGTTAGAAGGCTCGGAGTTATTCTTGAGCTAATACCCCCCCCCCCCCAATCCATCTGTATAAGCAACATCCCTTTACTTATCTCTCAATCCACCCTTTCCTAACAATACACTCAATTTTCAAAGGTAAGGCTTGCCTCTTGTTACTTAAGACGGAGTTAATAATAATTAACTCAAATTTAACATCAACGCAGGCAATGCATCGTCATTTAAGTATCACATGAACTGTCTACCTAATATGTTAATCAATTATAACTATCAACCACAGCGGTTTATGCAAATCGGTATGCGATTTATATGAACGCTGCTAGTCCCCAGCCCTGGGAATGACATTCAATGGCTGTCGAGAGTTCGTTTTATATTCTTGGGCAATTTATATATATAAAAATGTTGTATGTCTAATGTCTATATATGTATCTCTTTCCCATTCATTGCTCTCATAAGAAGTTTCCATCAAATTACAATTGTGTAAAATCAATATCGATAAAGCTCCGATTATCAAATCTTACATACTAATCGCTCAGAGGACATATTTGACCGTAACTTTTTAAATCGTTAATTAATTTAGCACATACAACATCACAATCATATAATTAATAACTACATGTATCAGTAACTACACTTACTGTTCAATAGATCAAACATATTTTTAAAATATAGACATGTATATATGTATGTATGTATAACCAATAATTAATGATTTAGCAAGATTTTTTCTGCCGCAGCCGGTATATGTATGTGAGCATCAGGCCCCTCGTTCAGTCTTACGTCCTCAGTAATTATATAGGGGTACCTTAATTACGGAATCTCGGTCCTGTACGTTGTTCTACGCTCTATAGAACTAGTGAGGGGAGTTATTGAGTTTTAGTCGATAGCTACTTTTTTATTGATGTTTAAGTCTGTATTGTATTTTGTGGCCATATTCGTTTTCATATGTTTTATTTAAATTTCATTTAAGTTTTATTCTATTTCTGATTGTAGTCAATTGCTTTATAAACCATAGACAAACGCTATAAATTCTTCCTTATCATCCAGTCCAAATTGCATCGGTGATCCATGAACGCGTCGATACTAAAATGTAGAGGAAATTTTGATAAACTCCTATATTGAACTAATTTTAATGGTTTGTTAGTTTAATATTTATTTTCGAAATAATTAAATTGAAATGCAGAAAATATATATTATTAACTTTTAATTATATATATATTTTATTATACTTATAGATTAATCTATTTCTTTTTTAATTCAACTTAAAAACCATTGCTCGGAACCTTGTGAGAACCTTCACCTTCATTCCGTCTGTTTTAAGAAGATATTGACTATTATTCATCCCTGCACCCTCGAAAGAGTAGGCAGAACGCCGATTACCTAAATTATATATCATATAATTTAGGTAATCGGCGACAAGTCTGCTAGCGTGATCAGGCACTTTGGAAATTTAATTGGGAGTGACTTGAAAAGAGAAAGGTGGATACAGTTGAAAGGAAGGGATTGTGCTTATACGGATGGGTTAGGGAATAAAAGCAACTCTCGCTCTTCTTAAAAAAAATAAAATTTTCACGTTAGTAGAGAACAGTCTCAATGGTAATGCCACCATATAATTTGAATAATAGTTCTAAAACTTAGAGAAGTTATGATTTTACCTACTCGAACTATCCTAATAAATAAATCAAAACTAATAAATAGAACACTTGTATCAAAGGATGATCCCAAAACTTGTTTCCAATTGATTCAACTTAAACAATAAATCTAAAATCGACTAAAATAAATAGACTTAGTAGGAATCACGTGTCCCCTCCCTACAGACCCATCGGTTGAGTCTCTGTTAGATATGTACAGGTAGTTATTTGTTGCAAAGCTACGAACCACACTCAGATTGTCGCTCAGTTTACCAGAAGTACTGTTAAAGTGCCATTAAGATTGTAAGTGAGCCAGTTGAAATTCTGAGACTTCATTCGCTTTTTATTAAATTTAGAATATTATTTTTCTATGATAAAAAGTATTCCTTGTGTTATTTCACACTTTATTCTATCACTGTGTCAAATTATATCTAGCTCCATTCGGCCGTTCTGGTGTTATTGAGTTACAAATATCTATTCAAAATTTTACATTTCTAATAGTATTAAAGTTACTTAATTCTTCAAAATAATCCAATATATAGAGGAATGATCTCACCTGTACGTCCAAAAGCTATACGGTAGTAAGTCCTTTTTTATAGATTATAAAAAAAACCTTCGTTGTAAAATACTGGCCAGTAAATGAACAGGATCTAATAAAATAAATGTAAGCTTCACCAAACTGTAAAGCTGAGCTTTTCAATTCCCAACTTTGCTCAACCTTAGTAAATTATTTCAGCTTGTTCAAAACTAAACTACATTTTTAACTTGCTACGAGTTATTTTAGTAACTTTATAGTGCTTTACAAAACCTTTTGTAGTACGTTTTGAACCGAAAATATCCGACGTGAATTGGCTGCGAACCGCTTAAATGCAGTTTAAGCTGGAAACGACGGTTGGAATTCGATTTTCGAATTTCCGAGAGGCTTAGGAATGTCTTGATTATTGATTTGACATTTCGCATTGTATTTGAAGGATGCAAATTTTGTCTTATTTATCATTTTATCAACATTCACTATTGTTTTATAGTTATATCACGGTACGGTTTTACTTAGCCGTGTATTTCTCGATGGATTAGAATAGGGCCACCCCGTCTGTTCCTGTAGGTGTCGTAATACACGACTAAGGGATTAGACTGTTATCTATAAAACAATTTGTGTACAGTCCTAGTTCCCAGTGGCAGGAGACAGGGGCGTTTCAAAGTCCACTTTTTGTTTGCCTTCGTCGATATTGACGTGAGTGTATACATATTTGTATAATTTCCTCTTAAGTTTTTGACATAAAAAAAAACATAATTTAAAATGTTATTGTTACGCGGTACCACGATGCAGTCTTGTCTCAGAAAGTAGTTCATACTATTTTCGCTAGCTGGCAGTACGTGTTGTGTCACACATTCCTAATTAACTAAGTATATTGAACATTGCTTTAAATATACCGCTCGCATGCTTGTTTGCGAACACATATTAATGCAATATCAACAGCAGCTGAGCGCCGGACCTCTGTGTGTGTGCTTCCCTCTTGACATTTAATATCCGTTGGAAATGTTGCCTCGCGCAAACACTTATTGTTGGCAGCGCAACAGGAAAGTGTCAGAAGTTTAGCTAAGTTGTTCGTGTTGGTTGATGAGAGAGAGAATTTGAATTCTCATATAAACGCATAGAAACTTTTTAGGAAACAAATAAAAAGTTAGTTAGTTTTTTTATATAAAAGTAAACACAAAGTAATTATGGTATGAAAAATGTGGGTTTTTGATGAGCTCCTGCCTTCCCCAAGCTCCCCCGTCAGCTCGGGTGAGGTGACGACCCCTGGAGGTTTCCACACGAAAAACAAAAATAAAAAAGGTCAGAGTACATACTAACTATAACTGGCTGATGCCGGGAAGTCCTCGGACTTCTGTTTTGTTACACAGTTCTCGGACTTCTGTTTTGTACAATTACTTCTGTTTTGTTTTTCGGTAAGAGAAAAACCGTAAAATAAAGTGGAAGTAATTGTCATATATATTATTTCGTTTTCTTTTTATTACTAAGATGGTAAGTTTAACATAGTTTCAATAGGACTTTGACATAATATATTTTGATAATTTAAATTGTTTTAAAGTAAAGTGAACCTACTGTATATTTGGCTGCACAGTATATTGTATACATATGTTATTTGCGCTAGCATCATCCAGTATCAGTGTTTGACGAGTTCACTGAATGTGTCGAAATAAACACATCAACTTATTGATACTATGTTATATAACAACACTATTTATATTTAACGAATGAATCTGTGGAGTGGAGGGCTTACTGAAAGTTTGAGTTACCAAAGTGGCCCGTTGTTAGTGGGACCAAAAGCTATTTAATATGGGTGTTTAACACACCTCTCTACCCTAATGTATGTAATCTATTCGGATTAGTAATATATATATATGATATAATTACAAAATCTCTTATATACACAATATATATCAACTGAATGTGATATAATGATCAGTTAATATAATAAAGTATTTATGTAATTTTAAAAGAACTATTTTTATGAGCAAAACAGCAAAACGATTTTATATTCTGTGTGTGTTATACACAGAATATAAAATCGTTTGATATACCATTCAAAAGATAAAACCTATTAAGTCTAATACGCCTAGAAGACAGAATTCACAATATACTGCAGCGGCAAGAAGAATATTTAGAAATTTTTAAAGAAAATTTAGAAATTTTTAAGAGCTCTTGTTTTTAATTTAACAAAAAGATTTTTATATTATACATTATTAAAAATCTTTTTTTGTTTTTTTGTTTATTGCTATCATGGCTAGCAGGTTCCTTTTAAAATAAAAAAATAAACACTTTTATTTTGGAACATTAAGAGCTGAAAAAATAGCTTCTTACCATTTATCGTGATAAATGGATGCCGGTGTTTTTCAAAGTTTATTATGACGTTCAGAAATATTTATGAAAACTAAAACATTAACAATAAACTATATTTTTTTCTTTTAAGCAGAGTGTACTGAAATGCTTTTGAAATCAGTTTAATTACAATTAAAATAAATGTAACAACATTAACTAGCTAAACTTTAAACATCCATAAATCACTAAATCGCCCAGCAAATGTAACTATCAGCGAACGACAAAATTAAACCAATTCCCAAGTGAGCTTTACTAGAATAGCAATACATTACAGCAACTAATAAATTGCCGAACGGAAAGCAATAAGGGTAGGCGTTGCTAGCAATTGCCAATAAGTAACTGAATATGCCAACGTTCACTTGACGTATTGCCGTCTTGTTTCCACAAACATCCCGATATAAATTAATGATCCAACTTCTCTTAGTGCCGGTAATAAGTTTTGTGAATGTGTTAGAGAAATTAATTAGAATAATTTATGTTCTTTTTTTTAATTTTTTTCTTATAGACAACCGAATAAGGGATGATTCCTTTGTCTTTCCTCAGCCCGAATTCGATTGAAATCGGGTAAACAAAAGTGTTGTAGCTTATGATTTTTTTAATCTTTTTTTTTATATTTTTTTTATCTTTTTTTTTATATTTTTTTTATCTTTTTTTTTATAAAAAGGTCAACTCTCGCGTTTTACAAATGCAATCAACAGACATATATTTGTGGATCACATAATTTTTCACCTATGTGGGAATCGAACCCTCGATCCGGTTCAACAATCATAAGTCAGTGGTTTACCTGTGACTAGCTGATTAGTGTTTAAATTCAAATTCAATTCCTTTACATCGTTAAAATTGCTCTACAATTACACGAAATCTTCAAACACTACCGTCACTGCTTTCAGTTTACTAAATGTTCCCTAAATTTCCTTAATTTTTCCCATTTAATTCCCAAATTGCTCGGCTGACGGCTATAGGCTTGCTCCCTTCTACGTATTTGTCAAAAGTTTGCATTTAATATCGCTTTTTCTATTTTTATATAATCATTGACAGACTAACTGACACCTCATTTTAAGTGACACTGCTGCCATTGGACACCTGTAGCTCAAGAGAGGAGATGAATAAGATCACAAAAACAACCGACCGACTTCTAAAAAGAGGGTTATGTTATTCTATATATTATCTTCGGTTTTGATTACTTACGTAACAGCAACTCATATAAAAATCCACAAAAGTACCGACAACAATAGCTCTTATTACAACGTATGAGAATGTGTACTTATTTTTGGGTTAAAGTCGTATGAGAACAATGTCAGCGTGTACTGTCATAATATTTGATATGTCGCAACAATGACATAGTAACATAATATACTGTCTTATTTTGAAAACGTAATGAAAATGTTGAGGTGGATGATACGATTGCGTCATGCTCGTGAACGAGTACCAATGATCGGGGCTTGTCATTTCCGGAATGCTGTTACTTAAATATACCAAGTATATTTCGGCAGGATTTGTTGCATTGTCTTCACATTTTATTTTACACGTATGAACGGATCCAAGAAAATTGTGTATTAAATATTAGAAAAAGTCTAAGTCTCACTCACTTCTTCTCTTAACAATTAAAAAATACCTATGATTAGTTTAATTGAATTAAATGGATTAGATTTTCTTTTTATAAGAAGCTGAGTATTCCTATTGTGGCCAAAAATTTGACAATAACTTCAAAGGTACTTGAATATATGTATGTTAGTGTATTGATGGAAAATTCTTGAAAATATGTAGGTTATAGTTATATAATATTTTTTTTTTTTTATACTATAGGGGGACAGACGAACAGACGGGTCACCTGATGGTAAGTGACACCGCCGTCCATGGACACTTGCAACTCAAGAGTCGCAAGTGCGCTGCCCGCCTTTGAGGGTGATGAGGGATGGGCGATGCAGGGAGCGGAAAGAAGAGAGGAGGGATGAGGAGGTGGAAAAAAGGAGAAAGGAGATGAGGTAGAGAAAAGGGGGGAGGGGGAATTGGGCCTCCGGAAACCTCACTCAACTCGGGGAAATGCAACGCAAGCGTTACTTCACAACCGGTTTTCTGTGAGGCCGTGGTATCGCACCGGTCGAGCCGGCCCATTCGTGCCTAAGCATGGCTCTACCACTGAAAATATATACATATATACACACATCTAAATTACATTTTAAAATATAACATATAAATAAAAAATACACATAATAATATAAAAAAAAAGTAGACCACCGACATCGGGTACAGGATCCAAGACACCGGTGGTTAGGGCTCCAAAGATAGGAACCTCCTGGCGATGCGGGCCGTGTCGAGGAGATCTACCTTCTGCATTAGTTATACATATTAGACGTGTAAATTAGGATTTAATCGCGATAACAGTGACGGTCCTGTGGGTCTAGTGGTTAGCGGTCTAGGGTTCGATTCCCACACGGGACAAAAATTTTGTGTGGTCCACAAATAGTTGTCCAGAGTCTAGGTGTTCTTTGTGTCTGTTGATTGCATTTGTAAAGCGCCGGCGTTGACCTTTTTATTAAAAAAAAAGAATTAAAAAAATCACAAGATCCTTTTTATAAAAGAAAAGTTTTAAAAAATCACAAGGTAATTTTTATAAAAGATTAAAAAAATCATAAGGTCCTTTTTATAAAAAGAAAATAAAAAAATCAGAAGGTTCTTTTTATAAAAAAAAATATTAAAAAATCATAAGGTCCTTTTTATAAAAAAAAGGTTAAAAAAATCATAAGGTACAACACTTTTATTTACCTGACGTTTCAATCGAATTGCACGGACCGTTTAAAGAAATGAGAAAGCACTACAAAATATATCTAATTGTACGCGTGCAAAATATGCCAACACCTTAATACTTCGCGTTTATATCTAAGAATAATATCACATTGTCCTCGCAAAGTGTAGTAAAATTAATTAACTACTAACTGCCTATAACCTACTAATAAGACGCTTTAATAAGCGCTTCCAACAATCAATCTGAAGCCTATAAAGTTAGTTAATGCTGGTAGGTAATAAATTTGTAAGGAGTGCCATTTATCATCCTGCGCGAGTCGTGGAAATCAAATCCAGGACGTGATTACTCCTGGGCTGCAAGATAAACGATCGGCAGTCTATTACGACATACAGGAGTTTTATCTGCACCACGTCTTACTTGGATTATGTTCGCAAAGAGACTAAAGGCGCATATTTTGTTACCGATTTCAGTGGCTTTTAACTTTACTGTTTGCTTGCTTTAAGAAGTTTGACATGAACAACTTAAACTTCATAATTAAAAATTGGGGTAAAAATATAATATTTTTTAACCAACTTTTTTATCATATATATACAGACAAACAAACGGCACACATGATAGTAAATGACAATGACAACCGCCGCCCATGACGGTGATGGGGAGTGGGGATGAAGGAAGTCAAAAGAGGATAAGGGGAGTTAGGCGTCCGTTCTTCCCCACACACTCGGTGATACAATGAAATCATTGTTTGTCTACCGTTTTACTGTAAAGCCTTGGTACTACTCTAGTGGAGACGGTCATTTCTCCTAAGCGAAATATAATAAGCAGACCTTTCAGCGTGCTAAAAACAACGCAGCATTCCTTTTATATCACCATAGAAATACATCTGTAATGGAAAACAAATCTAAACTTATCTCCAAATATCCCAACAGAAGTCATATTTCAAATATTAAAACTCAAGCGTATAGCAAAATAATATAAAAAATATTTGCATATTAAAACAATGAAAGTTATGCGGATCGTCCTCATGCCGTGTGATCCGAGCTCAATGCGTTGCTTGGCCGCCATTTTTATTAAAATTCTTTCGCTGAGACGAGTCGTTTGCATACGGCCAGGCTTTTGTCATTTACATGTAATTACTTGTACGTAAATGTGTTTATATGTACATATAACTTTCAAGGCATTACTTACAGTTTGATATGAATATAAAAATAAAATGTTTGTAGTTAAACACGCTTCTCTGGTGTTATTTTTTTTCATACATACAGTGCCCGTTTGACGGCAATAGGCTTGAGCTATTACGTTAGTGGGACCAAATTCCAATTGGCTAAATGTAGGTGTTAAAAACACCTCTGCCTACCCCTTAGGGGATACAGGCTCATGTATGTATGTATGTAAATTTGTCATTATAATAAGGACACATTACACAAATTCACAATTTAATATATACTATTCGAACACATATACTCCGAAACACCTATATTCTGATGTTTAATAACATAATATATACTAAAATGACATTTAGTGGGTTGCTTTTAAAAAATGCAGATATTTAAAGCGCCTTTTGAATTCTTTACCATGAAGGGTTTTTCTTGCCTCACAATAAAAGTATTTATCTTCACAATCCTAATAGATTTGTAATTGCACTTATAATGCTACGAATAAGTAACTTAATAAGAGCTATACTATTACAATAGTAAAGCCATACTTAGACACGAATGGGCCGGCTCGACCGGTGCGATACCACGGCCTCACAGAAAACCGGTTGTGAAGCAACGCTTGCTTTACATTTACCCGAAATTAGTGAGGAAACCTCACTAATTGCGGGGAAATGCAAAGCAAGCGTTGAAAAGCTTTGAAATTAGTGAGGTTTCCGGAGGCCTTACTCTCCCTCTCCTCTCATATCTCATCTCTTTTTTTCTCCTCGCATCCCCCCATTCCTCATCACCCTCAGAGGCGGGAAGCGTACTCACGACACTTGACTTGTAGGTGTCTATGTGCGGCAGTTGTCGCTTACCATCAGGTGACCCGTTGTTCGCCTGTCCTCATATGATAAAAAAAAAATAATAAAACTACAGCAACTTTAAGACAGACTTTGTAAAAAAGGACAATTATGAAAAAACTTTTCCTATTTATAGTGCAATTCGATAAATACTCAAAAAATCGACTAAGCTGAGACGTATTGCAACACTGTATCTGAACGCCTGAAGAGGTAGACAGGTGTATTAAACATCCACATTTTGCCAATTTATAGAAGGAGTACTATCACTAACGTGTCCATTGTCGTCAAGACAGGTAAGACAAAGTTCTTTTATGAGCACCGTCGGTACGAGGCCTCTTCCCATATAACAAAAAGTAACATTGATTTATAATCGAATCCCTGAAAGCAAATATAACAGAGACGAATAATTTATTGTCACAGAATATTAGTCTAAATAACCGTAACCTCTGGCAAATTGCATTACACCAAGACTAAGTCATATTTCTCTCAACTTTGAACTCCAATAAAATTTATAGATGTTAAATTGGTCGCCATCTTGTTGAGTGTTGGCGTCCCTCGGTTCCAAGCAATTTATTGCGATAAAATGTAACAATATTGATACTGGCGGTGATGTTCAATTGTGATGTCAATTTTTATTTATCGAAACTTCTTGTTATAAAAACATTACACACACAAGATACATTTTTAAACCATTCAATTTCATTTTAACGCCGATTGCTTAAGAAAAATAAATGTATGTACCTATGTATGATCAAATGTGTATCTCTTTTCCATTTCCTAGCCTTGGAAAAGAGATACGCCCTCCAACACACAGAGAGAGGGTCCTGCGACCAGGCCACGTGATCATGCCTGGCGGATCGCGGTCCAATGGTTTATGTTAGGAAGACGTATATAAACTAATCGGTGCGAGAACTTTACCATCGTGATTCAGATTCACAAATATAGAATGATAAACGATAGTTTTTACAAAAAAAATATTTATTTCTTACTATTACACGAAATCATTTTCCTAAGGTTCTAGGTAAATCAAGTCTGGTAGAGATATGCTTTTAGCAATAAGCCATCCCATTGTACAATACCTTATTGTTTAAGTTACAGAATAGTCTATATTCTCGTCTAACCTAGTCTCTTCTTAACAGTGGTAGAACCATGCTTAGGCACGAATGGGCCGGCTCGACCGGTGCGATACCCACGGCCTCACAGAAAACCGGTTGTGAGGCAACGTTTGCGTTGCATTTCCCCGAAATTAGTTTTAGTTAGTTTCCGGATTCCCAACTCCCCCTCTCCTCTTTCTCCACCCCGCATACCCCTCCCCTCATCACCTTCAATGGTGGGCAGCACACTTACGACTCTTGAGTTGCAGATGTCCATGGATGGCTTTGTCACTTACCATCAGATGATCCGTCTGTTTGTCTGTCCCCTATAATAATAAAAAAATATTATGAAATGTCTATTCTAGTCTTGACTGGAAGTGCACATTATTTATTGCGTTAGGTATAAGCTAATTACTGTTTAGTAATTTCTTTATAATCGTAAAGTTATCTTATAATGTAAAAACACGCTTGTTGATCATTAGATTTTTTTTAGATGCCCCAATTTTCGACATATGAAACAAACAATTATTTTTATAATGCATCTTAATTCTTAATTTATCGTTTGTCTAAATTCTTTTTTCACTTTGAAATCAAATTTTGAGTTTGAATAGTATAATGCTTCCAAGCAGCATTATTGATGATTAGGTATTTTAAGAAATTCAATTGTTCTATTATAATAATCTAATAATATAATATCTTAGTAGTCAATAGCTATGAGAGCAATTAAAGCGATAGTCGGAAATCAATCAAAGAATTCGCTTTGCGATCTCATAACATTGTTAAATAAAATGTTATGAGTATGCATCATATTATAATATGTTAGAACAGTGAAGAACGTTGAGATGTACCAATTTTACTTGTTAAATAAAGACCTAACTAATATTGTTGAAAAAGTATAAAACCCAACTGCTGCCAATGCGGCAATAATTCTACACTCATTCGTGCCTAAGCATGTAGTGCCGAATAACTCGGCTCGACCAGAGTAATACCACGGGCACACAGAAAATCGGTAGACAAACAATCCTTGTATTATGTTGCCTATTGTGTGCTGGAGGTCCAATTGCCCATCTCCTCTTTCCCAGACCCTCATCACGCTCAAAGACTGGCAACGCACTTACAACTCTTGATTTGTATGTGTCCATGGACGGCGGTTTTCAGTTACTATAAATTGACCTGTTTGATCGTCTGTCCCCCATATAATTATAAACGTGGGAGACGTTTGACCCCACGTATTGGCCGGCTCTACCGTAATATTACAAAGGACTCACAGGAAACCGGCTGTTAAACAATGTTTGCATTGTATGCCCGATTGAGTGAGGTTACTGGAGGTCCAAACCCCCTTCCCCTCTTTAGAAAACCATCCCCTTCCTTCTTTCCCCGACCCTAAAAGGCGGAAAGCAGTGTTCATGGGCGGCGGAAGCCTCTTACCATTAGTTCTGTCACCCCATATTCTTAAAAAAATAAAAGTATAGAAACTTAAAAAAAATATTTTATTAAGAAGAACATTTACGAAAAAACCTTTCCTATTAATAGTCCAATTTGATAAATAGTAAAAAAAAATACTAGGTTAAGCTGTATTACAACACTATATCTGAACGCCCGAAGGGAGTGTAGGAAGACAAACGAGCCGCCTTCTATACTATAAAAACAATTTTTTTGTTGACGTTGTTAAGAAATGTTTTACCTCATGTCAGTCTCATTGGAGCGTCTGGTCTTTACAACATGACAAAGAAACAACATACATACATATATCAAAATGTACATACACATGAATCGGGTAAAAACAGTCTTTATCACAAAACAAGTTAACCCATGTCTCGTATGGATGCCTCGACATGTTTAAAAAATACATAAAACAAAACACTGTTAAAAAAAGACCAAAGAACGACAAAGGTAAATTACGGTGAGGCCCCTCGGAGTTGGAAAAAAAAAATTCATTCAAACGCTTTCACGGATAACCCAGTTCTACAGAAGTGCATACACTCACACACGACATGCAGGATTGCCAACTGAAAAACGTAGAATTTAAAATAAATAATTACGAAACGTGCTTTAATTTATTCGAGGTGAGTTAAATTCGGAATTTGGAGTATTAAAGATTTTTTTAATGACACAACGACTTTAGTATTGCGTACGCTGTGCCGCTCGTATACATGTGTGTTTCATATACCTACCCTAATACTGGTATTACAATAATGTGTAGAAGTTTGCACGTTTTGTTGACATTTATAAATACTTTTTTTTTTTTTTTTTTTTTTTTATACTATAGGGGGACAGACGAACAGACGGGTCACCTGATGGTAAGTGACACCGCCGTCCATGGACACTTGCAACTCAAGAGTCGCAAGTGCGCTGCCCGCCTTTGAGGGTGATGAGGGATGGGGGATGCAGGGAGCGGAAAGAAGAGAGGAGGGATGAGGAGATGGGAAAGAGGAAAAAGGAGATGAGGGGAGAGAAAAGAGGGGAGGGGGAAGTGGGCCTCCGGAAACCTCACTCAATTCGGGGAAATTACTTCACAACCGATTTTCTGTGAGGCCGTGGTATCGCACCGGTCGAGCCGGCCCATTCGTGCCTAAGCGTGGCTCTACCACAAAAAATATACTGCTCTATTCTATTGGGTAATTGCAGCATTCCTGAATAAACAGGCTATCGAAATAAAAACTTCAAATCAAATCACATTAGAAGTTCCTGTAATTAGCGCTTTCAAATAAACAAACCAACAAATAAACTCTTTATAGGTTACCTTTGTGTTTATAATACGATTTTACATGTACACTTTTCCCAATCCACCCACAAATGTAATTGATATTCTTTTCTTCATTTTCATCTTATAAATAGGCAATAGACTATGTTGGTGGGACCAAATATTAATTACCAAAATGTTGGTGTTTCATTCCACCTCTGCCGTTTTTTTTACGTGGGAAAATCCTCATGGACTATCCTCCGCCGGGGACATCTGCGGAGGAGTGTGCCGGACTTGACTGGCTACAACCACGACGGTGTTCCTTCTTCGCACCTGCTGCTGAGGGCCGCGGGAACACGACATTCTTCCTAACCCTTCGGGGATACTTTTTTTTTTGATACATCTCTGCCTTACCCTTAGCGGATGTAGGATATTTTGTATTTGACCACAAAAATCGCTATTGTATTGCACCTTCAAACTGTTTCTAACTCAACCTATCGCTCCTCAAGTTAGCACATACAAAATTGAGATAGCATTAGGGCCCAGATTTTTTTTAATTTCTGGTTTCGGAAAGATTGGATAGCTTTTATTAGGGTTCCGTACTCAAAGAGTAAAACCGGACCCTATTACTAAGACTCTGCTGTCCGTCTGTCTGTTTGTCCGTCTGTCACCAAGCCACCAAGTTTATACATAATGGTACGGAACACTTCGTGCGAGTCCGACTTGCACTTAGCTAGTTTTATTCACAATTTAGATGTGGATTATTGTGTCATGGCAATGTTAACCTTCTTTCATACAAAGTAATTTTCATACGATACACTACACTATACTTTATATACTAGTGTTTTTTTTCTACGTACTTAACTTAGGTAGTTAACAACTTTAAAAAAGCATGTAACCAAGTCTAAGTGTCTATAATGATACATTTTAATAAACTCTTCTTTTTATCACTTAATTTTCCGCAATAGCCATACAATGTTTACTTTAAATTAAAATTAAAATAAAAAAAAAATAGACCGCAGTCGAGAACTACCCTTTCAATTAGAATGCCATCACCATGCCATTTGTAAAGATACCGCATTAATTATACAAAAATAAATAGTCCAATCGAGAACTTATTAAAACCTGCTAAAAATAAAATCATTCTACTTTTACTATCTACTGTTTCTACGGTCACCGTAGCCTCTGGCAAATTACAAAACCACGGCAGCAACCTCGCAAATTGGCGATGCCTATTTACGCTCATTTCATTAATCCTTTCATATATTAAAAAGACTGACAGAGAGATTAACTCTTGAACTCATATTACTCTTCCTCTCCTATGGTTCTCGTATTTATATTTACTCTATTTCAAAGTCAGTCGCATAAGAAAAAAAAAATCCTGTAAATTTTTTAAAACATTTTTGTAACATGTGTACTGATGACAACCCTAAGATGTTGTACGGCAGAACGGGGCGCACTCGTGTGTGAAGCCTCGCCAAAGGTTTATTTACATTTGGTCTCGTTAGCTCCGGTTTTCTCAAACTTCAGGTGCATATGAGCGTCAAAGCAGAAATGAAAAGCGGATTTGGGGTCGTCTGACAAAGGTACAATGTCAAACATTTCTGCCTTGTTTGGTTATATATAGATACGTTTTTTTTTAAATACTTTAGAATAAATAACAGTAAATCCCTGCGTTGTAGTTTAAAAGTGGGTGTTAGAGACTCCTCTGCCTCCCCTTCGAGGATATATGCGAGAGATCACTGTTGTAGAGACATGCTTAGGCACGAATGGGTCAGCTCGACCGTTGCGATACTACGGTCTCACAGAAAACCGGTTGTGAAGCAACTCTTGCATTGCATTTCCCCAAACGAGTGAGGTTTCCGGAGGCTTTACTCCTCCCTTCCTCCCCTCTCTTCTTTTCAATTTCCACTTCCTTCATCACCTTCAGGTGTCCATGGACGGGGGTTGTCACTTACCATCAGGTGACCCGTCTATAGTACCAAAAAAAAAAGATGTTTACAGACTGTGTACAGTCAAAAATATCACCTCACTAGATTAACAACCGATGAGCTACTAAATGGTTACGCAAACTTCTCGTAGCACGTTGCTACGGTATTTGTAGATTCGTAGCACGCTTCCGAAGTTAAGGTTCTGACTTCGTAACCGGTGTGTGTACGTGCAGGTGATATGTGATTAACGCAATTGTTTTAGAATTTCTTGTTAGATAGTAATAGCACACTTAAGCAAGTTTGTTATTCTAATAAGGTACTTCTCTATTGACTACATCAAAAAACACACTCAGCGTTAGGAATGGTACTCAGATATTTACTATGACTAGTATTTCTTTCGTTGTTTTCTATTAATACTTCTGAAATAATTCTTTGCCACATTTTTTCTTTGTATCGAAAATTCTCCAGTATTAAACTGTAGTTATTTCCGTACGAATGAATGTATTGTACTATTGATCGCAAAGCTGTTGCGGGTGTAAATAATAATATATATACATATATTGTAACAACAACACGGGGTTTTTTGAAAATGTTTTTCAGACTATACATTTTCTTTAATTTATTTTTCATTCACAGAAAATGCCTTGCAATTCTGTGAGTTTACTTTATATGGAATTATGTACTGGGGCGCCCGGCTACAGCCAGTTCGTTCGTTCGTTCGTTGTAGTTAGTATTGCTTAATTGCTTACACTTCCTAATCCATCCGTATATGCAATATCCCTTTTCTTCCAGTTTTTTTTTCTTTTTTTTTTTAAGAACAATATTAGCAACGTGGGTCACACATCACTAGTATGCTTGTGTTAGGGGTGGGTTTACGACGGTAGTGTACTGGGTGGGCTTTAATTTCTAAAGTGCCCAGTTAGTTGCCGGCAATAGGCTTTCTTCCTGTTACGTTAGTGGGACAAAATTCTTCCTAGCAAAATGTGGGTGTCGAATACACCTCTGCTTGGGTGGGAGGCATCGTACATACATATATTTGGTGATGGGACGAAGCCTGTCTGGGGTAAAAGGGGAATGCATTTGTGAATCTCGTTTGCCCATTTTGAGCAAGCAGAAGAATACGGGGTTGAAGACGACGACCTTCAAAGTGAGACTTATCACAGATAAACTACAGGAGAGCCGTCTGCGATAGTACGGTCACGTTATGAGGCGACCATTCAGACACATGACCAGGCAAGTGCTGGACATCGATACCAAAGCCCGAGGACGAGGACGAGGAAGACCCCATTCACATGGATCAAAGAAGCCAAATTCAACAAAGAGACGACCCAGGACAAAGCTGTCTGGAGACGCATGTCACGGAGGCCGACTCCAAATAAAATGGGAAAGGGCCAGGCAAAAGCAGAAGATGCTGAGACGATCGCCTCTCGAAACTAAATTACTACCATATTTTAACCCCACATAAAGAACCCAACAAAAGGAAATCAATCGGGAGCAATGTGTAAATCTTTATTCTTTTATTGTAAGGGATAGCAATTCTTTCCACATTTAATATTAAATTCCGATCATTCGATAGAGAATGATATATAAAAGTAATGATAAAAATGCTCTCCACTTCGTCTGTATTCCCGCAGTCGCTTTTAGACCGTACGATCCCACCGAGATGATCGTATCGGTTTTTACAACCACGTCAACCGACGAGGATGTAGTTACTACACTTTATGTATGTATGTATTTTTACTGACTTCAAAAAAAGGAGTTCTGAGAAATAGAAGAGAACAAAACATAAATTTAAAAAAAGAAATTTAATCAAAATCGATTCAGTAGTTCGATTTTCAAATCAAAAAGCCTTAAAAAAATGTTAAACTAAATTTCTTATTTTGCTTTCCTGTGCTTTCCATGGCTCTACCACGATAAATAAAATCGCATAGTTGTTACATGTACTCGTACTCATTATGGATTGTGTACTTTCATTAATCTCTCTATAACTGGAGACACAGATGCGTTTGAAACACACCCGCATGTGACGCGTCTTACTCACGTAATACGGGGCAAGTTCCTATGGCCTTTCATAAGCCCGTAGGGACTCAAACAATATTGTATCAGTTGATTTCATTGTAGCTGCACCGAAACAGTTTAAAATTTGTATCTAACAACTAGATACTATTAGTACTACTGACGGAAATGAAGAGGTATTTTTGTATAACAAAACCAATGTCGTATTTAATTTAAAAAAAGACCTATATGACTCGTGATAAGGGATCATTGTGGTGTGAAAGAGGATGTAGTGACTAAAATAGAAAAAAAGTATGCTGTACTGGTTCGGGCATATCGAAAGGATGAATGAAAGAAAGTTGACAAAAGGTATTTATATGGCATAAGTAAATGGAGTTGTCGGAAGAGGAAGACCTAGGCGAATGTTCATGGACCAAGTCCAAGAAAATCTTAGCAAAGACCAGGTCAAAAGTACCTTTAACCGATGAGCCTGTATGCGGAACGGAATGAAATTTACAGAAGCGAGAAAGGTATGTCAGAATCGTAGCAAACGGAAGGAAGTGGTCTCTGCCTACCCCTATGGGAAAGAGGCGTGATATTATGTATGTATGTATGGAATTGTTCTTTCTGCAACAACATGGAGTAAAACATTTGCTGACTCAATATGTCGGGATTAAAACAAAAGAACCACTAAACAAATGAATCTACATATATGTATATGTATAAAACAAGCAGTGTGATTCCCGGTGAAGTAAAATAGGGTCCCCCCCCCCTCCCGTGGGTGACCCTATTCTACCCATCTTAAAAGACGACTAAGGGATCGGACTGTTATCTATCAGACAGTATATATAGGCATGAGGCTTGCACCCTATTACGTAAGCGTCTTTGTCTACAACGCCATTTAGGCGTGAGTGTGTATTTTTTAGGAGGTAATTATATATATCTCTCGTGTATTATAAAGGCATGTTTAAACAAATGGTGCTTTTCCCGCAGGCTAGTGACCTATAATAAACACGGGTCACGAATATACATATATTGATTTTTCGCTAACCTCATACAGGTAATACGTTATTGATGGAAATGTACATTTTTTTTTGTTATTTAAAACCCTTTGTGTTCAAAAATATATAGTAATAATATTGTCATAACAACGCTAGATCATCAGAACATAACTCTATAACGACCCATGAGTTTTATACCATTTTAAAAACCTTTAATAAGTGTACATACACGTTTTTAAAGTCATGGATCACTCCATTTTTTTACTGTAGAAAATGGCAAAGGATCATTGCATTATATCTGGACCATTATTTGCGGGATGCCCTGTGAGCTTTATAATTAACCTAGTGATAATTACATATATTTTGTATAAGGTTTATTGCAAGGAATAGATACATTATGTGGATAGACATGAATATAGTTAACCTCTTTATGTATACATTATAACTGCAAGAACTTATAGATATGTTTGTATTATACAATGGACTTAACCATCTCTTATACACAAATATGCATCGTTAAATTAAATTCCTCAGCATCGGTGCCTACTTTTAGAGTTCCTAGGAGACTGGCAGCGTTACCACGTTGTATGGCAATGCCTAACCACTGTGCAAGGAAAAGGCCAGCCTTCTGGTCACGAGAAGCGTAGATCAGTCGTTTAGTTAGTTCTTTATGAATAGAACTAGTCCTCGGACCCCATTTCCCTAGCGTCTCTACCCGAAACAGCTCAAAACATAACTACCTGTTAAATTATTTACGCCGTTTGAGGCTTTTAGCCAGCTTCTTCCAGCTCACCTTGGCATGTATAAATATACGGCCAGCGGTTCTGCTACAAGTAATATGCACGTAAAGTTTAGTATTTATTTCCTTTTATAGTATATAGGTAATAAACAAGCAAAGTGACAACTGCCGTTTGTGGACACCTCTAACTCAGGAGTTGCGCAGAAGTGCGCTACCCGTCTTTGAAGTTGGTGAGGGAAGCAAATGAAGATAGGGTGAGGGACCCGCACTCACTAGGTAAAATTCAACGCCATCATTGTTTAACAATGGATTTTCTTTAAGGCCGTTGTATTATCCGGTTGAACCGGTCCATACGTGGCTGTCCCACGTTACAAATACGGCATTTTCATTCATATACCTTGCTGAGAATGAAAATAGTCCCTGATTCTATCTATATCTGACATATAGTTAACATATAAACAGTACAGCTAACTCTCACATACAAAGATCGATCTGCTACAAGAATACACTTGGAATAATAAATAACTAATCCCAACAGCTACCTTAACAAAGTAAGATTTAGCGTCTCTCTGCTGCGACCCGTTCGGATAAATTAAATAAAGTCTGTCCGGTTCAACTGAAGCAATTCTGTTACATTTTTATTTAACTATTTAATTTATATAAGTCCAGTAGCTTCTGGTTTCATTTACTCTAGTAAAGACCCAGTTTTTCTTCAATATCTATAATGCACCGTCATAGAAAGAAAAAAAGGAAGAAAAACATATTTATTTCCTAAAACATGACGGCATTCACATACAATAATTTACATACATTTGTTTTTTTTTTTTTTTTTATACTTTAGGGGGACAGACGAATAGACGGGTCACCTGATGGTAAGTGACAACCGCCGTCCATGGACACTTGCAACTCAAGAGTCGCAAGTGCGCTGCCCGCCGTGATGAGGGATGGGGGATGCAGGGAGCGGAAAGAAGAGAGAAGGGATGAGGAGATGGAAAAAAGGAGAAAGGAGATGAGGGGAGAGAAAAGGGGGGAGGGGGAATTGGGCCTCCGGAAACCTCACTCAATTCGGGGAAATGCAACGCAAGCGTTACTTCACAACCGGTTTTCTTTGAGGCCGTGGTATCGCACCGGTCGAGCCGGCCCATTCGTGCCTAAGCATGGCTCTACCACTGAAAAAACACATAAATTCATATAAATAATATTTGCTTCTTAGAGCACTACAAAACAATTAACAATACAATATTATAGAACATCATCCTAACTTATTAATGTTAGCAGTAACCCTAAGAAGAAAATAGTATATGTCGTTAGCGAAAGATACGTCGTGCTTCAGAAACTTGGATGGACACTTAGCACACACTGAGAGGGGCATAACCCACCCCAGTACTGATTTTCAGTGCCAACCTTGTGTCGCTTGGCGTCGTCGGGCGACATTACCCAACAATACCTATTGACTTATCAACTAAAATAAAGAAAAAAAGTCATTAGCCTTTTTTTTTTTTAATTGTGTAATATATGTGTAGTTGTTATAAACTGTTATGTTAACAATTATTCTGCATTTTGGGATTTGTTTTAAGCAGCCGAGTACGAAAACATGAACGAAATCTCCGCCTCTATTAAGTGGAACCCAAAATATATGTACCTAAATAGAAGTGTGATGTCTCTCAATCTCTCACTCTCTATCTGACTCTATAGGGGTTGAGGAATGTAAGTATTATTAGACACTGTTTTCGGAAAGGTATAATCCTTTCATTACAATCATCATCATTCATCCGGATGATCAGGAGATACCAAAGAAATTAGTAATAAGTTTTTAAATCCCACGATTTTACGACTTACAGTTAAGTGTTCCAATACACAGGCGCATTGAAAGCGTTTTACTTTTTTCAGCTCAGTTATTTAACATACACTCTCAATTAAGCGTTGAATAATCCTTCTTCCGTATATATATGTATATTTTGTGAAACCAAGAGAAAATTAATAATTAATATGTACATTTTAATCATTAATTAATAAATTAATATATCTATTAATTATCAGTTATAGATTTTATTAGTAAGTGTTCCCTACTTGCAAATATAAAAATTTGAATACGTTGCGATTATTTGGTATTTGATATCAGCAGATAGACTTCAAAAACCAGCAGACAAGAACTTGAAAAAACTTCGAAAATTCTCCCGAAATAGAGCACTTATTGTCTCGTCGAAAGCATTTGTGTGAAAGCCCCAACATTTTTACATAACAATGTGTTATAACTCATATATATTTGTATAACTTCGCTGGGGGACTAATTTTTGCGTCACCATCCTCCGGATCCGGAGTTTGTTGAAAAAGAAACAAAAAAAAACACATTCTGTAAAATTTAGCAACGGTTATATTGTAATGTAGCCGTTTAATGAGGAATATGTTTTGTGCAATAATGAGAGGTGTTATACGTTTAACCATGGTATCTCCGTGTGTGTATGTCTGTGGTATCTTACCTTGTTAATGGATCGATTTTGTTTAAAAAGTTGATTTTTTGGGAGAGGGATTGCCGAGTCTGTTTCTTTTATTATATACTTGTTATGTAAATATAACGCAAGCAATATTTGATAACCGGTTTTATGTGAGGCCGTGATGTTACACCGGTTCTCTCCCACAGGATACTTGTATAAATCGTTATGTCTAAGGATTTCGGTATTTTTATAAAAATAAATTCTATGATAAACTAGAAACAATATAGAAATAGATAACTATTTTATTGTACATAAAATTATTAACATAATTTCTATACAGAGGTAAAAATGCTTATGAACTAAAGGTTGTACCATTAGCGGCCTTTAAGCAATTTTCGATCTCTGTCAGGCAACCATTGAATGTTCCCAGAAGCATCCTTCCTAGGGTATACCCAGGTCCCTTACAATAGACCCACTTGTAACGGAACACCGTGTCGTTTTAGTCGGTTCGAGTTCAACATATCACTTGGAATAGAAAGAGAAATTAAAAATGAGATTCGGAGTTCCAGTATAATACAACTTTTTGAGACACGGCAGAAAAGCAAGCAACACCCTTTTCATGCCAAGCGCCTGCTAAAAAAATAGACTCAAATAGCGTGTCACGTTGCGTTCACAATTACATAGGCGTTATAATTTTATTATTACACCACCTGCCCGCATCCGCCCGCGTTTCACTATCAAACCAACCTTCGCACGATTAGCACAAAATTTTAATTTTATATATTTTACTATAATTAAACAAAATTCCAAGTATTTTGGGTTTTAATTGAGGCTTCTTTAAGTCCGCTAAGACACTCCCACATCAATTTGCTTCAATTCTGGGAGCAAGCCTATTGGCGTATCCGGGCACTATATGACTGTGTATATGCTGATTGATAGATACCACAGCCCCCTGCCACGATACATAATTACACATAATGCAACAACATGTAAATTATGTTTTCAAAACTCCGTAGCTAGCAACAACTTTATTAGTTTAACCCTGTCGGTGTTCCAAAAACAAAACAAACTAATCTAAAAGACCGTTAGCACCGGCCGGTTGCGGTGAACGGTTATTAACCGGCCTGGGGGACCGGACAAATTGCAGGTACGACGCGAAAATGTAGTGACACCATGAATTATGCCGTATTTTGGGACAGATTCAAGAAGAATAGCGACCTAATTGTTATAGCAGCTTGCGTTGCAATGAAGTCAAATGAAACTCGGTATAAAATCGGTACATATATCTATAGTCATACACGCCTATGGCAATTTTTTTTATACTATATTGGGGGACACGAACAGACGGGTCACCTGAGGACCGCCGTCTATAGACACCTGCAACTCAAGAATCGTGGTTGGGATGCGGGGAGGGGAAAGAACAGAAGAGGGATGAGGGGAGAGGAAAGAGGAGAGGAGGAGTTCAATCTTGTATTGCCGAGTGAGTGAGGTTACCTGAGGCCCAACTCCCACTCTCCTGTTAACCCTCCTCTTTCCTGTCTCTTACTCCCCTTGTATCCTTTGTGTATGATATTTTTTAACTAGCATTATTAAAATTATTAAAATGTGGTAACCAGACTGTGTTAATAACTTTCTTTTTTTCTGAAGATTTCTCGAAGTGTACCTTATGTCCCTCCTATTAGGACGATTTAAATAATACTTTACAGGTCAATATCTGTCAATCTGTTTAGGTTACACCAGATATACCTACATATAAAATACGTACACTTGAAAGACAATAATCCTTCTTGCGCCGTCGGGAAAAAGCAATGGCTTATACCATTGAAGTGGTAATTGAGCATAAAGCATGACTGCTGGACGCCTTGTTAAAGAAACAGTTGTTAGAATTTTGAACTGTCCTTAAAACTTCTAAAGCGTGGGGATCTCAAATGTGAATTGACCGGACGTCGCGCCGTGTGAACGAGCACGTGGTTTCGTGCTGATTTTAACGATGAGTTTGTTATGTTTCTCAATACGCATCGTGGCGAACATCCGTACGTACAGAAATACACCTGCACATAACTCCCATTTTTCCCACCTGGACAGGCACAGATGAGCCTCAAGAGTTTCTTTTGCTGTCATTGAACTCTACATAAACGCTGGTGATGAAAATGGAAGTCAAGTCGCAAGTACCAGAAATCCTCGGAATATTTTTACAATATTTCATGAATATCACATTTTTTCTATTGTTCTATGGACATCTACCGTTTTAGGAATGATTCCTGTGTCACGGGGGTCTTCACGACACCCTGACTCGCTGAAAACTATTTTTAGATTACACAAATTTTAGTCCTGTGTGGGAACCAAACCCACGTCCTCCGGTTAAGCAGTCAGAATTACTAGACCAATAGACCAGTCAATTATTACTGAAGTCGCAATATGTGCAGGTAAAAATAATTAAATATGTAAGTCTCACTCATTGGATAAACACACCGTGAGCAACTATTTCGGTTTTAGTAGTATATAAGATAAAAAAATATGACTCTGATTACCTGTTTAACCAATATTCGTCAGGAATAACTTGTAAATGACCATCCTTAAGTCTTAAAATTGAGTATACCATCATGCCTCTATCTTTCCCAGAAATTAGTGAGGTTTCCGGAGGCCTAACTCCCCCTCTTCTTATTCCTCACCCCTGACCTCTCGCCCCTTTTCCCATCTTCTCGCCCTCCTCTCTTTCCCCTACCCGTATCCCCTCATCCCTGATCACCCTCACTGGCGGGCAGCGCACTTACGCCCTTCGAGCTGCAAGAGTCCATAGACGGCGGTTGTGTCTTACCATCAGGTGACCCGTCTGTTCGTCTGTCCCCCTATAATATAAAAAAAGAAGGTAGAAGTCATATCAAAACCAGTTTTTTTCAAACTCTTAATTATTTCAGGGTTATTATGTACAGAAATATGGTATAAAGATAGAACTAGGGTATAAAATGCGTTTAAGTTAGATCTCAGTGGAATGTTAGCACAATGCAGTATTAGCATTATTGTGCAACCATTGCGCAGTTGGAGATTACCTATAGGGTTGTCACAAATGTATCAGTGGTATTTCTTTTATAGTATTGACTAGTTTTATATAAAAGAATACTTACATTTATAAACATATATTAAACAAACGGACGAAAATTGATGTCAAATTTACAATTAATTCTATTGCTCCTTATTCAATAGCTCTATTCGATACTTCTTTTTTGCGTCAACACGGCCCATTTACTTTGCATTTACAAGAAAAGAAGTCTGCTAAATGAATAAATATTAAATCTGCAAACTTTTAACACATCTACTTGCTAAAATCTGCCTTCATTACATACATATATAAATTCACGCCTGTATCTCCGAATCCAGAGGTGTATTAAACATCCACATTTTGTCAATTAGATACTGGCCCCACTGGCCTTCACTAATACGTCAATATTGTGGGTCTTTTTTTTTTAATCCCCTACAGTCAGACCCTATGTTATTTGTTACGCTTTCAACTTCACAAGTGCTCAATCAATCCTCATGATATTTTTCATACACGTTGCCAGGGGCACATAAAATGACGATGGGTGTACCTTTCATTCAGAAAAAGTACTTTTTTCGAGAGATGTACAAAATATGTAATATGTATAATTAAATGCACTTAAAGAGTTTCAACTATAACAACACAAGAATAATATTAAATCTTGCTTATGTCTTAGTCCCTCCCTATCGTTGTCTAGAACGTCTGAACGGATCTGAATATAATATGGCACTATGACATAATTATAAATCTTTCTCTGTGTTATAATTTTCTATTCCTGACTTATTATTTCAGTCTGGAATAGCACACAAACTACTTTTTACCCTAAAGAACTCAAAAAAATGGCTCGCAAATCGAGTAAACTATAAGTGAATCTTCTACTACTGTGACAACCCTAACAAACTTTATCATATCTTGAGCACTTTTACGATCATAAAACCCACAAAGTATAAATATGTTTTGATCCAACATGGAGGGCGATAAAGCGATACCAACCCAACATTCTCCTCCCTAAATACCTTATCTTATTGTTGAGTGGGTACTATAAGTTTTAGGATTTTCACATTGTTCTCCCAAAGATTCAAGTATATACTTTGTCATTTTTTTAGAATATATTTTCGTTTAGAAGAGCTAAAAACTACGTTATTTGTTGTGTGAGTTTGTTTGTCACACCATATCTAGGTAACTAATTCTATAAAATGTAACCTAAGAAGAACCATAAAAAAGAAGGGTTCATGAAAAGACGTGTCTGTCGTTCAGAGAAAAATATCCTGGGGATATAACACAATTTATATACTGCGACAAATATACACAGTGTTAAATAAACGCTCACGAAAAACAAGCCAGCAGTGAAATGAAATAGCTGACTTGAGGATCAAAGGACTCGCGGTTAAGGCACTAGGGATCGCAAAGTTACGCGCAGGCGCCGCCGCTTGGTATTGATGTGATATCCATTTCGACGCTCACGTCTCCTTACAGATGGCTTACTGTATTTGAGTTTGCGTTTCATGTCTGGTTATTTTTTTTTAAGGTAAAATTATGTGTAATTTTGTGAAATTATTGTTGCATTTAACTGTACTAACATGGAACGGAATAGTCATCTGACTGACAAATTTGCCCAGTTCAGTTAAAGGATGTTTTAGTTTCGAGTATTGAAGGACATACAAAATTTTAGGGTATCTGTAGGTGAAATATCGCTTCAACAACTCTTGTAGGTAGTAATTTATCAATAAATCGCCTGTTTTTTTTATTATCACGTACTGTCTGTATTTGAATAATCCTCCTACTGTGTTATTTATGGTTTTGATGGTTCCTTGCAATTAAAATGTCTTGTGTAATAAACAATTAAAATATTAATTGTAGAAATTATTTAATAGTCTACTCCACTTCTAAATATAAACAAACCAATAGTAAATATGGCAATTGCCTAACATTTGACAACATACTCTTTAAACCATACAAATACGATTAAACAATTCATTGACAAAACCATATTAATTCTGTTGTAACTATATTAAATGTGTCACGACTTTACAAAAATACATACGTGAATCCAGTTTGTGGATCACACAATTTTATGTCTCATTTAGGAATCGAACCAAATATATTCGGCTCAGCGTTCAGGATCACTAACCACTAGACCAAGAGGCCAGTCTCGTTTACTCCAGTAGAGTATGAACTTTGTATTTGCTCCGTGGTCTCAATAGAGATCGTAAATTGTCGGCCGGATACCGTCCGTGGACTTGGCGACGTGTTTAATGTACCATAACGAGAACGATACGGGGACGTATCCACTAATTCAAGATTAAATTACACGTAGTATTAATATTGTAGAAATGAAATTGAACTATTTTTAAGATCTAAATGTAATATACATTTTTTTTAATTTAGACGTCTCCTACACGCACGGCTGTTTGATTCTAAACTAAGCAGAGCTTATTCTTTGGTAACCAGACTGATGCTAAACAGCGGACAGCGCACTTACGACTCTCGAGTTGCAGGTGTCCATGGACGGAGGTTGTCACTGACGATCAGGTGACTCGTCTGTTCGCCTGTCTCCCTATAATATAAAAAAAAATATAATACAATTAACTCGTATTCGTTTTAATTATAATCTTTACTAATATTTTAAATGTGATGGTATCACTTACCTTTTCACTGCTACTGTCTTTCACTAAACTAACTTCTGCCTGTGAAGACTAGCAGAAGTTCATCGTCAGCACTAATACTTTGTAACAAACTTTGAATCACACAAATTCATGTTGAGATAAGCCATAAGGTTCACGGTGAAGAAGTGCAAGCCAGCCAGCCTATCTCTTCCCGTTGTTGTAGTAAAAGGCGACTAAAGGATTGGACCATTATCTATCAGACAGTATATATACAGTGCTCATGACGGTAATAGCTTTTCCCCCTGTTACGTTAGTAAGACTCAATTATCTGACTGACTCAAGGGGCGTTTGAGACGCCTCTGCTTGCCCCTTCAGGGAAATAGGCGCGAGTGTATGTCCTGCCACAAAGTAGACTATTAAATTCCCTTGTCATAAAATATCAAGGTGAAAATAGTCAAGAAAAGGAAAGCCTTTGTACACAACTGCCCAAAGGAGCAATTGTTGAACAATGTTAATGTTTTTAACTCCCGACTAAAAACAGAGTTTGTAATACATGCGCTGTATTAGATGAAATTTATTTTTTTATTGAATGTAGCTTACGGCGCATTATTTGTTTTTTTTTTTTTTTTTCACAAGGCCATGCTTGATTATTATTAATATTATTTTAGACACAAGGACAATGACATAAAGGCGACTCTTTTAATAGTTATTGTTGTCGTTTTTTATGGCATAAGAAACTGATTATAAGTGACAACAGCCGCGCATGGAGATTCCCAACTCAAGAGTTGTAAGTGCCCTTCCCCCGCCTTTGAGTGTGATGAGAGGGGGGTTGAGGGGAGGGGTAAGAGGAGAGATTGGGCCTTCAGGTTTATGTATGTTTCAAAAAAAAAAAAGAAAATATTTTTCGTTACGTTGAATACGTTTGTTTTTTTTTTTTTTTTTCTTCCATTTAAGTATATGTAGGTACTGTTTGTTTAATGAAATTAAATGTGCTATGACTTAATAAAACGTGATGATGGATATTTCTTAAAGACTATTGATACATAGCAATTTTAGTTCATTTTAAAATACTTATTGGCCTAACAGGGGCACCAACATAAAAAAAAAACAAAAACATATTTTATTTACGTAAAACTTCACTCAAAAATGCTTCCTTTTAGAACAAATTTTTACATAGTGACTATTCTATAGAGAGAGCCGTAGGGATAATCCGGCTTATATAAATAATACAGTCTCATCTTAATGCATTTTTCTTTTCTTATTTATAGCCGGGTATAAGAAACGTATGTATGTATATATATTTTTTACGTAGTAATGACCAAGGATTTAAAGTCATTATAGGGAAGTTTGTGGTAGTCTGTAATAGTTCGTGTAATAGTAGTTTAAAAATAAACTTCTGATAAGGTTCTTGAATCCTGGTTATACATATAGTGAAATTTTAACGTGGGAGAGGAATGGGCCGGCTCGACATGAGTAATATCACGGCCTCACAGAAAGCTTGATAAACAATGCCTGAACAAAGATAAGACAATTGTGATGTGTGTAGTGTCAAGTGTCCTAGATCACCTTCTAGTTTACCATATCATTCTATTAACCAGGGACGGAAAGTGTGATGGTGATAAAGAACAAAGAAGAGTGAGTGCGGCTAATGCTTTCAATGGCGCATTGCGTACTTTTATGACCAGCCACAGAGTCTCATTGAAAACTCGCGTGGCTGTGCATAGAGGTTGTGTGGTGTGGGAAAGTTGGGTATGGTAGAAGAAGCACGAAAGTAAAATCAATGTGGTAGAAATGAGAGCATTGCGGAGTATAGCTGATGTGAAATTGAGTAACAGAGTGAGGATAGTGTGATAAGGGAGCAGTGTGGTGTGAAAGAGGATGTAGTGACTAAAATAGAAAAAGTATGCTGTACGGGTTCAGTCATATCGAAAGGTGAATGAAAGAAGATTGACTAAAGGTATTTATATGGCAGAGGTAAATGGAGTTGTCGGAAGATTAAGACCTAGCGAACGTTCTTGAACCAAGTTTAAGACAATCTAAACAAACGCCAGGTCAAAAGTACCTTTAAACGACGAGCCTGTATGCGGAACGGAATGAAAGTTGAAGAAGCGAGAAAGGTATGTCAGAATCGTAGCAAATAGAAGAACGTGGTCTCTGCCTATCCCTATGGGAAAGAGGCATGACATAATGTATGTATGTATATTTAAAGCGTGAAAGTATATGAAAACTAAATTCCGAACCTCCATTGAAGTCACTGTTTAAAAGCATGTCATCATTCGTTATAAATTCGTACGTCACTATAAATATGAATTAACAAAATTCATTGAGCAATATCGCGGTAAATGTGATGTAATTTTGATAATTGAATTGTAGTAAATGATGACGTCACACTCGCTGCTTCCAGCACTTGCGTCGGCGACACGTAATGGGCTGTATCACAATTAAATTTGTTAAATTAATCATACTTTTATATTAATTACTTCAGACGTCTAGATACCACGTAATGAGGTACACTATAAAATAATGTAATGTTTTGAGGCACTTGGAGCACTTATTATTTTTAATATTGAATAATACTTTTATGTCTTCCTCCGTCTACCAGTTTGCTACATGTATAATACATACATATATGTAAATACATACGCTCAGTATCCCCTAAGGGGCTGGCAGAAGTGTATGAAAAACCCACATTTGCGAGAAAAATTCCAGGTCCCACTGACATAATCTTTAAGACTGTATATATACTGTCTGACAGATAACAGTCCGATCTCTCTAGTCAGCTTTTGCGGTTTGGACTTGAAGTGGGGAGGCAGTATTCTACCCTACCGTAAACTACACAACAATTATGTACATATATGTATGTATAAATTATACTTAATATTATTAATGCGAAAGTATCTGTTTCATACCCTTCCACTGCTAAACGGCTGAACCCATTTTAATTAAGTTGGATACTTCGAACCCCGGGAAAGGGCGTAGGCTTCTTGTTATCGACATACAGAGCAGAAACTAGTAATATAAGCTCTCTTCCCCTCCCTCCTCTATCCCCTGCCCTTATCTCCTCTTTCCTCTTTCCCCTTCTCTTATCACCCTCATCGGCCACAAAGGTGGGCACCGTACTTACGACTCTTGAAATGCCATGTCCATGGGCGGCGGTTGTCACTTATCATCAGATGACCCGTCTGTCCGACTGTCCCGCTTACAAAAAAAAATACAAAGGCTGGGGAAAGCAGGCCAGCGGAGTCAAATACGGCAAAGTAGAGACAATTGGAGCCGAAAATGGTATGCTATGCTTCGCTCTCCTTCTCTTGACTGGTATACCGCAATTCTTTCAGTCTAAAATTTAGGAGTGGATTGTAAGCTATGATAAGTCTTCAGCATCTCTTGTCTGCTGCTGTAAAAAAACACCATTAAGGATTTTATTCAACAAAATAGTGCACTATTATGTATATACAAAATAATATTCGTTTTTGCAATTTCCTTCACCGAGAGGACCTTACCTCTTCGTCACTCCGTCCCCAAACGACACAATTACAAATGAGATGTGACAACTGCAAGACATATCATATAAAAAATGCTTTGCCCAAATGAAATATTAGGAAAATGTTGTCTCTAAGTAGTTAATGTTGTACAAAATGTGTCTTGTTAGAGTTTTCAGATTGTGTTGTTTATCAGTGTCGTTATTTTTGACCGACTGTAAAAAGAACGAGGTTCAGTCAATCAATATTCTTTATTGTGAAATATATATTTATATACTTACGCTGCTGCTTACAGAAGTGGTAATGACTACGGTGATTACCACTTCTGCCAATTAGGATTACAATAATTCTATTCTATGTTTGACTGTATGTATATTTTTTAAACAAGTTCTCCGCCAATTAACGACTGATTTCATAATTTTTTTTAAAGTCGAAATAGTAAACTCCTGCGGTGATCCTTTTGTAACCAAATCAGGCTTTGATAATATAAGACAACAGCATCATTTATCAGTAAGATGTTAAAAGAAGCCACTACTTTAAAACATAAAAACATCTCCCTACCCTACAAAACAAAATAGCCATATTGTTTTCATATTCAAAAAAATATATAGCCAGAGTCACGAACGATGAGATGCTTTGGGTTCTCATGATATTCCATAAACAATAAACAGAGGTAATGGTGGAATAAAAAAAAATTAACTGAGGCCCGAACCGAATCATTACCCTTAAAGACGGTCAGCTCACTTATAACTCTTTCGTTTTAAGTTTCCAAACAGAACATGTAGCCTACAGAAACTGAAATACAGGAATAGGTTTCCATTCAATTTGTAAAACCAAAGACATAACGTAATGTGCGTATTGTCTTGCTTGTATATGCTATATATATATATATATATATATATATATATACAGTCGTGGTCAACTAATTAAGGACATTCAAGATAGTGGACAGCAATAACCGGCTATGTACACATAAATATAAAACCCTGTTGATTTCTCAGTAACTATTATTTGCATAATTTGATCCGATTATTATACTATAAATGGCTGTAAATAAAAGATTAAATAAATATAAAAAAGTGTTTAATATCAAAGGTTAACCATGTATTCAATTTAAGATACAATTCTGTAGCTGGACATTTAATTAAGAACAGTAAAGTAAAATGAAAAATAGAGTTAAACAGAACGAATAATCTGCAGTATTTTAATTTCTTTAACAACTTCATTTTATTACGGGTAAAATCAGTACCCAGTAGCAAAACCTTTGTTAGTAATTACCGCTTGACACCGATGTGGCATAGACATTATCAGTTTCTGACATATTTCAACAGGAATGTTTGCCCATGCCTCACAAAAAGCTTCATTAAGTTCATCTAAAGTTGTGGTACGATAAATGGCAACTTTTTTCTTAATTTCGTGCCAAAGGTGCTCGATTGGGTTGAGGTCGGGGCTATTTGCTGGCCAATCTAGCACTGATACCGACTGTCTGTTAAGAAACGACTTGACTGAACGGGCTGTATGTTTTGGGTCGTTATCATGCTGAAAAGTCCATATAATAGGAAGATGTTCCTCAGCATAGGGAAGCATAGTTTCTTCTAATATTGCCTTGTATTGATGTTGGTCTAAGTTACCCTGAACTTTCCTCACAGGTCCCACTCCACGTCCAGAAAATGACCCCACATTTTAATGTTTCCTCCGCCATGTTTCACCTGCTTTTTTGTGAATCTTGGATTCATTTCCGCTTTTACAGGACGCCGTACGTATTGCCTTCCATCTGAAGAAATCAAATTAACCTTGGTCTCGTCAGAGAATAATACATGTTGCCATTGGTCGTAGGTCCAATGTCCATATTTACGTGCAAACGCCAAACGTGCATTTCTATGCTCTTTCTTTAACAACGGTACTTTGCGAGCCACTCTTCCGAACAACCCTGCTTCTACCAGACGTCGTCGAACTGTCCTCGCTGATACACTGACTCTTTCGTCTGCCCCAAACACTTCATGTTTAATTAAAATAGAGCCTAGAAACGGATCTTTCTTAGCTAACCTGGTTATCATTCTATCTTCTTGCGGAGTTGTTTTTCTCGATCTTTTTTTTCTGGGCACATTTAAAGTTGTGTTATTGCGCCTGAAATGTTGCACTGCATTGCATACCATAGTTTTTGAACAATTTAAATATCCTGCTATCCTTCGGTATGACCAACCACGCTCGACAAACTTCATGATAATTTTTCGTCGTGTTGCATCGCAGCTTTTATTTTTGCCCATTGTTCTTCAAAATAACTCTCAAAACTTGAAATTACAAATCTAGATTGCCGCCAAAACTACCACAAAGAATAGGAGAAGAAAGAAAATAATAATTGAGATTCAGATTTTGAAACTAGAACGCAATATCTCAGTGTCCCTAATTAAATGGCCAGCCAGCATTCTTTGAACAAATAGCACTGTGATCATCTATCAGCTATACTGTAAAGAGGTTTAATGTTTAAGAAGTTGTTATTGTTTGTATAATTAGGCACATAAATGACTAATTATACTTACATGTAAAAGATGTGGAATATTGTTTAGACTCGTTGGAAAATAAAAAATAAATTCACAATTTGGATTAACTAGAGAGTGTCCCTAATTAGTTGACCACGACTGTATATATATATATATATATATATATATATATATATATATTTGTAGTGGTAGAGCCATGCTTGCTTAAGCATGAATGGGCCGGCTCGACCGGTGCGATACCACGGCCTCACAGAAAACCGGTTGTGAAGTAACGCTTGCGTTGCATTTCCCCGAAATGAGTGAGGTCTCCGGAGGCCCAAAACCCCCCACCCCCCTAATGATAGCGCTGTTAACGAAAAGGATACCCCAGGGGGGTACCAGCGCTAGCGTTGGAGAATCCCCCCCTGGACGTCCACCCTCAGTACGGATTATGCCTGAGCGTGGACGCCCAGGCTGCCCCTCGTACTCTGGGGGGGGCTCAACTGCGCTCTCAAAATCTGCTCGGGGCAAGAGAAGGCACACCATGGCACCCCCTGTCACGTTTACCGTGGATTTTTGTAACATCAGGGGCTTACATTCGAACCTCGACACTGTCCACCACCACCTTGAGACAGCAAAGCCGGCCTTGCTCTTTTTAACCGAGACGCAGATATCATCTCCAGCGGACACATCCTACCTCTGCTACCCTGGGTACGGACTGGAACACTCCTTTGTTCCTAAGGCTGGTGTATGCGTGTACGTTAGAGATGATATCACTTCTCGCCGCCTCGGCAATCTTGAAGGTAGGGACCTCTCCATCTTATGGCTACGTGTAGACTGCGACGACCATCCCCGCATCTACCTATGCCTCTACAGGTCCCATAGCGGTGATGCCGAAACGGACCGACTCATCGACCACGTCCAAATGGCTACAGACTCAGTGCTCCAGCAGGTCCCATCCGCAGAGATCGTGATTCTTGGCGACTTTAACGCCCATCACGCCGAATGGCTTGGTTCGCGCAAAACCGATCATGCGGGAAGATCTGTTTACGATTTCGCCTTGGCATATGGCTTGACGCAGCTGGTAGCAACGCCTACGCGAATCCCAGATGCAGAAAGCCACGTGCCTTCACTGTTGGATCTTCTGCTGACCTCACATCCTGACGGCTACAAAGTATCCGTTGAGGCCCCTCTTGGCTCTTCGGACCATTGCCTGATTAGGAGTATAGTGCCACTCGTTCACTCGCTGCGGCCGCGAGTTACAGGCAGTCGCCGCGTATGGCACTATAGGTCAGCAGACTGGGATGGAATGCGAACATTCTTTGCATCCTACCCATGGAGGCAGGTTTGCTTCTCGCCGGATGATCCCAATGTCGTTGCTGACTCTGTCGCGGATGTTGTGCTTCAGGGTATGGAACTTTTCATTCCATTCTCCCTGATTCCCACAGGTGGCAAGTCCCAGCCTTGGTTTGGTCGAACCTGCAAAGCGGCGTCCCGCCGAAAGCAGGAATGTTACCAAGCATGGGCTAATGCAGCGACAGCACGGGATGAAAAGACCAGCACATTAAAGAAGCAATTTAACTTTGCCTCCAGGTCCCTCAAAAGAGTAATTGCTTCGGCGAAGTCGGCTCACATCGGCAGAATTGGCGAGAGACTAGTTAGTCTCCCCTCCGGAACTCGTGCATTCTGGTCTCTTGCCAAAGCTGTCCAGGGGAACTTTTGTAAGCCATCCCTTCCACCTCTGCGCATAGGAGATAATTCGTTGGCCCACGACGCTAAAGAAAAAGCCGATCTTCTGGGAAAACTCTTTGCGTCCAACTCGACCCTGGACGACGGGGGAAACGCACCGCCGACCATACCGCAGTGCGAGACCCGCATGCCGGAAGTCCGGTTTACACAAAGGGCAGTGCGTAAAGCGCTTCTTTCCCTCGACGTTCATAAGTCGAGTGGGCCCGATAGAATCTCTCCTATCGTGCTGAAGACGTGTGCTCCAGAGTTAGCACCGGTTTTAACGCGCCTTTATCGGCTTTCTTACTCTCTTGGCGTAGTCCCGAACTCATGGAAGACAGCTCTAGTGCACCCAATCCCTAAAAAAGGAGATCGCTCGGATCCGTCCAACTACAGACCCATAGCCATCACCTCCTTGTTCTCAAAGATAATGGAATCCATTGTTAACTGCCAGCTCCTCCGGTACTTAGAAGACCACCAGCTCCTCAATGATCGACAATACGGCTTCCGTCAGGGTCGTTCAGCTGGTGATCTTCTCGTATACTTGACTCACCGGTGGGCACAGGCGATCGAGACCAAGGGGGAAGCGTTGGCCGTTAGTTTGGACGTGGCGAAGGCCTTCGATCGGGTCTGGCACAAAGCGCTCCTTGCGAAGCTTCCTTCCTATGGGCTTCCCGAGAAACTGTGCAATTGGCTCACCAGTTTTCTTACAGACAGAAGCATCAAGGTCGTTGTTGACGGTGCATGCTCCGACTCCAAGTCTGTTAATTCTGGTGTCCCACAAGGCTGTGTGCTATCACCCACGCTGTTTCTTCTGCATATCAACGACATGCTGCAGATTAGCAGCATCCATTGCTATGCAGACGATAGCACGAGTGATGCCCTTTACACCGGCCGCGCTAACATTTCTCGGGTAAACGTCATCGAAAGCCGATCCAAACTTGTGTCTGAAATCGAAACTTCTTTATCAAAAGTTTCAGATTGGGGTCGACTTAACCTAGTCCAATTTAACCCCACGAAGACACAGGTTTGCGCGTTCACCGCTAAAAAGATGCCATTGGTCGTATCACCTCAATTTGAGAGCACTTCCCTAACTGCATCAGCCAGTATCGGAATCCTTGGCGTCGATATATCAAGCGAAGTCCAGTTTCGCGGTCACTTAGAGAGTAAGGCCATATTAGCCTCGAAGAAGCTTGGTGTGCTAAACAGATCGAGACAGTATTTTACTCCGGCCCACCGCCTGCAACTTTATAAGGCGCAGGTTCGGCCGCACATGGAATACTGTTCTCATCTCTATGTAGGTGCACCCCAGTACCAACTTCTGCCTCTTGACCGCATTCAACGGAGAGCGACTCGCATCATCGACTGCCAAGATATTTCTGATCGACTTGACACCTTGGCGTTGCGTAGAGATGTATCTTCACTCTGCATCCTCTATCGCTTGTATCATGGGGAGTGTTCAGAGGAATTGTTCGGACTTATACCGGCTGCTGGTTTCCGCCATCGTCCTACGCGACAAAATATCCATCCCCATCACCTGGACGATTGGCACTCCACCACTGTGCGCTTCTCGAGAAGCTTTTTGCCTCGCACAACCAGCTTATGGAACAAATTGTCGCCTGCCGTATTTCCGAACCGATACGACCTTCAAACCTTCAAGAAGAGAGCGTACCTCTACCTAAAAGGCCGGCAACGCACTTGTGACTCTTGAGTTGCGGGTGTCCATGGGCGGCGGTAGTCACTTACCATCAGGTGACCCGTCTGCTCGTTTGCCCCCTATCGCATAAAAAAAAAAAAAAAAAATATATATATATATATATATATATATACATATATGTATATATTGTGACGCCACAGCACATACCGTGAGCATACGGATGCCGTGAGTTCAAGCCACGGCGGTCTGTATGGGATTTGTTTGTGATTTCGGTGTTTTATAGAAAATTTTAGTAAGTGAAGTGGTTTCTTTAAAAAAATCGAATACAATGGAAAGTCAAAGATCAAGCAAAATGAATAAATAAATAAAGTTGTAGAAGACTATCGAAAAGAATAACGAAATGACAGTCGAAATTCAACTAATTACGATCGAAATTGGGGGTATATTAAGAGCTCCAGACGCGCCTACAGGGCAGTTCAGTGGAAAGCGATCTCAAGTGAAGAACAAGAAGAAGAAGTGAAAAAATAGTAAAGTGAAGTGAACAATGGTGCAGTTCTCCCAGTGGACTGGGCCACGTGTAGTCCGCAGGGACAGTGTCGAATAGTGGTACGCGTTTCGTGCAGTGCTACGCGTTCGGTGCAGTGTTACGCGTTCAGACTGTGAAACACAAATAAATTGCTACTCTCCTCAGAGACATTAGTTTCCTTCCAACCCACTTCCAGTGTACCCACTTCAAAATAAAAAATATTCTATTTTATTCTCAACGATAACTGACAGTTATATAAAATTAATATTGTCTTTAAGATTCCTAAAATTTTCTAATGTTCCGCTTAACTTCCAAAATTTTACCTCTCATAAAAAAAAACCTTCTCCTTATAATAATTAACACAACATAAAAAAAATTAGCGAAAATGTTCCATACGTTCACGCGTCATGCGATGACCTAAGGAAATAAGAGATTCATTGATATATATATATAGATATAGTCAATATAATATTAAACCCCCAGCAGAATATTTTTGACCAAAATTTATTCAAAAATCCGCTTAAAAACCTCTTGGATTAACGCTGAGGATTCAATTTCCGATGCCGATCTGTGAAAGCCTGGAATTCAGTACCAGCACACGTGTTTCCTTCCCATTTTGGTCCCGGGTCTTTTAAGCGGGGCGTGAAAAAGCATCTCACTAGGCCGCCACAGTGTGAACATGCAATGAGGTGGTGACCACCACTCTTTGACTCCACTCATTGCTTTCCATCAGGCAAAGTGGAGTCACTATGATAGGCTAATATAAAGAAAACAAAATCAAAACCTCTTAAAAAAAAAATAAACAAAACGTTACCGTTTAATATGAAACGCCTTAAGGGTAGCACTGTATAGTAGTAGACTTAGGACGGTTGTTCACTGACAATTTTAACGCCGATCCGGCGGCGTCAACATCACTCTCCAGAGACGTAATTAACACCTACATTCTGCCGATTCTAATGTCCAATTACGTAATAGGAGACAAGCCTATCGCCGTCATCTGGGTACTTTTAAGAATTAGATGAGAATGAACAGATGGGACAAAAAAGGAAGAAAAGAAATATTACTTTTGCCGGTGGATATGGTAGTACAAGCAATAGCTTAAGCGAGTCAGGGTCGCATACCCATGACTCGAACTGATTGGTGCGGGGAAGGCTGAGCTCTCTTACTATATATTCGGCCACAATGTAGCCAAATCGTAGAGTTGATTATCTCATGATGTGCCCTACCATTTCATAAATTGACACTGAAATCTGATTTTATCGTTACGTCAACGTTTAATGGCATGTCAATTAACGTTTGGTAATGTCATTAATTTAGAATCTCCATCATATTTAAGGTTAAATACAAATTCTAAACGACTAAGTTGCCTGTTAAAGTTGTCTTAACGATATTAAACTCCACTTTTAATGCATCAAAGAAAAAAATAAAGAAAAGAGGAGAGGGGGGCAGTAGGGCCTCCGGACACAATAAATATGAAATTGTTTGTCTACCAGTCTTCTGTGAGGCTTTGATATTACACCGGTCGATAGATTACGTCAAGTGAACAAGATCCTTTATACTGTCACCTTGCGTAACGCGTAATACGTGTTGTTACGGTAGATTACGAGGAGCAATGTAAATAAAAAAGCTTTGGCGATGACTGTAATTGAAGTAAAGGTGTGGTCTGTGTGTTCGCTATTTGAAAATAAACTGTCGCATGTCCAAGTACAAAAATAATAAACTATTAATGTATTTTTAAAAAAGAATCTCTCAGCTAATCACCACCACCGATTACCGATTCACCGATTTAAAAAAACCTTTTGCCCTGAAGTGGTCCCATTGTAAATAAATTAGGATTTGATCATTTGATACCTGGGAAATTACAGATTAGTTTTTACGATTCTCTTTGGCTAAACTCCTCCGAAACGGCTTAACCGATTCTTATGATTTTTTTGTGCATATTTGGTAAGTCTGAGAATAGCTCGTAAAGTATATTTCATACTGCTAGGTTATCAGGGTGACCCTATATAGATTTTTAAATAATACATATGAATTTAGAAGCAATAAATTATGTTTATCAGCAGTCTGACTGCACGGATGACGTAGCGGTTTAAGTGGTCACCTCGCCACTTCGCTACCGCGCCGAGTGTTGTGGGTTCGATCCCCGCACGGGACAACACTTTGTGTAATCCTCAAATTGTTGTTCTAAGTCTGGTTGTTCTTTGTGTCCATTCCTTGAATGTTTGTAAAGTCCCCCGCGACACAGGAATTAATCCTAGTGCGGGAGTTTTCTTTAAAAAAAACTTTGCTTGATGGAAAGCAATAAGTGGAGTCTAAGAGTGGTGGTGGTTGGGATCTGTAGGCTGTATGTGAGATTTTTCATGTTATTATTATCAAAATATAAATATATTACGTGCAAAGTCGCGGGCCGCAGCTACTACTTTACCCGCTGTCACTTGTCCCCACCTCTTAGGTAAGGCAGAGGTGACATTATATCTCGGCCCCCACATAAATTTTATTGCGAGTAAACCCCGTTTTATATTTTGGGCAACAAGTTTTAGATTGGAGTAATTTTTCCCGTTGCGCGAAGAAAGGTAATATTTTTCTTCTCTTTAGTTGTGGGTAGGCCCAAAAATGTGTTATTATGAGTTCTTTTATTTAGTTGGGGTTTTGTTTACTAGTAATAAATAGGACATTGTATTACATTCTGAAGTGTTTAACTAACTGTAATTTGGTGTCAACATTTCTACGCAAGCCTAAAAATAGTGTGTTATTTGTTTATCAAAATTACGATATATTTTTAATTTTAAACTCATCAGTTTACAGAATAATTATTGTAGCTGCACTGTCTTCAACAGTACTCAAATAAGAAAATTATGATTTAATTTGTTTAGATATCAAATTTAATAAATAATAGCTTAAAAAACTAAAAGAAAACACGCTTTTATAGAAAATCCAACTAAAAATTAGACGAATCTAATTAGCATAATCGGATATTTTAATCGAATTATTGCATTGTCATCAGTCCCTGACAGGTGTGCAAAGTTTAACTTAAATCTGATCGTTCAAAGTAGGGTAAAATCGAGCTCAAAGGAGTCGGTTACATACATACATACATACAGGTGAAACTAATAAAAGCGTGTTAAAAAGCGTGTTAATAAAAGCGTGTAAAAAGATCGACATCGCAGTCGTCGCTCGGAAAACTCATGGTTTAGGTCGTGTTTTTATTACAAACATACTCTCAGGGTATTTAACGCTCACATTTTGCCGATTACATTTAGTACCATTTGTGTAATAGGGAGCAAGCCTATTACCGTCATCGGGCCCTTTTGGCAATCAGATGGGAAATTTGGAGTATGTTGACAGGAGAGGGAGGTTAGAAAGGAATATATAACTCGAACTGGCTGGGGCGGGAAAGGTCGAGTCCTCAAAAGGTTATTTAGGTAGGTAATATATGGTACGTATACTATGTACTCTGTAATATATTATTTTCTATCAATATATCTGTATCAGAAATCAAAATCGTTATTTAAAATCACAGGTATTTTTAAATTGTCAAGAGAACAAGTCGGTCAGAGTAAGTCTGTCGTGAAGCTAGTTGCCTGTTCCAATACGTAGATCTTATAGATATAATTCAACCCGGTATGAATCCACGTAATCAATTTCAACTTTACAACTACGTCTTTACCAACATTAGAATTACAAATGCAATTACACATTTAAAGAAAACGACATAAGCTTCTCTATTCTCTAAAAAGGTGAGTTAAGAGATTTTCGTGGAGTGAATAAGGTTTACATAAACATTTTAGTTCCAAGTCAACACCGGAGAGAGTATTAGTTCGTAAAACACGCAGAAAAACGAATTCGGGAATTGCGAAAACGGTAATACCATTTTTATTTAAAACGGAACGTTATTGCTTTTTAAAGTACTCATCGAATTGTTTTTCCTGTTTTGATAAATTTTAAACAAGTTCTTAAAACGGACGTATAAGCGATTAATAACATACATTTGATTACAACAACATTGTGTTGATTACAACCTAGTCATATATATATTTTTTTTATTTGTAAGCCTATCATAATGACCCCACTTTGCCCTGATGGTAAGCAATAAATGGAGTCCAAGAGTGGTGGTCACCATCCTCATTGCATGTCTAGTCAATGCAGCATGGTGACCCACACTATGGCGGCCTGGTTAGATGCTTTTTCACGCCCCGCTTAAAAGACCCGGGATCAAATTGGGAAGGAAACGCGTGCGCTGGTAGGGAATTCCAGGCTTTCACTGATCGGCACAGGAAAGAAGAGCCAAACCGTTTCGTTCGGGATCGCATATCTTCGACTCGCAAACGGTGACTCCTCAGGCCAGCACGTGTAGTCCTGTAGAGGAAGGGAGAAGGTGGGACCAATTGAAAGAGCTCGTCAGAACACTCCCCGTGATGTAGGCGATAGAGAACTGCCATAGAGGCGACATCTCTTCGCATATCCACGTAATAGGGGGCAAGCCTATTATATAAGCGTTGAATGAAATTTGGACTTATTTAGAACATCAATAAGTGCTGTTCCAAAGCTACTCTGAAATGCTGAATATTATTTTGAACTGTATTATCAGAAGTCTGAGCCTTGAGGAACCTATTTTATACGTAATAATTAAATCAATTATACTTTAGAAATATAAACAACTCTTTATGTCAGGGATATATGTTTAAAAATAGGCGAAATCAAAAGAATATGTAAGAATTCCAGTAGGGGTAACCGTAAGCGTATTAAACGCTCACATTTCGTACGTAATACGTCAACGTCTACGGGCACTGTATGACTGTATATATACTGTCTGACAGATAACAGTCCGATCTCTTAGTCGCCTTTTACGACGCCAACCGGAAAAGATGGGGGAGCCCTATTATACTCTTCCGAGAACCACAGGACTGGGTCTACTTATCACTAGGAGTGTACCACATTATATACAATACGGTCGCAATAACATGCCTTTAGCTAAGCCTGCTAGTAAAACACCTATTAAAATAAAATTCTGACTCTTTTATATTTCCAGTCACATCACACGGACAGCCAGTTGGCTACCTCCGGCAGAGAGCTGGGCAGCAGGCAGAGAAGGAAGCGTGAGCAGCAATCAGGATGATGAAGAACTGCCGTATGGCTGGGAACAGGCGCTGGACTGTCACGGAAAACCTTATTATATCAAGTAAGTGGATACATCCTTATATGTCAGGTTTACGTGGTATAGCCATGCTTAGGCACGAATGGGCCGGCTCGACCGATGCGATACCAGGGCCTCGCAGAAAACCGGTTGTGAAGCAACGCTTTCCCCGAAATTAGTGAGGTTTCCGAAGGTCCAACTCCTTTCTCCTCAGCCCTGACCCCCTCCACTTTTCCATCTCCTCATCTCCCTCTCTTTTCCCTCCCCGCTAACCTCATACCTCATCACCATCAAAGGCGGGCAGCACACTTACGACTCTCGTGATGCAGGTGCCCATCGACGGCGATTGTCACTTAGCATCAGGTGACCCGTCTGTTCGTCTCTCCCCCTATAATATAAAAACAAAGAAAATACAATGTCATATCAAAATATTAAGGATTGCTTAGGAATTTTTTTCACCAAACCTATTAAATAAGGCTCTCAAGAATAATGATGATTGAATATTATATTTATTCTTGAAAATTCTTGAAAGGAATATATTCCTGACAGTGATATTAAATACATTTTGTTATATATCTACTTACACAGACACATACACAGAGTGGTGAATTAAACGCCCACTTAGTAGGGAGCAAACCTATAGGCTTCAACCGGGCATTTTCGATATTAAATGGTTTAAGTTTTAGTACATGTATAATAGCTTAAGCAGAATGCCGGGAAGTTCTATAACCTTTCTCATAACATAAATTACGCCATTACATTTTAGGGTCCATATACTGATCATTAACAAATCACACTACAATTTTCAGCCACGTCAACAAAACAACGACGTATGTGGCACCTGAAGGCTGTTCTTGCGAATCTCCTCCAGCGCCTAGAGATGTGGTCCTGGAAAGAGATCCTGAGCTTGGGTTTGGATTTGTAGCCGGATCAGAACGACCAGTGCTGGTGCGATTCGTCACAGACAATTCTCCCAGCGTGGGGAAGGTGAGGATTTTGTCTCAGGAGTAGCTCTATGTCTTACGTATCTTTCTCTTCTATATACCATCTTCTTCTCACTACTACTAGGTACTTAAGAAATAACTATCTTATACATAAATATATACACCACGGTATTCCCGTTTTTTTTTTAAATTGTTTTTTTTTTTTTTGGTAAAAAATGAAATTGGTAATGAAGAAGGTTTGTAATGAATTGGTAATGAAGAGACCTAATTAACGTCCATATTTTGCCGATTGTAATTTAGCAGTCCTATTTACGTAACAGGGGGTGAGCCTATTGCTGTCCTCCGGGCCATTTTGGGAATAAGGCCGGAGAATTTAAAGTAAAATGACAGGAAAGGGATGAAAAATGGGAAGGAAAGGGACATTGTTTATACAGATGTGTTGGGGAGTGTAAGCAATAGCTCGAGCAAGTCAGTGGCATACCTATAACTCGAAATGGCTTGTGCCGGGAAGTCCGAGCTCTCTAACTTATGTTATGTGAGTATCAAACCCTAGACTTGATGCGGTAACAGTAGTCAACATTGCTTTAAAAAACTGTACTTTCTTATATTACTTTACAACAATCCTTAGTATTAATACTACAATTCAAATGTCTAATAAGGATAAAACCAATTAATGTCTCCCAAATAAATACTATTTTGATATTATGATTAGAAAGTCCAGATCTTATCACGGCAGAAATGTGAATAAGAAACATCACTTACAGTGAAGATGTGAAAAATTACAACTCACAAGAATAAGTGTGTGTGTGTGTGTGTGTGTGTGTGTGTGTGTGTGTGGGTGTGTGTGTGTGTGTGTGTGTGTGTGTGCGTGTGTGTGTGTGTGTGTGTATTGTTAATCATTTCGTAATTTTATACTAGGCTGTCTATTAGGTCAGTTCATCGTTTCAAGCTGTATGGATTATAGAATGGAATAGTATAGAGAGCTGGTTCCATTTCTTACTCCAAATGACCAGGGGACCCAAGATCTTGCAGCCTGATGTTTTATTATTATTTTTCTGTAATAAGGATATATAGTTATTAGTTCGACGTTCGACACTCTTCAAAACAATTTGTAAACATATGATAGAGCAACAAACTTTCACTTTAATACTAAGTTGACTTACAAAAGAAATTCTAATTTTGTTTCTATTACACTTAATTCCAGCTTGAACCTGGTGATCAGATTCTATGTGTCAATGGCGAAGACGTGAGCATGGCAGCTAGAGAACATGTGATATCAGCCGTGAGGGCATGTACTGAGAGGGTTACCTTAAGAGTGTGTCAGCCAGCCAGGAGTGGAAATCCGATGAGAAGATCAGCATTACTCTCGGCTGCAAAGAGGGCTAGGCTAAGAGCTAGGCCACCAAGAGTCAGGTTTGCGGACTCTGTGCAGCTTAATGGAGCGCCCATGTACCCCGTAAGTAAATCATAAATACAATAATCATGATTTTGAAGTAAAGAAATTATGATATAAATGATTGAAATTATATTTCTTAGATTAGACGTAAAATCTTTATAAACACGCACGCACGCACACACACAGAGGCACACACACACACACACACACACACACACACACGCACACACACGCACGCACACACACACACACACACACACACACACACATACATCCATCTCTTTCAGTTTTATATCTGTATTTACTTTATAGATGGATGCTAGATGCTAACCCAGAAGTCACAGGAATACGGAATTGTTAAAGATTATTTACATCAATAAATATATTTATATTACTATTATTATAATAATTCTATCAGGGTGTTTATATGGAAAGTCCTTGCGAAACCAAAATCATTCCCAAGAGGGGATTGCCCTAATAAAAAAAATATATATGATAACTAAAATATGTTGCCTTGTTTGGCATCCAATAACAACTGTAATATGAAAACGCACTCTCGTCTTATGTATCGAAATGGTCATCTTCTGAGAAACTTTATGATAATCTTTTGTTGTACTTCATTTTTGCAGCCCTCCGCATTCTCTCTCGGAGATCTCTGCCTACCACCCATGGCCAATGTCCTGAAGGTATTTCTAGAAAATGGTCAGACAAAATCCTTCAAGTACGACACCACGACCACGGTAGCCGACGTGATCAGCAGTTTGAAGGACAAGCTGTGCATTACGGCCGATGAACACTTCAGTCTAGTGGTGGAACATGTGAAGAGTTTGAGGAGGAACAAACTGACTCTACTGGATCCAAAAGAATCTTTAGCGAGAGTAAGTAACGACTGTACGAGTAGACTGATCACGCCCATGAACATCTGCAAATAAAGAGTCGTAAGTGAGATGCCGGCCTTATAAGTAGAAGTACGCTCTTTTCCAGAAGGTTTGAAAGTAGTATCGGTGCGGACATACGGCAGGCGACAATTTGTTTACCAGGCTGGTTGATACATTGGTTGATTGTTGATTTTATGTTTGATATATGTATTATGAATGCTGTAACTTATAGTCAAAACGCAGAACATCTTGTTACTTGTGTCCCAGCCCGGTAAAGTAGAAAATAGTCATTTAAATGTATTATAAATAATTAGTTGCCAGTTTTTGTAATTGTTGCGCACAATTTTTTTTTTAGCATTTATAGTTTTGAAGTTATTTCACAAAAACGTTTTCTGCTAGAGTAACGTTTGTGGTGTTGCTGGATCTCTGAAACGATTAAACGGATTTTTATCGTCGTTTTTACAAGACTTCTTAAGAATTAGATTTAGATTTAGAAAAAAACACTAATAAATTCCACAGTTTGAAGGTTATTTCATTAAACACAGGAGTGCTGTCCGCCTCCTTAAGAACCTCTTAAGATTTCCTCAAAACGTTTTTCGGAGCTTGTAACTACCTTCAAATTTATGTAAAGTTTCATTATTATCCTGTAAGTACTCAACAAATTATGATGTAATTAAGTTCTCCAAGTTCACGGTCAGGATGCTCGCTGATTTATTTCTCCACTGATAAACCTGTATGTGGATATATAAATCGAATGATATAACAATAATAATGACGAATTTTTCAAATATTTGTCGAATGTTAGACATATTTAATATGTGTGTACCTATAATTAACGTGGAGAGCTTCTATTGAGAAACATATTTATTGTGGAGATTGTTTGATGAAGTTACAAACAAGGTAAGCTTGCATAACTAAAAATAGTTGCAATATATAGACTTTTAAACGTTTCCTGTATCAAAAATCTAGCGGATTCTGGTCAGGGGACTTTGGTGGTAACAATTATTTTTGGTACAAAGTTAACAAACCAAATAATCATTAACACTTGTCATGTCGTTTTCGAACGAAAATAATTTATTTAAACCGCTTTACATAAAATGCATATTATACCCTATTCAGTAGGTAGTTAATAGGTATCATATTTTTTGTTTACAGCGTTGTTCTGTCTTTAGTATTTTTTTTATTTTTTTCTGTAGTGTTCTGTATATGTTCTTATGTACCTGTGACAATCTTCTCAAAGACCAATAATTGCAATTGCCCAGCCCAATTCTTAGCCTTGTTAGGCAATTATACATATACCGATTTAATTTTTCTTTTCTCTTCAAAAGAGTATATTCTTGTGGTAATCGCATTGTAACCAAGTCATGATTAATGATGGAATCCAAAGGGCATCGAATGAAACCCTTACATGATATAGACAATACATTTTTTTTTCACATACATACTTTCTAAAGCTTTTAAAATATTTTTGCCTCAGGCTGCTAAGTTGTTGGTTAAAGGTACAGCAGGCTAGATGACTCTAAAGTCAAATCAACATCTTTATAGTAAAGAGAGGCTTTACTTTCAAGTACCATTAAGAAAACTATGACAAAGCACCAGTTACTTTATGTTACCAGAACAGTCCATTCAAAGGTTGCCCATATAAATTTATAGTAAAGATATATCTATAAACACAAAGTATAAATAAAGCCGCCCATTGTACCACTGTACAGAAAGGTAAAATACTTTTTTAATGGCATAGGAGGACAAACGAGCAGACGGATCACCTGATGGTAAGTGACTTCCGCCGCACATGAACACTTGCAACTCAAGAGCCACAGGAGTGCTGTCCGCCTTTTAGGGTAGGGGAAAGAGGTGAAGGGAAAAGTAGGAGACAGAAGGGAAGGTAAAGTTAGGGGGAAAGGGGTTGGGTCTCCGGTAATCTCACTCAATGCAAGCATTGATTAACAGCCGATTTTCTGTGAGGCCGTAGTAATACTCCGGTCAAACCAGCCGGTACGTGCCAAAGCATGGCTCTCCCGCGTTAATTCCCAATATAATTGCATCCTATTGATATGCAATAAAGAGTACCTATCTACTATTTGTGCTCTTGCAGATAGCAGCTCGGCCGGGCTCGTACAAGATGCGCTGCCTGTTCCGCGTGGTGTTCATGCCACGCTCGGCGGCGGAGCTGGCCCAGCGTGACCTGCCGTCGCTGGAGTACCTGTACCTGCAGAGCTGCAACGACGTGGCGGCCGAGCGCTTCGCCCCCGAGCTGACACCGCACACCGCGTTGCGGCTCGCTGCGCTGCACATGCACCAGCACGCACTCGACAACAACCTGCCGCCCGCCAAACTTACCGTCAAGGCTGTCGAGTGAGTTTTTTTTTTATGTTATTGGGGGACAAACGAGCAGACGGGTTTGATGGTAAGAGACTTCCGCCGCAAATAAACACTTGCAACTCAAGTCACAAGAGCTGTCCGCTTTTTAGGGTAGGAGAAAGAGGGGAAGAATTGGAAAGTAAAAGAAGGAGCGGAAAGGTGGTTAGGCCTCCGGCAACCTCACTTACTAGGTCACACAACGCAAGCATTGTTTAGCAGTCGATTTTCTGTGGGGCTATGGAAGTACTCCGGTCGAGCCAGTCCATAGTGCCGAAGCTTATCTCTCCCACGTTTAAATATTACGTATAAAGATCGCCTATTGGTAGGCATTTGACCATTGAAAAGTAAGATTGTATGTAAAGCTGGTCTATTCAGTCTACTATATAAAAAACCAGGAGTGCGAGACCGTTAGCAAGTGATTAAATACATAGTGACATACTCAGACACACGCATAAATCCCCGAAGGGATACATATCAAAATTCAATTTTTGCCTGCCGTAGTTTAGTCCCATTAACGTAATAGGAAGCAAGGCTATTGCCATCAACCGGGCACTGTATGACTGTATATATACTGTCTGATAGATAACAGTCCGATCCCTTACTATATTCTATATTTCTACTCCACTGAGAACCAAAGGCGATGGTGCAAAGATATATAACTTTTCCGAATTAAAAATAGAACAACATCTTGAAAATGTCATGAGAGCAAGATTAATTTTATTTCTTGTTTTGATTTCTGTTTGTAACTTTAGAAGTAGCGAAGTAGTCCTAATACGTATATGTATTTTTATAACTTAAATGGACTGCTTCATAACTATGACTAAGGCATTTATTGTAGCTGGACATAGATGTAGCAGAAATTTAAAAAATCATCGACAGAAATCTATTTTAACATAAGTAATTGTAATTTATGTAATAAATATTTAATTTTACCACCTTTAGCAACACGCCAAAACATGACGTGTCCTCAACATCACAACATGTAATTAACAAGTGAACAGAACATACTTATTTTGTCATCGTCAGCTTATAATCATACATCCATTTCTTATCTATTTATTCCTTCTAAAAAAAAACAGAATATATAACTCATATTTACACCTAATTAAAGTAACTTAAGTAGAAGACGATTATACCAAGAGAAAACACAATAGATCTGAATTTCCAGAAGAGAATTTGGCCTGGAGCGGTTCGTTCCCTCCAGCCTACTGGAGACTATGAAGCGCAAAGAGTTACGTCGCCTCATCGCACACTTCCTCAAACTCAACTCGCAGATGACGGGCAGTCAGAGACAACTCACACAGCTGCAGGTCAGTTAAATGTATATTTAGTGTTGTAAATATAATAAAATAACAAATATAGCATACAAACACGTAAAAAGTAACACCAAATAGCACTTCTCGCAAAGCTATCGTAATAATAAACCGTACCATGCAGTTAACGTTTCTCTAAATGTTTGTTGCAATGATTTGATAAATACATATCAAAGTGTAGCGTATAGTAGTGTAGCTTGCCACGAACGAGACGTAGGTGGTACATATTCACAGTGTGTGTGAGTCTGAATAAAACGAAAGTGACAAGGACAAAGCGTCATATGCATTATTCAATTGATGCCATATTTTAAGTGCTGATCAAACATCTGTGAAAAAGATTATAAGCTCTCTTAGCGCATGTCCCGACAGTTAATAATTTGAAGTTATATATAATACGTCATTAGAGCCGTTGTTTCTTAGTTCGGGTCGTCTACGTTAGATGGAGATGGTTTTTGCTGTATGTGGTGGTCGCCCCACCACCAATAGATGGCGTTGTATTTCAAACCTAACTAGTGTTGTTGTCTTTAAACTTTCAGGCAAAACTCCACTACCTGGACATAGTAGCTGGTCTTCCTAGTTATGGCGCCAAGTGCTTCAGCAGCAGTCGTCCTGAACGAGTGCTGTTGGTGTCACCCAGGTTCGGATTAAGCCAGATTGTCGGCAGAAGTAACTCTGTAGTAAGTATTTATTGATTTTAACAGTGGTAGAGCCATGCTTAGGCTCGAATGTCTTAACCGGTGCGTGGTAAAGCAGACCGGTTGTGAAGGATCGCTTGTGTTGTATTTTCTCGAAATTAGTGAGGTTCCCGGAGGCCCAACTCTCCTCATCCCTCTTATCTTATCTTCTTTCTCCTCCCCGCATCCCCCATTCCAGGATACTTACGAATCTTGTTGCAGGTGACCATGGACGAAGGTTGTCACTTGCTATCACCAACTCCTTACCAACGAAGTACACAAAAAATTCAACGCAAGCATTGTTTGGCAACAGGTTTTCTGTGAGGCCGTGGCCGTTTCTCTGATCGAGCCGATTATTCATGCCCATTTATATCAAAATGTATGACTTGCATGAGTCCATACGTAATTAAATCTCTTTCCAGCCCCAATCCATCGCGACTCTAGAAGAAGTACAAGGTATTCGAGTGAAGCGAGACTGGTCGTCAGGCGGCGCTGACGTGGCCATCTTCCTAGAAAGGGATCGTGTTCTCGCCTTACTTATGGACGAGAGGGATGCTGCAGAGATGCCTCTTGTTATTGCAGGGTATATTATCTTTTTTTGATTGCATTTAAGTTGAAATACTTCCCTTGGAAGGAACTTTTAATCAACACGATTAAACTAGCTGTAATCGTTCTAATTGCGTCTATCGGAATAATTCTAAGATTCTATAAATTGTCTTTCAATGATCATATTCTATACTACAAATAATATAAGTTTACGAAATATAACAAATCTATATAAAAATAAATATCATTAATTCTTATCAACCTAAAGTAATCTCTTGCTGTCTAATATCAAAATATATGTAACAGCGCCATCTAGTAGCCAATCGTTTTACTAAATAGTTTTGTCATGCGTGACTATTTAGGAATTAGCAATAGATACGAGTTAATAGTGAAGTTTCAGACTAGGATGACTGATATTACTACTCATACATACATACATACTTACTCAAATAATTGATTACAGATATTATCGTCTGGCTACTGGGAAGGAATTAAATGTGGAACAAGAACGAGAGCCCATTACGGAAGATATAGGTAAACATAATAATTCATACCTTGATGTTGTGAACAGTCATGTTATAATAGTACCTAATTATAATAATTTATTGAAATTTAAAATATTGGTAGTTTCACATGTTTACTACAGTACAGTTCATAAAACTTACTGCTATGGGTGATGTCTACCACATCTGAGCATTGAGCACTGCACTCCTAGTCAAGCTACTGAGCAGCCTGTGAAATTATGAACTGTTCATTTGGAGAATGAGAAAAGATTCAACTCGTTTTTTTTTATTGTGTATTTGACTTTTTGTTTAATTCTCTGTGTGCAAGTATTTTCTATAATAATTTTATTTTCCAGCTCCACCATACTTGTCTCAACACAACGTGGTGCCAGCTAAATGGAGCTACCTGCACTACGAAGACCCAAATATCTTTACTAAGAAGCACTTCGCCATCTTCAGCGTACCGCCACCATATCATTCCATTCCAGAACAAACCAAGTCTTTGGATACGAATATGAACGCTAGTATCGCAAATAGAAATCATAGCAACAATTCTAGCCCATTAATAGGCTATGAATCAAAATCTGGGATACTAGGCCACGATGTTCATTTTGAAAAATGTAAAAGAAATGATGACTATAGGCTCTTCGATCCAAATGATGAGTGCTATCTCGACGATGGCATGGGTTTCGACCTTCAAAGTGTTCTATCCATGGAACTCTTAGAGAATGCCACAAATAACCCAAAGCTAGTCGAAGCTAAAAACGAAGAAGTATTAAGAAGAGTAGCGGAAATGCAGAAACTAGTAGAGAACTCTGAACAATATTTGACTGAAAACTGTGATTACGATGCTTATCATGAAATTATAAGAGATGAGTTTGTTGGTAAAGAGACCAGCGTTGATAATGTAGAAAGTGATACGGAATCTAATACTAGTAGAATGTCTTGTGTTGATGACGCGCCGGGCATTTTAAAGCACAGTGATTCCTTGCTTCTATTGACTGAAACTATAAATCAAGGTTTAAATGGATTAAGTGTGCCAGAGAATGGGAAAGAAAGCAATAGTTTAACGACTAGACAGTCGCAAGGATTAAGCGCAATACTTAATAATTGTGGTCTTACTGATGCTCTGATAGCTTTAAACAACGATGTTTGTCATTCAGAAAGTGACAATGATTCCTTGTATACACCTACGAACAGTCCTATAAGAAAAACGAAGTCTACTAACAAAGCCGTCAGAACTAGTTTTGGACTAGTCAGCCCAGATCCGACACAAGACAATAAGGAACCGAATTTAAAAGAATACTTGAAACAACTAAGAGAAAAGAGTAGTAAAGAAGAAGCGAGAGCTGTTGAATATCCATTTCTTTACCAAGAAAGCGTAGTTGATACCGACGCAGAGCTTATAGATTTAACTTTGATACCTCCCCCACAAACACCCGATGAATTAGACTGTGCTACGCAAGTGCCTCAAATTTTACCTATCGTGCCACCGTCGTTTGCAGACGACAAAGTTAATTCGCAAGAAAATTTAGCAAACCCACCAAAAAAGACGGCTTTAGAAGAATTTATAGCTAACGTTACAGTACAGCCCCCAACTGTAAAAGTTACTCCAGCAATAGAATTAACGCCTGAAGAAATTATGTCATATATAATACCACCGCCTCCAGCATCCAACTCTTCAACTTTAGATAGAGAACAAGTCAGTTATGTAAACCACAGTCAAATCCTGGAAGCAAAAAACGGACAATCAAATGTAGAAGTTAAACCAACAAATGGCGACGTTGTAAAAGGAACTTTAAGTGTCAGTGAAATCAGAAATCTATTTGCAGCCAAAAGTTTAAGCGAAGCAAGAAATAGTCTTTTGTTAAAAGATAAATCCAAAGCTACTGCTGCGAAATCTGATTCACCCAAAGGCAAGAGAAAAAGCGTGTCTAATGACAAGCAGTCAAACGGTACCGCACATGTAATAGAATATCCAACGGTAGAAAGAAAAGGAATGTTTTCTTGCTGCAGCAAGGACAAAAATAGATCCGAAGAAAATTCTGATGAAGGAGACAAGGGTGAAACTCAAATACAAAACTCGGACTCCATTCCTGATGTTTGTGAAATTAGACCACCTCCGAGAAGAAAAAGCTCAGATATCAAAAAACCACCTGAAAGACCACCAAAAATTCCACCGACCCCTGCGCCCAGACCTCGCTCGAACTCATTTACGTGCCTAAACAACGAACTTACCGCTGTCGAGATCACGAACAATCATTTCAGTACTTTAAACAATCGAAAGCTTAACTATAAAGTTGTGTGCGATATAAACGAACAAATGCAGAGCCCTCCACAATTACCTCCAAGGTTAGAAAACAAAGTTCTTTCTCCACCGCCTCCATTACTGCTACCCCCTAAAAAGCCACCGTTACCTCCAGTACCAAGCATCGAAGTTTTAAGAATAAAGAATGCCAAACAGTCTCCGATAAGAAATCAAGAACAGCGTTTAGCCAGTATTGGTTCCCCGCATTTCCAACGAAATCTTAATACGTATAGAAATCTTGAAAATGAGAACAGATTAACTGAAGAAGAAAGCGAGAATCCTAGATCGTCCCCAAACTACAGCTCAATGACGCTCCAAACACGTCATGTAAGATCAAGTTCAGAAACAAAGAATACGATTTTAAAGAATAATACAGCGTTATCATTATGCTCGCCTCAAATGAATAGACGGTTCAGCAATAGACCTGATCTACTAAATGGAGCTCCAGGAGAAAGAGTATTCACTCCACCTCTATCAGAACGTCAATCGTTTAGAAGAAACAGTGCCAGTCCAACTCCGAAAGTCCAGAATCATGTTCGTTTTAAGGAGGATGTTGTAGATCCGGATATACCAACACCTCCGTCGCCTCCTACAGTGAAATTTCCGGAGTTTCATACTGGGAATAACGGGCACGTATCTATTGAGAGTTTGCTGTGTAAGACAGAGGTGGCGGTAGAAGGTCTGCTCCAGAGACTGCACCAGGTTGCGCAGAAATGTTCCCATCAGCATGCTCATGGCGGTGGGGAGGATATTGATGAAATAAAATTTCAGGTGATTTATATATGTTCTCAATAGGTTTTTTACACAGATTTCTGTTTTTCAGAAACTAATTTAAGTAAATATTCAAATTAATTTATTCTTTCTCTTCATTCATTCTCTTCATTTAAAACAAAATTATTACATATATACTCATATGTAGTGTTGGTATAATATCACCTGGACAATTATATTTTTTTTAAAGTAAGAAAAAAATAATGAATAAAAATATTATATTCATAATTGTTTTCAGACTTTTAGAAATGAAGATTTAATAATTTCCAGGCAGGTTTTGCTAAGCGATTGAAATTACCATTATTTTTGTTCTACAGCGTGCTCGCAGTGAGTTGACATCATGCGCAGTATCTCTAGTGGGTGCGTCCCGCACGCTGGTTGGAGCGCTGGGTGCTTCACCCCCCTCCACTGCCTCCCCCTCCCCGGGACTCAACTCCGCCCCCTCGCTTTCCACCGCCCCTGCCGCGCTCGCTGACTGTCTCACGCCACTTAGGAGACTCGCTGATTTAGCACAGGTATGACACAATATACATTTCAATATTACATTGAAGATCAAATAAAATAATGCTATACTACCTATTGGAGGTCAACTGTGATATTTTCTTTATCTATTAAGATTTGTCCTACTGGGGACAACTTCCAAAGCCTACCATAGTGTGTGGTTAAGTCTGCCGGGTTTCACAGAAATTGGCCACCTGAGATCCTGAAGGACAAAATATAATGTGGCTTTAGTTAGTTCGAGTCCAACATGCAATTATTTACTCCATTACAAAAAGACTTCTACATATACCAGCTTAAGCTTATTTTTCTATACTCTGAATTTTATACTAAACTAAAGGACACACATATTTTTTCTACTTTCAGGCCCTAGGTAGACATACCTCAGCCCCTCTTCAAACCAGAAACTTGGTCCTCAGAGTACACGACGTAACCGCAACTTTTAAAGAACTGGCTGGAGCAGAAATGGCCAAGATCATACACGAGCACAATGCCAAGAAAACCCATCCCCAAGGCCAAGATACCAGCTCAACCTTAGAAGGGCAATTGGCTTTGAGAGCCGAGTGCTTAGCCAATGTTTTGGCTACCTTGTTGCGAAGTCTCAGAGTATTTTCGCCATAAAGAACATTATTTGTTCTTGACCGAGACTGTGTTTTGTATGTTTCTCTAAACCAGATTTTTTAAGGCAGGACGATGAATGAAAATCTGATATGTAAGGGGGTTAGATAGGAATGCTATTAATAGATAATAAGATCCAGAAGAAGTGACTCGACGGGAGAAACTAATAAACTTCACAGGAAAAGAATGTCTTTAAATTGAAGATATTACGTACATAATTCATACATATACCATGTTAAATGAAATTTAAACTAACCTCACAAGAAACAGCTATAAGAATCTCGTAATAAAACTAAAGATCTGAAGATTATAATAAATTTAATTTTGTTAATAAATTTCCGTTAATAAATATAACCGTTACTAAATGAGACCAAATAAATTTAGGTACACGATACGTTTTGTGCTGTTTTACTGTAACGGCTCGTTTTTAACTGCATGCATATAGATAACATGTGATTGGAAATTTTGTGTGAGATCTTCTAATGTGCATTTTTTTAAATATATATCCCAATTAAAAAAAGAAAAGGATTCCATAATGTAACTATGCTTTTTGTTAAAAGGCTGTAAAACCATGAAAAGGAACGGCCAGTTTTCGCGTTTCTATTGTCTATGATTCCGTAGGAAAGTGTTACCATAGTTTAATTATTACTAGTTTACCCTAATACATATCTATTTATACACGAATAAATGTATATTTTCTATCGTAAGATGTGTGATCTGATATAAGATGCAAAACTCTTGTAATCCCTTTGTGTCTAACATACCATATCTTAGACATTAGGCAACTGTATTAAAATATTAATTACACTTTATGCTGTTATTCAGTGCATAATTTCTCTTGGTTATATATCATCTAACGTATTAAAAATACATAAGTAACTACTCTAGTAAGGGTTATATGAAATAAAGCTAATTTTGCATGAAGTTTGTTATTGTTAGCTGTTAATTTGTTTGGTAATGTTGCCAGCAATCGTTTTTGGTACACACGATGTGCTGATATTATAATATTGGTGCTATTTTGAAAAAAAAAAAAGTGTACATTTTTTGGTATTGTGATCGTTTGACCTGTAATATTTTTTTGCAATAACACATTACGTAATGTGCACCAGTGATTTGACTTTTATGTAAATATCGTATAAGGTTGTTTTTACAACGCAATAAACTGAGACAAAATCGCATGATGTTACAAGAAAAAAACCGTTTCCTTTTAACGCCTGTTAAGTACAATTTTTTTCCGCTGATATTCCAAAGCTTTTATAGGAACCAAAGACAAGAGTTTTCATATATTTTGTTATTTCTTGATTTTGTTTACAAATGTTCATTACTTCTTGCTTGATTAGAATTACTGCCTATATGGGACAGATTATAGCTCTGGAAGAATGTTAAATATATTCAGTTATTCGTCAATATGACATACAAATGACATCTATATCAAAATTAAGTATTTCAAAGTGTATAATCCTACATAAAATATTTCAAGTAATTCGTAAAAAAAAAAACTAAAAATGACGTCTATTTTCTTAGCTGTCAAGTCCATGGTAACTCTCGTTTTCTTTTACCATAGACAATAATAAAACTATGATTTATTGAAATTCATACCCCTACATATACAATTTATTGAAATGATCTTATTTGTTCGTCATATTAACGAAATGTATGAAATGGTTACAACATAGTTTTATCGTTATACATAATAAATATAACACAACAATTTATTTATTGTTTTCAAGTAACATAATGCAATGCATTTGATGTAATAAACAACATAAATATTAGTTTATTGTTTCATTTTTAATATTTTCTAGAGTTTAGCGGAGATTGTTCGTAACCCTTGAAGTGAAATTAAATTTATCAATTATAAAATAATTATCATAATACAAATATAAAGGGGACGAGTTCTTACGGTAAATACTCGTATCAGCTACTTCCTACAGTAGCGACATCTAGTATCTAAACTAAAGATAGAGGCACTTTCCCAGTATTTCTAAGAGTAGAATGAGTTTCTCGATTTTAACTATCGTAGCTATTGTCTCTTAACACGTTGACCGTCCGTGCATTATATGTAATGCATTCCCGACACATCTATGACCTTCGTGGATTACATGTAATGCACCCTAAATAAACTATGACGTCCATGCATTATATGTATATAACGCACACATGAAATCTTTGACAATTTCATGAATACCCTTATAATACGTGATTCGTGATTATTCCTATTGTAAACATATTATATCAAAGATTTGTATCAAAAAAAAATAATCGGACGTTTCGTGATACGTAGTAAATTCTGCTTGGACTGTCAACGTGTTAAATTCTTTTCATAAGCTATCAACCAGCTTATGATAAAAATACAATAAATGAAACAAAAACGAATTCTTATTTTGCTAATACCAACTCGACTGGATGACGGTACGGTGCAATTACGATTCTACCACTTACCTCTCTGAACCAACAGATGTCGCTATACCCTCTTTATGAACACATAAACAGCTCTTTAGCAACAACGGACATAAAGAGTACCCAGACTCGTGAGAACTATTCGTGAATCACACAAATTATTGTCACGTATGGGAATGGAACCCACGACCTCTGTTTCAGCAGTCAGAGATCACTAACGACTAAACCAACAGACCAATCAAAACACAGTGGTATATGAGAAACACAGTATTCCAGTTCTATAAATGTATAGAAACTTATATGCATAGTAGAAAAGAATTCAAATCTCTAGGTGTTACTTTTTGTGGTTTTCACTCAGAGGGACTCCCTTCGCAAAAGTATTTTGTGATATAGGGGCATTACTTCAGAGTACCAGGAATGGTAGCGACAGGGATCAGGACAGGGACATATATCCATGCAGGTTTCCAAAAAACAGGATTCATACCTTAGATCAGAGGTAAAAAATATGGCGAGCCTTTTGTATAGTACCAAGTGTATTAACTCATATTATAGAAATTGAGCTAATTTATCATAAAATATATGTTACAAAATATAACAATTAGAAAGCCTTTCTATACATTATGTATAAGATAAAAGCGGTTGACAAACGCTGCCCATGGAGACTTCCAACTCGAGAGTTGTAAGTCCGCTCCCCGTTTTTCACAGTGATGATGGGGGGAGGGTCTCACTCACTCGGTTAATACAACGCTAGCAAGGCCAATTTATATAATATCTAACAAATTTACTTGATAACTTACTGAATCATTTTCTCATTTGATGATTTACAAACGCAAAATGCAAAATGTACGAGGAAAATAATTTTATTTTCTTTTTCGTGAATTTTTTCGATGTATTAATTAGACACGTGGTAGAGCCATGCTTAGGGCTTGCTTGACCGGTGCGATACTTTCCCATCTCCTCATCTCCCTCTCTTTCCCCTCCCCGCACACCCTCATCCCTCCTCACTTTCAAAGGCAGTTGCAGGTATCCATGGACGACGGTTGTCACTTTCCATCGGGTGACCCGTCTGTTAAAGACACTCTGCCACCCTGCTCAAGGAGGTCGTGATTATTTTAGAATATAGTAAGGTTTCTTTGTCATGCCCTAGCACCAAAACATTTGTGTAAAAATGTCATTTGTGTAAAAAAATTTAAGGTAACCGCCAATGCCTGCAATAAATTTATGTAACTAAAAACAAACACGTTCTTAAAAAAGCTTTTTTGAAACGGGGTCAGATCATGTTTATCTTGAAGATGAAAAACTAAAGGTTTATGCAAAATTTCAGCCTTATCAAATACCAGGAAGCAGTTCAAATGTTATAATTGCTTTGACCGGAACGAACATACATTGCAAGTTAACTTAAGTGGTAACTTTCAGTGGTAGAGCCATGCTTAGGCACGAATGGGCCGGCTCGACCTGTGCGATACCACGGACTTACAGAAAACCGGTTGTGAAGTAACGCTTAGGTTGCATTTCCCCGAATTGAGTGAGGTTTCCGGAGGCCCAATCCCCCCTCCCCCCTTTTCTCTCCCCTCATCTCCTTTCTCCTTTTTTCCATCACCTCATCCCTCCTCTCTTCTTTCCGCTCCCTGCATCCCCCATCCCTCATCACCCTCAAAGGCGGGCAGCGCACTTGCGACTCTTGAGTTGCAAGTGTCCATGGACGGCGGTGTCACTTACCATCAGGTGACCCGTCTGTTCGTCTGTCCCCCTAATAGTATATAAAAAAAAAAGTCGAATGTTTATGTGAATATAGGACGAAGTCCAGTTTCGTGGTCACTTCGAGATAGTATTTCACTCCACCCTAGTGTTTGGATAATGCAATACACAGCCAAACGTCAACCGACATACACGCAGTCGAAGGTGCGGACAAAGCTAGTATTTTTTTTACACTATCAGTTATAACTAAAGTCATAATTACAATATTATACATATAGGCATGTTATATACAAGCTAAGGTATGGTCAGTGGAAGACGTTTGTCACGGCCGTACTCGATGCAAGTATTATTTTCACACGATTGCTTAAGACCGGTTCTTTGGGCATATATAAAAATAAAATCGATAGAATAAGTACCGGACACAAGTGAGGGTTCCGTCATTTATCAGCCTTTTTCTACATTTTTAAGCTTAGAGAGCTACTTTTAAAGCTTCATAATGACGATGGGGCTAACATATTACTAAAAAACAATAAACCGTATTAATAATTTTATATTTTTTAAGGTATAGGGGGACAGACGAACAGACGGATCACCTGATGGTAAGTCACAATGGCCGCCTGTGAAGTGTGTGCAAGAGTCTTAAGTGCAATGGCCACTTTTGAGGGTAATGAGGGAAAAGAGGAGAGTAGGGATGTGGGTAGGGGAAAGAGGAGTGACGGATGAAGGCAGGGGAAGCCTTCCATTGCCGTCACTCCCCCGGCAATATAATGCAAGCATTGTTTGTCTACCGGTTTCCTGTGAAGCCGTGGTATTAGACCGGTTGAGCCGGCCCATTCGTGCCTAAACAATACTCTCTCTAACTACTCACGATTTTTTCAGAAAATATTACAAATCATCTTATTTGACAACACAGTTTCAAACAATTAATTTATCACAACAGTGACACCACATTAAAGTGTCAGTTCAAAGTACATTTTTTATTACACGAATGTGACGTAAAAGTCCACGACAAAAAATATCAAAGACACCGAGTGTTAAGGTGCGTGTCTAGGCGTGTTTATTTTTTATATTAGCCAACCATAATGACTCCACTCTGCCTGATGAAAGCAACTAGTGGAGTCTAAGAGTGGTGGTCACCATCCTCATTGCGAATGTAGTCAATGCAGCATGATGACACTATGGCGGCCTGGTGAGATGCTTTATCACGCCCCGTTTAAAAGACCCGGGATCAAAGTGGGAGGGAAACACGTGCGCTGGTAGTGAATTCCAGGACTAACGAGAACTAATCGGTTCGAACTGTTTAGTTCGAGGTCGTTTATTTTCCACTCTCAAACGGTGACTCCTCAGACCAGCACGTGTGGTCGTGTAGAGAAAGGGAGAAGGTGGGACCAATTGGAAGAGCTCGTCAGAACGCTCTCCGTGATGCAGGCGATAGAAGACTGCCACGTGAGTTATAGACTGTGTCGTGACATGAAGCGCACCAGAATAATGCGGCTTTTTAATATAAAAATAATACATTTATTTATAACCTACTACAAAGCTGCACGTCTATACTGTTCTTAGTTTTAAAAATTTTATGATGAACACACATTTCAAGCTTTAGAACCGCATTGTTTTTTTTTTTTACTTGTACCGTGAGCTTATTAAGCAATGGTCTACGTACATAGGTGCATTGCTGCAAAACTAGAATAATAAGTTGATCGCGGATCTCCGATCAACTAGCGACTAGGCTTGAAAGCAAAAAGTAGAGAAAAAGGTCTAGCCTTTCAAGACACACGTACACTAGAAGCTATGTTATATTAAAGTCGTTATTTATCGCTTTATTGTCGGTCATTGCACTGTGTGATAAGCTATAAACGTCTTACAAGTTCTTTTTAACCGTCTTAAAAGAAAGGTGAGGTTCTACGTTTAACTGTATGTATTTTTTATGTAAATTAATGATTATTTAAATGATTTCTCCGATAATTGTCAGATTTTAAAAGTTTTTTTTTGTTATAAAGAAAACATGCAATTGAAGAACTCCTTCGTAACGTACAGTAAGTTAAACTATTATACCCACTATTATGCCCTTAAACCTCTACGGTTTAAGGGCATAATAGTTTAAATTACTGTACGTTACGAAGGAGTTCAATTGCATGTTTTTACAGTTACTTTCAAAGGTCAATTATTATTTATGTTAAGACATTCCATCCAACTGCAAAACTCATACTCTCCACGATAATGAATGCAAATGTCGTGAAAAACTTTTTTGTAACATACCTCAGCGTTCTTCGTAAGACATACATATGGTCACGTCTGTATCTCCTAAAGGCGTAGGCAGATGTATTTTAAACACCCACATTTTGCCAATTAGAATTTGGTTACAATAACGTAATTGATTGTATAATAAGTGTTTACCATTTCAAGCTTAAAATAAGCGTAAACATGCTAATAGGTCAGCTTCAAGAAAGTGCTTCACGTGTTCTTGCGTCACACTGAAAGTTTTTAAAATGGGCCAGTAAGAATAGCAGCCAATAAAAAAAATATTTCAATTTCTAATTTGGAACTCTGGTAATCTGTAGATGTGTCATGAATTCAAGTGTCATTTGTTTTTACAAATTGGTGGCAATTTAAAATGTGTCTGCATCGAAATCGATCGGATTTGACTAGAGAAAATTTTAGCTCAATGATTTATTACGACTTTAGTTGCGGTCCTACTAAACTACAATGTTACGATAGACTTCGAATGGCATTTCATTACGAAGCCCCATCTTGTACCACAGTTTACAACTGATTTAATTAGTTTAAACTTGGTCGAATAAAACTCACTGATGATTCTCGAGAAGGACGTCCATTTACGGCGACTACTGAAGAAAACGTGAGTGTTGTGCGGGTAACGATAGCAGCTGATAGAAAGGTGACATGTCAACAGATTCGGGCAGTTTTAAGCTTTAGTATGAGTCAAGTACAAAAACGTCTTCCATGAACATTTAGGCGTCAGAAAGCTTTGTACTATAATTCATAAGTTGAAGGAAAATCAAGGTGACTCGAATGCTGTATATTGGACATCTTCACAGGTAATCAACGCTGGATATATGTTAAGAACCCGAAACCAAAAGACAACTTTTTTCAGTGGTAGAGCCATGCTTAGGCACGAATGGGCCGGCTTGACCGGTGCGATACCACGGCCTCACAGAAAACCAGTTGTGAAGTAACGCTTGCGTTGCATTTCCCCGAATTGAGTGAGGTTTCCGGAGCCCCAATTCCCCCGCCCCCCTTTTCTCTCCCCTCATCTTCTTTCTCCTTGTTTCCATCTCCTTATCCCTCCTCTCTTCTTTCCGCTCCCTGAATCCCCTATCCCTCATCACCCTCAAAGGCGGGCAGTGCACTTGCGACTCTTGAGTTGCAAGTGTCCATGGACGGCGGTGTCACTTACCATCAGGTGACCCGTCTGTTCGTCTGTCCCCCTATAGTATAAAAAAAAAAATATTTCATCGCATGCGACGGTGCTTAGAGAGGTACTGAGATTACTTCGAAAAGCAATAAAAATATTAACAGGTTTCTAAATCATTCCGTTTTTTATACTACTTTCATTGTGACCCCCTTACATAATAGCTCCCTCGATACTCGTTCTAGGTAATATATAAAACAAATAATAAACTACCTCAGGGCAGTCAAATTTATTCTGTACGACTCTTTGAAGCATCAATGCTTGAAGTAATAACCATCTGGAAAGCAGTGCCAACAGATTATACCTACGTAATTGTTTTAATTTATCACGGAGATATATAGCCTGGACTAATGGTAATGGTAAAGGGCTCAACTTCCATCTCATTTAGAATCATGTTCGGTCCATTATGCGTTCAGGAGGCTGACTAGTTGAGCCAGCCTAGCTCCTTCCAGAAACGCAGAAGCCTCCTGGGTTCTAGGAGCGTCCTCGCGCCTGCGAGGATTTCTGCCCGTTGTGCAGCCACGCCCTCGCATTCCAGGATGACGTATGCGGCCGTTTCCTCCGCGCTCAGACAACCCCTGCATTGGGGCTATCGGTCGCGTTAATGACGAATAGATGTCGGTTCAGAGTCAAATGGCCTGTAAATAGCCTGGACTAGCACAAAGGCTTTAAAATTCAGCAGCTAGTCAATGAATAATGGACGATATTTCATTTGCTAAATATTTAAGAAAAGAAGTATACTAGATATGAAAGTCAAGTGAGTTAGTAAGTAGTACACTATTACACGAAGCTTACTTTGCAACCCTTTTTTTAACTAGCGAGGAATTAAAAACGTTATAATATAGAGCCATGCTTACTAACGGATGGACCGGCTTGACCTGATTAATACCACGGCCTCACAAAAAACCGGTGGACAAAAACGCTTGCATTGTATTTCCGAGTGAGTGAAGGTACCGGAGGCCCATCTCCCCATTTCCTCTAACTCATCGCTTTCAAAGGCGGGTCATTGTTTGTTGGAGGTGTAATAACGGAGGTGTATAACGAAAATCGCCGCCATCAGGTGACCCGTCTGTTCGTCTCTCCCCTATACAGTAATAATAATAAAAAAACTCATTTTAACATGTCATATAATATTCATAACATGACTGGTCATTTTTGGTGGTTAGTGATCGTGACTGCAAAACCAAAGGTCGTCCAATTCCCACTCAGGACAAAAGAATTGAAATAGAGTATGATAATTTGTTTTGGATCTAGGTGTATCTTATCTACATTATGTATGTATTTAGAAATATATAAGTATGTACACAAATCAATAGTCTGCATACTTTAGTAGAAGCTCTGCTTAGTGTGAGATCAGACGACCGTGTGTGAGACCGTCTGCACGAATGGCGTAGCGGTTTAAGTGGTCACGTCGGCACCACGGTTTTTTTTTATATACGGGTCACCTGATGGTAAGTGACTACCGCTGCCGATGGACACCCGCAACTCAAGAGTCACAAGTGCGTTGCCGGCCTTTTAGGTAGGAGTACGCTCTTTTCTTGAAGGTTTGAAGGTCGTATCGGTCCGGAAGTACGTCAGGCGACAATTTGTTCCATAAGCTGGGTGTGCGAGGCAAGAAGCACACAGTGGTGGAGTGCCAATCGTTCAGATGATGGGTATGGATATTTTTCGCGTAGGACTATGGCGGAAACCTGCAGCCGGTATAAGTCCGAACAATTCCTCTGAACACTTCCCATGATACAAGCGATAGAGAATGAAGCTACATCTCTACGCAACGCCAAGGTGTCAAGCCGATCAGAAATATCTTGGCAGTCGATGATGCGAGTCGCTCTCCGTTGAATGGTCAATAGGGAGAAGCACAGTACAACAGTATTCCATGTGCGGCCGAACCTGCACCTTATAAAGTTGCCGGTTATAAGTGGGCCGCCGCGCCGAGTGTTGTGGCTTCGATCCCCGCACGGGACAACACTTTGTGTATTCCTTAAATTGTTGTTCTGAGTCTGGATGTCCTTTAAATCCGTTGCTTGAATGTTTGTAAAGTCTCCCGCGACACCGGAATTAATGTGTGTCCTAGTGTCGAAGTTGTCTTTAAAAAGAGAAAAATAAGATGTGTGTTATACTATACACACGTTCAGTCATTAATGTTAGTATATATGCCGTGTGGTTCTCAAATAAGATCAATTCATCTCTTCTCTTTGATGTCGTAAACGGCGACTAAGAGACTGGACTGTAATCTATGAGACAGTATATATACAGTCATACAGTGTCTGGATGACGGCAATAGACTTGCTGCCTGTTAATTGGTATGGTTAACAAATGTAGCCGTTTAAAACGCCTCACCCTCCCCCCTCGGGGATATAAACGTCAGTTTATGAATATCTGTTTTTATCCTTTTAAATAGCTTACTATTTTAAGTGGACCACACGCTTTAACGATCGAGTGCTACCAATGTTTACAAATAAGGCGCGTTCGTTCGTCCGTTTGTTCAACCCACTGTTTTCTATATCTTATTTTCTTATTATAAGTCTGCACCATAAATGTAACGTGCTGGATGATAAATACATAACGTCATTATTACATAACGTTATTAACTAAATGTACTTACAATAAATTGTTTAAGTTCTTAGAAATATCGTGTTGAGATTGTTGAGTGTTGTGACCCTTTGAAATAAGTATGTGGCTGACTGCAAATGGATAAAAAACATATCAAATAGGGTTGATATTTTTACGCTTGAATCTTTAAAAAGACAACTCCGCACTAGCGAACATTCCTGTGTCGCAGGAGGCTTTACAAACATCGGACTTGGGAGAATTATTTGTGGATCACACAAATTTTTGTCCAGTGTGGGAATCGAACCCACGACCTCCGGTTCAGTAGTCACGGTCACTAACCACTAGACGAACAGGCCCGTCAATAGTATTTGACCCGAGTTAAGTAAAGGTTTTTTTTTGTTATGGTATAGGGGGTCAAACGAGTAGACGGAGACCTGATGACAAGTGTCTACCGCCACCAAGTAAATGGCTTGGCGGGTGATAAAGGGATGAGTGGAAAGAAAAGTGTTGAGGGATATTTGGGACCCCTGTCCACATTTTTTATGTACTTTTTTAACTGTCCTGGTTGGGGCTGACAAATTAGAGAAGTTGAATGTTGAATTTAAAAAAAAATAGTTAGAATTAGTGGGATAGACGAATAGATGTTTCACCTGATGGTGAGAGAACCACACGGCACATCAATCAGTCAATTTACCATGGGATAGCCATACTAAGTAGAATACCGGCAGACAAAAAATGCTAGCATTGTATTACAGAGTGAGTGCGGGTATCGGACCAACTCCTCCTTTCCTTTTAACGCTACCCTCCCCCTCCAGATACAGCAGTGCACGGTTGACGTTGAATTGCTATTACGTTAGTGGACTAAATTCTAACATAATTGGCAAAATTTCGGTGTTTAAAACACCTCTGCCCTCCTCTTAAGGGATATAGGTAGGCAGGCAGATATGTATATTTTTCGTATAATTTTTTAGAGATTGGTTACAATGAGTTGTAGAAATAATCTTAAATATATATTTTATAATAATTTTACTTGTTTGAACAACTAATTCCAGCATTAGTATCAAAAAGTTTATCACAAATGAGCATAGCTTTGTTTTAGGTTATTATTATCAAATATAATCACGAGAACATATGACTCTTGAAGGTGCTTGTCTAACAGGATCGCTCAATTAGGCAAAAAAGTGCAGATAACATCTATTCAGCCCTTTATTCTTCTATATTTCTGAATACTTAATAGTGCTGTATCGATTATTCTGTAGTTACATCGTGTTTTAAAACGAAGACTACTTCCGAAGTAGCATTTTTTTTCTCGAAACATTAATTAAATTAATCACTTCAAACCATCAATTAAAACAAATGATAGATACTTCATATTTTTTTCCGTAATAACGAACTTTATTATAAAACCCGCGTGTATTGAAATGTCACTTATTTCAATGCTTTTTCTATAAAGCTCCCCTTTTAACAGGCAAAGGTCACACACAGAAAGCCTGGGTAATTATCAAAGAATATTTTAAATATCCCACAGAACTGTGAACCACAGATAATATAAACTTGTATGCAGATATTGACCTACTAGAATTTTAGTGGAAGTTACTAAGAAAGTATTTTTAATCTGTGGTTTGCTTGTACCAGTAAGTTTTTTATGATTAGTGTAAATTGGTCATAATTAAGAATAATGAAAGAAAAATAAAAGGTGTTGAAAAAGAGTTAAACATTTAGAATAATTATTATAAAAGATGGCGGTAAGACTGTGACACAAGTAGGTATTTATGGGTTCTTTGACTTTTCTTAAGATATGTCTATGACATAAGTCTATGGTACTAGAAAATGTTAGTATGTCGGTGTTAGTCCATTTGACTGTAACTTCAGAGGTTACAATTCGGTTACCTCTGGGTCAAAAGATTTGTAACGTATGCATGAATATTTGCATTGATTCGACATTTTGATTTACAATATGCCCGAATTCGGATATATATAAATGAGACAGAAAAAACTATTTAATTAAATTTTGTGAGCGTTTATCATTTAATAACTATTGTAATAATTTAAATGAGCTATTTTGTGCACTACGTATTAGAAAAAATTTTGGAGGCTTATTATAATTACTTCCAAATTCGCATATTCGCATATATATATATATATATATATATATTATCGCATTCATATTAATAAAATGAGAATTTGGTACGAGAGAAATAACAACTTGTGACGTAATTAATACGATGCTTTCATATTAACGTTTAGTAATCTATATAAATAAAAAATAATTTTCGAAATATATGTTCTGTTAAAACTGAGTAAGTGAGACCGATTTTCAATATTTTTAAAACACATTTACAGATTGATTACTACATTTTATTACACGGTTGTATTGTGTATTGTAAACAAGAGATATTGTCTCATATGTTTTATTATCACCCCCCGTGCCATGTCAGGGCAGGCAGAAGAAACTACTATGTAGCAAAATTTTGCAGCGACGACATTGATTGCTTCTTTTATGAAATAAACAGATATAATAAATTCATATAGATAATAATGTAAAAAAAATATCCAGTCACCAAGATGGCCGACAGTTTCAGTGTAAAATGTCCACTTTTAAATAGGCATCTAGCCTCACCTAATCCCGTCTAAGCAGCATATCTGAACCTCATGACCGATGTCAATGAATCCCACTTATTTTATCGCTAACCTTCAAGTCTCTACCAACATTCCAACATTACCACACGTTAGCCCCAAGAAACTCTATTAAAAACTATTGCAAAACCTTAGAGAACCACGTTTCGTCGACTTTAAGACTTCAATATAAAACTTAAGTCGCTGGCTGTAGTTTATATAAACGTGTAAGTTAACGTTGTGTTTGTAAGGGGTAGTGCAAAGGTTTAAGTTAGAAACCCAGTGTGGAGACGAGTTTAGAAGTTAGCGAGTGCAATGCGCCGGTCTTGCAGTTCCCCCTAACCGGTTTCTAATCGTTGTATTTTGCCGCCGACGCTGATCGCGCTTTATGTCTCAAAGAAAAAGTTAAAATAACTTCCATGAAAAGGCTGCATTTCATTCTAAGAAGTTTTTGGGCCTTTTTAAACAACAAATTACAATTCAATCAATCAATATATAGAGTCGATATCGTCTACATTTAGAGTAGTTCAGAGAAATTTGAGCGGCTAATTAAAGCTATAGAATTTTCTGAACACGCTTCAGCTTGTATACCTAATATTACATGAGACATTAATGTTAAAATTCTATGGTGTATTAAACAGGGTTTTCAGATCCAAAAAATAAGTATTGTTTGTAGATAGAATTAGTAGAATTTTGATGTAGATCAAGGATATTCATATTAAGATGTATTTTTTTTTAATATGTATTTAAAACACAGAAAGTCATATTTAAATAGCTTAAACTACGTATCAATAAAATACTCATTTATCATCTTAATAAATTCAAATAATTGTTGAGCAATTTCATGATATAAAGAATTTGAATTGAATTGATCAGCGGCAGTGAAGTGATCTGAGACCCAGAACACTCCATTAGCATCATTCATCATCAATCAATCTTTGGATCATCAACAACGCCACAGTTAATTTATAGTAGGGAATTAACATATGTACGTACGTACACTGCGACGCCTACGCCCACATTTAGCCAACCATAACTCAGGCCCGTTTACTTAATAGGGGGCAAGCTTATTTACCATCATCCGTGCACTGTATGACTGTAAATATGTATGTATATGTAATGTCTCATAGTTAACAGTCCGATTCTTAGAAGCTATTTACGACACCCCCGGGGGGAGATGGAATTGCTCTATGTAGTATAGTTGGAACTGCTCTATCTAGTATATAAAAACATACAAATATTAAAAAGTGTTATTTAGACCCAAAATAAAAGAAAATTTTATAACTTTAAATATATCATGCATACACCCTTTAGGTACACGATGGGTAGGCAGAGGCGGGATTGAGAACAAAATTTCAGGGACTATGGCTTAGTCCCATTTACGTACTTAATAGGGTACCTATTGCCCCTGGGATTCCTATGGCAATAATTGAGTTTTAAGGAAAGGGTCTTAGTTTATCATATAGTATGAAGAGCTCAAGGAGATCAGTGTCGCATACCACGGGAATCGAACTGGCTTCTGCCGGGCAGTCAAAGCCTATATCCTAAATACATACATACTTTTTAAACACAACAAAAAAGGATATATTAATTTAGTTTTTTTTTATATATAAGCCTACCATAGTGGGCACCACTTCTTTTGATAGACAGCAATAAGTGGAGTCTAAGAGTAGTGGTCGCCATCCTCATTGCATGTCTAGTCAATGCAGCATGGTGACCCACACTATGGCGGCCCGGTGAGATGTTTTTTCACGCCGCGCTTTAAAGACCCGAGATCAAAGTGGGAAGGAAACACGTACGCTGGCACTGAATTAAAGGCTTTTACCGATCAGCACAGGAAAGAAGAGTCAAACCTATTAGTTCGGGATCGTATATTTTCGACTCTCAAACGGTGACTCCTCAGGCCAGCACGTGTAGTCGTGTAGAGGAAGGGAGAAGGTGGGACCAATTGGGAGAGCTCGTCAGGACACTATCCGTGGTGTAGGCGATAGAGGACTACCCTAGAGGCGACATACTAGAAAATTAGACTTCGCAACTGCAGAGGCTCAAGAGACTGGGTGACCTCAGGACAGTCGATAATGCGGACTGCGCGCTGATCGATAGCGTCAAGCAAATACTGCGCATAGCCGTCCCAAAGATGACAGTAGTACTCCACGCAGGAGCGAACCTGGGTCTTGTATAAAAGACACAGTCGCTCGGGCGAGAAGAACCGTAGCCGTATACTGTACGTACCGTACCGTACGAGCTTCTGCGAGCACCGTACGAGCTTCTGCGAGGCCGCCTTATGCTCTAGGTTTAATTTTCAAATAATTGTAATTTTCTTGGCGCTGAACTCGACCAGATTCTCACAACTCCATTGCATGCTCATGCAGGTTTGGGCCGCCTCGAGCGGAGTATTACCACGGCCTTACAGAAAAAAATGTAATGTTTGCAATGTTTGACCGAGTGAGTGAGGTTACCGGAGGTCCAATCCCCTTCTCTTCCGCTCTTTCCCCTCCTTGTTTTCAATTCTCCCCCTCCCTTAAAGGCGGACAGGACTCTTGAGTTGCAAGTCTTCATGAGGCGTAAGTCACTTACCAGCAGGTGACCCGTCTGCTCGGTTGTCCCCCAATACCACAATAAAAAGCAAATTAAAGGAAATAAAATAAATCTGAATATCTTTTCTGTATATACATACATATATACATATGTATAAGAATGTCGACACATAGACAATATTTTAGTAATAACTATACTTCAAATTTAGGTATTTGGCTGTAAATATATATATACAGTCGTGGTCAACTAATTAGGGACACTCTCTAGTTAATCCAAATTGTGAATTTATTTTTTATTTTCCAACGAGTCTAAACAATATTCCACATCTTTTACATGTAAGTATAATTAGTCATTTATGTGCCTACTTATACAAACAATAACAACTTCTTAAACATTAAACCTCTTTACAGTATAGCTGATAGATGATCACAGTGCTATTTGTTCAAAGAATGCTGGCTGGCCATTTAATTAGGGACACTGAGATATTGCGTTCTAGTTTCAAAATCTGAATCTCAATTATTATTTTCTTTCTTCTCCTATTCTTTGTGGTAGTTTTGGCGGCGGCAATCTAGATTTGTAATTTCAAGTTTTGAGAGTTATTTTGAAGAACAATGGGCAAAAATAAAAGTTGCGATGCAACACTACGAAAAATTATCATGAAGTTTGTCGAGCGTGGTTGGTCATACCGAAGGATAGCAGGATATTTAAATTGTTCAAAAACTATGGTATGCAATGCAGTGCAACATTTCAGGCGCAATAACACAACTTTAAATGTGCCCAGAAAAAAAAGATCGAGAAAAACAACTCCGCAAGAAGATAGAATGATAACCAGGTTAGCTAAGAAAGATCCGTTTCTAGGCTCTATTTTAATTAAACATGAAGTGTTTGGGGCAGACGAAAGAGTCAGTGTATCAGCGAGGACAGTTCGACGACGTCTGGTAGAAGCAGGGTTGTTCGGAAGAGTGGCTCGCAAAGTACCGTTGTTAAAGAAAGAGCATAGAAATGCACTTTGGCGTTTGCACGTAAATATGGACATTGGACCTACGACCAATGGCAACATGTATTATTCTCTGACGAGACCAAGGTTAATTTGATTTCTTCAGATGGAAGGCAATACGTACGGCGTCCTGTAAAAGCGGAAATGAATCCAAGATTCACAAAAAAGCAGGTGAAACATGGCGGAGGAAACATTAAAATGTGGGGATCATTTTCTGGACGTGGAGTGGGACCTGTGAGGAAAGTTCAGGGTAACTTAGACCAACATCAATACAAGGCAATATTAGAAGAAACTATGCTTCCCTATGCTGAGGAACATCTTCCTATTATATGGACTTTTCAGCATGATAACGACCCAAAACATACAGCCCGTTCAGTCAAGTCGTTTCTTAACAGACAGTCGGTATCAGTGCTAGATTGGCCAGCAAATAGCCCCGACCTCAACCCAATCGAGCACCTTTGGCACGAAATTAAGAAAAAAGTTGCCATTTATCGTACCACAACTTTAGATGAACTTAATGAAGCTTTTTGTGAGGCATGGGCAAACATTCCTGTTGAAATATGTCAGAAACTGATAATGTCTATGCCACATCGGTGTCAAGCGGTAATTACTAACAAAGGTTTTGCTACTGGGTACTGATTTTACCCGTAATAAAATGAAGTTGTTAAAGAAATTAAAATACTGCAGATTATTAGTTCTGTTTAACTCTATTTTTCATTTTACTTTACTGTTCTTAATTAAATGTCCAGCTACAGAATTGTACCTTAAATTGAATACATGGTTAACCTTTGATATTAAACACTTTTTTGTATTTATTTAATCTTTTATTTACAGCCATTTATAGTATAATAATCGGATCAAATTATGCAAATAATAGTTACTGAGAAATCAACAGGGTTTTATATTTATATGTACATAGCCGGTTATTGCTGTCCACTATCTTGAATGTCCTTAATTAGTTGACCACGACTGTATATATATGTATATATATATATATAATATAACCGACTTCATTGAAGCTATCACGATAACTTCTAATCTAATAATAAATAGATAAAGAGGTCTGTATTTTTTATTTTTTTATTTTCCACATTCGAACAAACCTTAAGTACCTCTTTTTTTTTTAATCCGTTCTTAAGCGACGAAGATATCACGTGACTTACATACAAAAAAAATCGTAGTAATTAAATTTATTTGTGAAATAAGAGATATTATTTTGTTTTAATAAATAGATTGACATGTAGGCACACAATTTATGAATAAAATGGATGTTTGAAAGTTATAAAGAAAGCTGATCTTCAAAATATTGAACCGATGTTATTAAATGATAGCGAAAATATTCATGCTCGTTTCACCACGCAAACAAAAGTTACTCGTCACTTGACGTATTTACAAAGAAAGATCTCAACAATTTAGTGATATAAAAAAAAACCGTAGAGAATAGAATAGAATAGAAGAAAAACTCTTTTATTTTTTACTATAGTCAGTTTCACTGGACGATGTAAAGATTCTAACGATACTCTGTGGTAATTTATTCACACATTAAAAAGCTATGGTGGAATAAAGAAAGTCACACATGTACTTACTTGAGCTATTGCTAATACTCCCCAATCCCTCCCTCCCTTTCTATCCTCCCTTTACTGTCAATATACAACATTTTTCCATCTAATTCCCAAAGTGCCCCATTGACGGTAGTGGACCCTATATTGCGTTAATTATAATCAGCTAAATGTAGGTGTTAATTACGCATCTGCCTATCACTCCGGGGATAAAGCTGTGAGTGTATGTATGTATTTACTTGCATACAAACATACATACATACATACAGACTTGAACTCTAATTTACACATTACATTACACATCGTTTTCAGGCAGACATCTAAAAACATAGGGACTCAAGTCCTTATTTTATGTTTTATTATAAGGCGGTATGTGTTTCTGTTATTATTGTATAATCTATTAACTTTAATTGCATACCCACACTGCATTAGCGATTAGCGATAATTGAACATCGATGTAATAATCGAATAATAAAGGAATCGATCCATTCCAAACGCTCTTTTTATTAAATGGTTTGATTTTAGCTTGTCCTGTTTGTTGTTTATTTGTTTGGGTCACAGTCAGTAGTTGAAATTTTACCACATTCCTGTTAACAGATTGATGATATTTAGTAGTTGTGATGACAATACAATTTAGTATAATATGTTCAGTATCATTGTAAGTCCAATATGGCTACCGCTACAAAATGGCGGATTACATTATTTTTCACAACCCCTTCAATATGGGTATTAAACGAAAGGACATGTCTAGTAGAACCCTGTACACCACAACAATAACAAGCAAACGTAGCTCCGAGTCGAGTAAAGTCTGTGGAAATAAAATAACCTTGTGATAAAGAGGCACTTAAGAAAGTAAATACACTGAGAATATGAAGTAACGAAATAACAACTAAAAAATTTAAAATAAAATAAGTTTATTGAAAATGAAGGTAAATATGATGATAATGCAATATAGATAATGATATAAAAGTTAAAAAATAATTAAGTAGGTCCTAGAAACCCGTCACACCATTTTTTTCATCAATGTAGGGTCTTAATAGAACAAAGAAATAAAATCGCTAAAACCTAAGTAGCATTTATAATGATATGAGCGGTTGACTGTTGATAGAAATTTGAAATATATATTTTTTGTTTGATCAATGCCCTACATTAATGAGAAGAGTATTGTGATTACGTGTTATTTTTATTTACTTATTTTATTAAATAGTGTACCTACCATAAATATATATTAAAAGTATACGCCATGCTTAGGCACGGTGAGTGAAGTAACTCGTTGCAGGTGTCCATAACGTGACCAAGCTGCTCGATTGCCTCTACTATCATAAAAAAGTTAAATAGATATTATTTAATTATCTATTAGACAGTATATATACAGTCAACCAGTTCTCAGAGGTTGTCAATAGGCTTGCCCACTTGGCATGCTTATGTAAGCAAAACTAAATTATGGTTGGCTAAAAGTGGGCTTTTGAGACACATCTTCTTATTTTTTTATTATTATCAAGCGTTTATAACTTAATCATTGTCCTTTAGTTTAATCTTTTACTCGCACTTTCGCCTGAGCGCGCATTTCTATTCAAGGACGTTAAAACCAGTCTCAGCGCAAATCACGATACTTTTTTAACAAATTTCGACCTTGAAACTTTAAACAAATCTGATTAGTTTTGGTCCAGGTTAAGGTAAATTTGATTAGGGCAAGTTGCAGTCACATTGATTTGGTAATTTTAATACTTATTTCTTTTACTAACAATATTTTAAAACTTAATACGAGCAGACGGGTAATTTCTTTGTAATTTGATCTTAAAACTTTGCATACACGTTGTCAGAGATGCAGAAAAGGACACAGCTACATTATTTTAATGGCATTTGATGCACCCCTGTCTATGTGTCTAAGTATATGTATGTACGTGTTTACTTATATACCTTTTGTCTCGGAAATAAAACAGAGATATAGGAAAGATATTTTGAAAAAGAAAAGCGTCTGTTAAGGAGAAAAAAATCTATTTGTTGGAGAGCACAATGGCTTGACTAGTCCAAAAATGTTTGCGTAGTATTCCCCGAGTGAGTAGGTACCGTAGCGCAACACCACTTCTCCTTATTCCTCCCCCGATCCCAGCACCTCATCACGCTCAAAGGCTGGCAGCGCACTTACGACTCTTGAGTTACAGATGTCCAAGAGCGAATGAGCTGAGAGCGGTTGTCACTTAGCATCAGTCGACCTGTCTGTTGGTCTATCTTTTATTAGAAAAACATGTAGCAGTACTGTCGTTACTTTCAAATAGTAGAAACACGGCTCATCTCTTTTTTCTATTTTATCAGCTGTTTCAGCCTAATATTCAAGTAATCATGTAAGCCTTAAAAAGTGCCAGCTAAACAATGTGAAAATCATTACAAATCAAAACGTTGGACAAGAATCACATCGCACAAACTACCTGACGTGGACCTCGTCGCTAACACAAGAACTTGCGGCCACTGAGTACCAAACACGGAGTCACACGTCCATCCATCAAACGAAACTTCGATCAATCAACCAAAAATAAACCTCTCCACCTCCCAACAGAGTGTATTTCAGCTGGTTTTAAGTATGGTGGTTAGATCCTGTGGGATGGGAGGCTGTTCTGGTCAATAAATGTACGTAAAAACATCCGCAGACTCGAACGACATTCTTGTGAAGAGACAGTGAAACGTTAGGGACATCTAAATGGTTAGGATGCTGTGCCAAGATGCTTGTGTGGTTTATGATGAGTTAAATCAATGGATGGTGAATTATAGCTATCTGGTTTTCAAAAAAATATGCTTTACGATTATGTTATGGCGGCCATGTACCCGACCACGTTTTTAATACCTTCAAAACATTCCATAAAATAAAACTTTTGCTAAACATTTTAATCTCAGAATGAACTTATAACACAGTATAATTACATTCCTTAAGAGTAAATGATTTAGTTTCGTCATCATTTATAAATAATCATTTAATGACGATTGATCTTTTTTGCAGAGATTTTTTTATAAAGAATCGGGAAGGTATCTATCAGACAGTACCTATAATCTACACAGGCTGTATAGTGCCTGGAGGGCTAAATTAATAAAATTATGTTTCTCAAAAGGTTGACGTTTTAAATGCCAATATAGGGAATTCAATATTCAATATAAGTACAACTTAGATGTTTAAGGTTCGCTGTGAAAATTTTCGTTCATAAGAGAATAACCTACAGCTGAAATCGTGATAATAATATTTGAGAAATAATTATAGATTTTTATAAAACACTGGGATGACCTACAACTGCCCGCCAAAAGCAATTAGCAATTTATACAATAATAAAAATATTTTCTAGATATTAAATTGTGATTATAACTACCAACTACACTTACAGACCATTATTGTGCATTTTATTATTTACCATAACATAAATGAAACAAAACAAACATTAGAATCTCTTTGCTACAAACAAGTAGCCATAATAATCGCACGCACATAAATGCGAGAACGTCAAGTTTCTTACTTTTTAGCTGGCCAGCCTTACAGGCCCAATTTAACACAGCATCTAACGCATCGCGAAGGTCTTAGACCCTGTTACAAGACGTATGGGGCTCTACAAGACCTTATAAGGTGTATGTCAATTTATTGAACGCACCCGATAGCTAGTTCCCGCGCATTCGATTCCAAGATGGCGGCCTTAGCCATGTTTTTAATACTTTTTGTCATGTTTTAATAGATTTCTGTATATTATTAGATGCTAATGTTTAGTTGATGTCTGAGTTTTATTTATTATTTTATTCATAAAGCTCCTCCTCGTAAATTGCGCTATGGTAAGATATTATTTTTCTTAAATTTTGTTTTTTTAATATTTATGAAGTGTGATAAAAAGAACTGTCTACATGCGGCTTAGGATATACTTAAAACTTAATAAGCTCTTCAGTGCTAAGTAAGATCACGAGCTGGTATGTATTCATACATACATAAGTACACTCACGCCTATGTCCCCGAAAGGGCAGGCAGAGGTGTAATTAACGCTCACATATTGGTGATAATAATTATGGGCCATTTTGTAAATAGGGGGCAAGGCTATTGTCGTCACCCGGAGACTTTTGGGAGGGAAAATTTGGGAAAAGGGAGGATAGAAAGGGAAGGAAAGGGAAATTGCTTATACATACCTATAACTGACTGATTGTATTCGTCTACCTTTCTATTAATTTTTGTTTGTTTGTAAGTTTTCATGGCTTTTTTTTTTTTGCTAAAGAAGACAACTCCCTCATTAGGAATAATTTCTGTGTCACGGGGGCATTACAAAGATTCAATCAACGGACACCAAGAACTCTGGGGACACTTATTTGTATATCACACAATTTTTTGTCCCATAAAAATCGAACCCACTACCTCCGGTTCAGCAGGCAAGGTTTCGGTCTCAACGGGAGGTAGTCGCGGCTGGACACCTTACTCTTATAAATTCCAATAGATACGTCAGTATAACAGAAAAACTTGACTGCAGTACTAACTTCTTCATTACTAATAAGCTATCTTTAAATGACGAAGCGTAATAAATCTCACTTTAAGACTATTCAAATAATATCTAAAACCATCAAAGCTGTCAAGGCTTCAGGCCCTCTAGTTGGTGACAAGGAAGCATCATACAGACATACGTGGAGGAACGGATATTGCGTGTTTATAGTACGTCGGGGTCACCATTGTCGAGGAAAGGCTGTTATGACCTTCCAACACAACGGAGACTCCTACAATCAGGGATGTGATCTTGACTGGCCGGCCACAGTCACTTCCCAACATCAACCGTTGGTTGATTTTGGGAATACGTATATATAATAATCGGTGAATATAATTTTATTATCGTGATTCAGGTGCTCGACCGGTGCGATACCACGGCCTCACAGAAAACCGTTTGTGAAGTAACGCTTGCGTTGCATTTCCCCGAATTGAGTGAGGTTTCCGGAGGCTCAATTCCCCCTCCCTTTTCTCTCCCCTCATCTCCTTTCTCCTTTTTACATCTCCTCATCCCTCCTCTCTTCTTTCCGCTCCCTGCATCCCCCAACCCTCATCACCCTTAAAAGCGGGCAGCGCACTTTTGACTCTTGAGTTGCAAGTGTCCATGGACGGCGGTGTCACTTACCATCAGGTGACCCGTCTGTTCGTCTGTCCCCCTTTGTATAAAATATATATATATATATATATTTGTTGTATATTGAAATCGCTTCTCATACACTAAATAACCCTATTTCTTGCCAAGTAAGATAGAAAAGTAACTTAGAGGCGCTGGTCCGGTTTCTTACAAGTTCTTCTTTCTTCTTATGAACAACAATATCCTTATAGAAGGCTAGGATCTCCCAGGTACAGTCAGTTGGAGTTACAAGTATGGGACCCGATGTCCACCAACAATTAGTTACACCAATCTATGCTTTTTTCGTCACCTTTTACTCTCAAAACACTACCAATTTTACCTTATTTAATTCATAAAGTGCAAAGTCGACGGCAATAGAATTGCCCCTGTTACGTTAGTGGGAATAAATTTTAATTGGCAAAACGTATGTGTTTTATAAATCCCTGTCTAACCCTTCAGGGATACAGACGTGATCGTATGCATTGTATGTTAAATCAATATTTCAACAATTTCAATTTTTTTGCTATATATTAGGAAGTCATTATATAAATAGGCTATTATCGAACAGAAAAAGCAAAACTACTTGATTCCGCGGAATTAAAAACGGAATCATATTATTATTATACCTTTTAATATTTTTATAGCTTATCAAAGTAGTATCAGTTACTTTCTAAGCACCGTCGCATGCGATGAACCATTGACTGAAGCAGTAAGCGTACGCTTCTTTAGGAATCTCTTACTCGCCCATTTCAAACGCTAACACAGCATCTTCAGGGTTTATAAAACGAGTTCCTCTAAGTTTATCTTTTATTTTCAGTAATAAATTAAAGTCACAAGAGGCCAGGTAAGTCACAAGACACATCTTCTATAGACAAATATTCGATAGTCTGTCTGACGGAACATTGTCGTGGTGGAGGAGGATCCTGCTTTTTAAGCGCTGCTGTCTAACATTTTCCAAGATAACTTGTAAACAATGACTGACATACTAATATACAGTAGCAGTCCTTTTATCTTCTAGAATGATTGTTGCGCAATGACCCGTCCGTCCAAAGAAAGAGGCAGTCATCCATTTCCCTTGACTTCTGCCCTTCTTTACTTTTGTCGCCAAATCTTCGAATGGAGATAAGCATTGCTCAGATTCTCTTTTGGTTTCGAGTTCGTAACAATATATCCAGCTTTCATCACCTGTGACGATATCATTTACAGCATTCGAGATTTTTTTTTATATAGTTTTTGATATCTTTTGATAGTTTTTGATAGTTTTTGATAGTATTCCACCTTCTCCCTTCCTCTACAGGACTACACGTGCTGGCCTGAGGAGTCACCGTTTGCGAGTCGAAGATGTGCGATCCCGAACGAAACGGTTTGGCTCTTCTTTCCTGTGCCGATCAGTGAAAGCCTGGAATTCCCTACCAGCGCACGTGTTTCCTTCCCAATTTGATCCCGGGTCTTTTAAGCGGGGCGTGAAGAAGCATCTCACCAGGCCGCCATAGTGTGGGTCACCATGCTGCATTGACTAGACATGCAATGAGGATGGTGACCACCACTCTTGGACTCCATTTATTGCTTACCATCAGGCAAAGTGACTCCACTTTACACATTATGGTAGGCTTACGAATAAAAAAAAAAAAAAAAAAAAAAGTATTTGATAGTTTTTGATAGTTTTTGATCTTAAATCATGAGGTATCTTACTTTACTTTTTGTACTTGACTCATACCGATCCTCAATGGCCCGAATCTTTTGATATGTAACCCTTCTATCAGCTTCTATCGTTAGTCGCACAGTACTCCCGTTTTCTTGAGAAGTCGCCGTAAAGGACGTCCTTCCCGAGAATTATCAGTCAGCTTACTTCGACCACGTTTTAACTCAATTAACCAGTTGTAAAAAGTGGCACAAGATGGGGCTTCGCAATGAAATGCCAATCGAACTCTATCGTAACATTGTTGTTGAGTAAGACCGCAATGAGAGTCGTAATAAATCATTAAGCAAAAATGTTCTCTAGTCAACTCCATTTCATTTTGCACCACAGACACTTATTAAATTGCCGCCAATTTTTAAAAACAAATGACATGACAAACAAATGACAAAATTAAAATAAATTAGGTTTCGGCTGCTTTTCTTACTTGCCTATTCCAACGGCTTTCAGTGTGACCTACATACAGTGTAAAATGTTAAATTAATAGTAAACTAATACATACATGACATATTATAAATTCAAAAGTGACACATTTTAAGCACCTATTCTAGACTTTATTGTGATACCACGCAGACGAGCCCGCGAGAGGAAGCTAGTCTATATATAAATGCATACACACATACAATGCACTCCCACATTTTGCCGATCATAATTTAGCCCGCTTTATGTAATAGGGGGCAAATCTTTTGCCCTCATCCGGGCTATTTGGTACTATTTGGTATTAGATGGGAAAGCAACTAGTATATTAACAGGAAAGGGCGGAGAGAAAGGGACGGATATTACTTATACAGATGAATTGGGGAGCGTTATCAAGCAAGTGAGGGTCGCATACCTTTAACGAGAACCTGCTGGTGCCGGGCAGTCCAAGCCCTCTGATATATAAATACGTGACGAGAGTTCTTTGTACTAATTTGAAGAATGGAGTACAGGAGTCCGGCATATCTGTTGACTGGCCATGGTATGGAAAGTCCATTCAATGAAAGTCCAAGTTACTATGGTCTGGGATATACAGGGTGTTACAGGTATAGCGGAAAAATTTTGGAAACATAATTTCCGCAGGGGACTTACACACACATACAAACAACGGACATAAAGAACACCCAACAACATCCTTGGTATGAAATTATAAACTTAATTCATAAATATTACCTCAATAGATTAACTTTAAGAAACAAAAGAAATAACAGTTTTCATATTTGATTTATGTATTAACAAAAATCTAATTTTCATTGAACGGTTGACGCTTTAAATTATACCCGGGGTTAAAATCAAAATCGGAATTGCAATCATTTATTTCAATTAAATTGAATTAAAATTAATTAACACAAGGGTATTTTTGAATTGTTAGGAATAAGTATCCACCTGTAACTGCTAATTATTGCTATTCCAATTAGTGAAATTAATACTGAAATTAATTTTGAATAATTATATCATGATGACATAATGCTCTATCATCAATATTAAACTTTTCTTCATAAATAGCCTTTTTTTTGTGTATTTTTTTGTTTTGAGCTATCTGTCTTCTCTATCCTTTCATAAATATGTTCGGCTAAACGAACTGGTCTGTCCGGCTCGGTTTTAAGATCCTATATTACGCATATCTATAACACTCTGTATAAAAATAACCAACCATTGAAAAGTTTATAACAGACTTCAGTGCGCCTAGTCTAGTCACCTGATGGTAAGTGGTCAAACCGTAAGGTACAAAGAGGAGGAAGAAGAAGAGAGGGGATGCTGGGCCTCCGGTAAGCTCACTCACTAGGTGAAATACAACGCAAATACGTGGTTTTCTATGATGCCCATACATGCATAAGTATGGCTCTCCCACGTTTCTACAAATTTAGAAGACCAACCTTGATTACCCACTCAATTAAAAAGAAATATCCTTTCACAATGATCGCGTAACATGTATAAAAAAAATTAAAAAAAAAAAATTATCTTCTTCAAAAAATTGTTGACTGTAGTAGTAGTAGTACTGAACAATATTTTTGCTCATTTTAAAAAGATTATACTCGTATCAATTGTTATATATCGTGGACTACCAGTTTACAGCGTGCGTGAACAACACACATTTAACGGGTAGGTGGCGCTTGTACAGCGTCGGATTGCACATGAGTTATCGAAAAACAGCGACAAATTACAACTTGTCTGCACACATAAATCCATTATAACAGACCATTTCACTTTACAATAGCCCAAGGCAACACAGGTGCTCTTAAAAAAAGGTATATGATATCGTAACTAGTATTATATATAGGAATGTAAGTTAGTTTGTATAGGTATCACGCCACTCAATTGGTCATCATGAAAATTTGTATTCAATTATATTTTACGCTTAAATATAATATTTATATTTTATATATAATATAATATAAAAAAATGATACCCACCTACAATTACAATCATAAAAACGTGAACGTTTCTTACGGTAGAGCACGAATGGGCCGGCTCGACCGGTGCGATACCACGGCGTCACAGAAAACGTGTTGTGAAGCAACACTTGCGTTGTATTTCCCCGAAATTAGGGAGGTTTCCGGGGGCCCAACGCCCCTTGTCCTTTCCCCCTCCCCTGACCCCCCACCCCTTTTCATAACTCCTCGTCCCCTTTTCTTTCCCTTCCTCGCATACAGACATCCCTCATCACCCTCTAAGGCGGGCAGCGCCGCCATCCATGGATACCTGCAACTCAAGAGTCGTAAGTGCGTTGCCCGCCTTTGAGGATGTTGATTGATAGGGGGATGCGGGGAGGGAATAGAAGAGAGGGGGGATGAGGAGATGGGAAACAGGAGACGTGGGGTCAGCGGCATGAAAGTAGGAGAGGGGAAGTGGTTGTCGATTCGAATCCCACCCAGTACCTTCCTGCCGGGAAATACGGCAGACGGTACTCGGTGTTATAATTTGTTTCACAAGCTGGTTGTGCGAGAATAATTTCATCCAGAGATGTTTTTTTGATTGTTTGTTTGTCGATCGGAATCGTCTTGGATAGAGAACTCACTAATGAAGAATTATATAGACTATTAAACATCACGCTCCCTAGGAGTGGAGCAGTGACCGTAAACGCATATGGGACAGCTAGAATCGGCTTTTGTACTTATATTTGTGTTCAAGTTCATAGGCCATCTGGGCGGTTGGGCGGTATTGTCAAAGTTAATATTTAAACAGCATTCACACAAAAAAGCAACGAAGACATTTCTATTATTACCTTACAGCGACCACAAAACATTACAACGTTAAGTCAGCGAACAAACCACATTCGTACATATTCTAACTCGAGTTGTACAATTGTGTATGCCTCTTTATGGCCGAGTACGTCCACCTTAGAACCTGTTCACTGCAGTTATTAGAAGTTATTAAAGAAAATAGTTTTTGCGCGATAGTTGTGCTTCTACATTGCACGTATAATTGCAAGATGCGTGAGAAAAAACATAAGACTTGAGTTTGGGTCAACATTGTTGCTTATCTTATAATTACTTACAGTTGTAAATATCGTCACAATAACTTCACTTTAGAATATTGTTCAAATTTAAAATACATATACATACATACACTCAAACCTATATCCCCGAAGGCGTAAACAGAGGCGTCTCGAACGCCTACATTTTACCAACGATAATTTATTTCCATTTTCGTTATAGACGGCAATTGCTGTCATCAGGGCATTGTATTTCTTTTTTTTTTTATGCGATAGGGGGCAAACGAGCAGACATGTCACCTGATGGTAAGTGAGTACCGCCGCCCATGGACACCCGCAACTCAAGAGACACAAGTGCGTTGCCGGCCTTTTAGGTAGGAGTACGCTCTTTTTTTGAAGGTTTGAAGGTCGTATCGGTTCGGAGATACGACAGGCGACAATTTGTTCCATAAGCTGGTTGTGCGAGGCAAAAAGCTTCTGGAAAAGCGCACAGTGGTGGAGTACCAATCGTCCAGGTGATGGGGATGGATATTTTGTCGCGTAGGACGATGGCGGAAACCTGCAGCCGGTATAAGTCCGAACAATTCCTCTGAACACTCCCCATTATACAAGCGATAGAGGATGCAGAGTGAAGCTACATCTCTACGCAACGCCAAGGTGTCAAGTCGATCAGAAATATCTTGGCAGTCGATGATGCGAGTCGATCTCCGTTGAATGTAGGAGGACTGTATATATACTGACTACGGACGGACTGTATATGTACGACACCCACGGGAGGAGACTTGGTGGCCCTATTGCCGTCAACCCGGCACTGTATGACTGTATATATACTGTCTGATAGATAACAGTCCGATCCCTTAGTCGCCTTTTACAACACCCACGGGAGGAGACTTGGTGGCCCTATTGCCGTCAACCGGGCACTGTGTGACTGTATATATACTGTCTGATAGATAACAGTCCGATCCCTTAGTCGCCTTTTACGACACCCACGAGAGGAGACTTGGTGGCCCTATTGCCGTCAACCGGGCACTGTATGACTGTATATATACTGTCTGATAGATAACAGTCCGATCCCTTAGTCGCCTTTTACGACACCCACGAGAGGAGACTTGGTGGCCCTATTGCCGTCAACCGGGCACTGTATGACTGTATATATACTGTCTGATAGATAACAGTCCGATCCCTTAGTCGCCTTTTACGACACCCACGGGAGGAGACTTGCTGGCCCTATTGCCGTCAACCGGGCACTGTATGACTGTATATATACTGTCTGATAGATAACAGTCCGATCCCTTAGTCGCCTTTTACGACACCCACGGGAGCAGACTTGGTGGCCCTATTGCCGTCAACCGGGCACTGTATGACTGTATATATACTGTCTGATAGATAACAGTCCGATCCCTTAGTCGCCTTTTACGACACCCACGAGAGGAGACTTGGTGGCCCTATTGCCGTCAACCGGGCACTGTATGACTGTATATATACTGTCTGATAGATAACAGTCCGATCCCTTAGTCGCCTTTTACGACACCCACAAGAGGAGACTTGGTGGCCCTATTGCCGTCAACCGGGCACTGTATGACTGTATATATACTGTCTGATAGATAACAGTCCGATCCCTTAGTCGCCTTTTACGACACCCACGAGAGGAGACTTGGTGGCCCTATTGCAGTCAACCGGGCACTGTATGACTGTATATATACTGTCTGATAGATAACAGTCCGATCGCTTAGTCGCCTTTTACGACACCCACGGGAGCAGACTTGGTGGCCCTATTGCCGTCAACCGGGCACAGTATGACTGTATATATACTGTCTGATAGATAACAGTCCGATCCCTTAGTCGCCTTTTACAACACCCACGGGAGGAGACTTGGTGGCCCTATTGCCGTCAACCGGGCACTGTATGACTGTATATATACTGTCTGATAGATAACAGTCCGATCCCTTAGTCGCCTTTTACGACACCCACGGGAGCAGACTTGGTGGCCCTATTGCCGTCAACCGGGCACTGTGTGACTGTATATATACTGTCTGATAGATAACAGTCCGATCCCTTAGTCGCCTTTTACGACACCCACGAGAGGAGACTTGGTGGCCCTATTGCCGTCAACCGGGCACTGTATGACTGTATATATACTGTCTGATAGATAACAGTCCGATCCCTTAGTCGCCTTTTACGACACCCACGAGAGGAGACTTGGTGGCCCTATTGCCGTCAACCGGGCACTGTATGACTGTATATATACTGTCTGATAGATAACAGTCCGATCCCTTAGTCGCCTTTTACGACACCCACGAGAGGAGACTTGGTGGCCCTATTGCAGTCAACCGGGCACTGTATGACTGTATATATACTGTCTGATAGATAACAGTCCGATCCCTTAGTCGCCTTTTACGACACCCACGAGAGGAGACTTGGTGGCCCTATTGCCGTCAACCGGGCACTGTATGACTGTATATATACTGTCTGATAGATAACAGTCCGATCCCTTAGTCGCCTTTTACGACACCCACGAGAGGAGACTTGGTGGCCCTATTGCCGTCAACCGGGCACTGTATGACTGTATATATACTGTCTGATAGATAACAGTCCGATCCCTTAGTCGCCTTTTACGACACCCACGAGAGGAGACTTGGTGGCCCTATTGCAGTCAACCGGGCACTGTATGACTGTATATATACTGTCTGATAGATAACAGTCCGATCCCTTAGTCGCCTTTTACGACACCCACGAGAGGAGACTTGGTGGCCCTATTGCCGTCAACCGGGCACTGTATGACTGTATATATACTGTCTGATAGATAACAGTCCGATCCCTTAGTCGCCTTTTACGACACCCACGGGAGCAGACTTGGTGGCCCTGTTGCTGTCTACCGGGCACTGTATGACTGTGTATTATTATTTTTTATTATAAAATCTATACATATATGACATTTCGTTCGGTAATTGTTGACAGTGACCTAATCCCATCGCTGTAGAAATCTTAGGATTTTTGATCGATTGTTATCGAATTTCTTCGTAAGATTCACTCATTGGGGCGAACAGAAAAACTGTTTAAAAATGGCAGAAAAGTGTATTTTTACTTTTTTTTATCTTAGTGTCCTATATTTATTGAGATTAAAACCAGCCAAACCAGCGGCAGACCTTGGCCACTTGTTGAAGCTGTGTCTGTCTTTAGTCGGTTCGAGTCCGACATACCACCTCTCCGTTTAGCTCCTGATGACCCGTGGGGGTTTCCACACGAAAACAAAATATATATATGTATATGAAAAAAACATTGTTATCAAATAATATGATACTCTTGGATAATCAAAACCCAGAATTCGTGACAATGGGACGACAAACCAGCATACAATCTCCTCCTTTTTTGTAGTCGGTTAAAAAGATACTGACCTTTTTTTCAAAGACAATTAAGGATTAAATCCTGTGTTGCATTCAATCACTTTACAAACATTCATGCAACGGACGCAAGTAACACCCAGACCCGGGACACTCAAATTTTCGTCCCGTGTGGGAATCGACCCCACGACCTCCGGCTCAGTAGTCAGGTCACTAACCACTAGACCAACAGGCCAGTCCACCTTTCACCTCCGTTTATGGTCCCTGTTCAACTCCTTAAGGTGCGCGCGGTAAGCGCGATGTTCTTTGTTTTTTTTTTTTTTTTTTTTTTTTATACCATCGGGGGACAGACGAACAGACGGGTCACCTGATGGTAAGTGTTGTTTACATTATTACTCAATAAACAAAGTATGTAGTAAAATCAAAAACTAGAATATAAAGTAGTGACATTAATTCATATGTAATTAATGCTTGAACAGATTTTTTTTTTAATATCTAGGTTTATATGTATATGATTTAAGCACTAAAATTGATTCCTGTATCTCGGGGATTAACAAAACTTCAAACAACGGACAAAGAACACCCAGACTCGGAACAATCATTTGAGAATTACAGTGTTGTCCTGTGCGGGGTAACAAAAAAAAAAATTAGAACGAAACAAAAAATGTGTGGTTCTCGGTGGAGTGGAATAGGACTCCATCTCTGCATTTGGGTTTTTTATACCATAGGGAGAACAGACGGGTCACCTGATGGTAAGTGACAACCGCCGTCCATGCCACTCCGCCACCGCCACCTGCAACTCAAGAGTCGTAAGTGCGTTGCCCGCCTTTGAGGGTGATGAGCGATGGGGGATACGGGGAGGGGAAAGAAGAGAGGGAGATGAGGAGATGGGTAAGAGGAGGAAGAAGATGAGGGGAGAGGGGGAGTTGGGCCTCCGGAAACCTCACTCAATTCGGGGAAATGCAACGTAAACGTTACTTCACAACCGGTCTTCTGTGAAGCCGTGGTATCACACCGGTCGAGCCGGCCTATTCGTGCTTAGGCATGGCTCTACCACTATTATCGTAAAAGGTTTCACTTTTTGCCAAAAATTGTTAAGTCCCACTTATGCAACAAGACAAGCTTATTGCCATCATTTGGAATATAATGCGAAAATATGGAGTATATTGATAGGAAAGGGAGGGTAGGAAGGATAGGCAATTGAATTTGCTCAAAGAGCTGGATAGGAGAGTATAAGCAATAGCTCAAGCATGTCAGGGTCGCAAGTTAATACAGTTTATGAATAAAGGTGCGTTTTGGCTCTATTTCGGTTTAAATTAATGGAAACTAATCAAATAATTTATTATTTAAAAATAAAATACTGTTTTATTTTTTATTTATTTTTTTATTTTTTTATACTATATGGGGACAGACGAACAGACGGGTCACCTGATGGTAAGTGACAACCGCCGTCCATGGACACCCGCATCTCAAGAGTCGCAAGTGCACTGCCCGCCTTTGAGGGTGATGAGGGATGGGGGATGCAGGGAGCGGAAAGAAGAAAGGGGGGATGAGGAGAAAGAAGATGAGGGGAGAGGAAAGGGGAGAGGGGGAGTTGGGCCTCCGGAAACCTCACTCATTTCGGGGAAATGCAACGCAAGCGTTACTTCACAACCGGTTTTCTGTGAGGCCGTGGTATCGCACCGGTCGAGCCGGCCCATTCGTGCCTAAGCATGGCTCTACCACTGTTAAAATTTACGAGTGTATTTCGGGATGCCCGACTAGTTTTGGTCCCGACAGGAGACCTTTCTCAAGGAGTGTCGTCCAGCCGCGTATATTTCACGGATATTTCAATAAATGTGAATATAACTTACGAAAGTTTTTATTGTTATAAATACTTTCTTACAACTTAATTCAATGTAATTGTAGTATAAAAACATTAATGTATGTATTGAGGTAGAATTGAGCTTATTGGACTTTATAGCCGGCTGAGGGTTATGCTATAATTCACCACATATGTTCTGATGGTGAAGTAATCAACACCATCGTAAAATTAGTTTATATATATACTATTATACATATACTATTTCCAACAGCATTTTACTTAATGCATTAAACTATACGAGGTTAAAGTATTTCGTGTTTAAGTGTAATTATTAACACCCCATCGCATGTGAACTTGATATCATCTATAAAGATTATTGTAGGTAATGTATGAACAACTGGTTTGTGTACGATAAAAATGTGAAAGTATTGATGTTCACAAATAGTGCTCTGTTTGGAATCCTATTTTAGTTTGCAAGTTGTTTTCATGTAATTTTGGTGGCAAATGCGCAGACGAGTGATCTGATGGTAATTGTCTAATGTGCCCATGGACACCTGGACCTCGAGAGCCATAAGTCCGCTACCCGTCTTTCGAGGATGGACGATGGATGTTTCTTTTCGTTGAATATTTGACATGCCTGTTGCTCTATAAGTCAGTGAGCATAACTGCTGAGTCAGAGGTCATGAATTCCAATCCCACACGGGACATAAATTTGTGTGATCCATAAATAGTTGTGCCAAGTCTGGATGTCCTTTGTGTCCGTCGTTTTATATGTTTGTATAGTCCCCTGTGACACATGAACACATGATTAATACATAGTGCAGGTGTATTTTTTAACAAAAGCTAACAAAATAGTAAAAAAGTATATCGGAAGAGAATCGACTAAAACCACAAGTATTCTGACATATGTGAGTTATTCTATACTAGCGAAACACAGATCTCGCTAAAACCTTCATATATTGAATATAATTAAGTATTCCAAAGTATTCAGTTGTAGAAGACTTACATACATAGGCTCACGCCCGTATCCTCGAAAGTGTAAGCAGAGGTACATTGAACAACATAATTTTGACAATTTGATTGAACGGATGATTTAAATGATCTCCACGCCACTACGCTGCCGCGTCAGGTGTTGTGGTTTCGATCTCCTAACGGAACAAAACTTTGTGTAATCCTCAAATTGTTATTCTAAGTCTGTTCTTTGTGTCCGTGATTTGAATGTTTGGAAAGGATTTAATTAGGATTAAATCCTTTGTGCGGGAGTTGTATTTATAAAAAGGAAAACATCATACTTTTGTTCTTCTTTCGTAATCCCCTATTACGAAAGAAGAACAAAAGTATGATGTTTTCCTTTTTATAAATACAAAAGCAAAATAAGAAAGCAAGATATCGCCGTCAAGCTGACACTATGGGAATTAAAGATGGGAAAATTGGGAATGTATAAACAAAGGGAGGTAATGCTAAGGAAATGGATATTGCTAATAAGTATGTACTGGGAAGTGGACCAACGGACAATAGCTCGAGACGATGGGGCCGCATACATTTAACTCGAACTGGCCTTTTTTTTTAAATATAGTGTGACAGACAAACAAACGGATCACCTGATGATAAGTGACAACCGCAGTCTATGGACACGTGCAATTCAAGAGCAGTAAGTGTTCTACCTGCCTTTGAGGGTAATAAGGGATGGGGGGATGCGGGGGTAGGGGAAAGAGCAGAGTGGGAGATGGGCTTCTTGAAACCTCAACCCATTCGTGCCTAAGCAAAACCTACCACGATAAAAATTAAGCCCACAACCAAATTTTACTAAACACGTGATTAATTAAATAATTAACACGTGATATAATTGAATAAGGATTTGACTGGTCTATTGGTCTAATTATATGTATATTGTTTAGTGACTCGGGCGCTCAGCCAGAGGTCGTGGGTTCGATGCCCACTCGTGGGAAATAATTTGCAAATATTTATCCCGAGTCTGGGCGTTTGTATGTTTGTAGTCCCTAGCGCGAGAGATGTGAAAAAATATCACTTTTCGCCATTTATACTTGTCGTAAAACTGTGGAAGGTTGCTTTAAAACTGAAGGGGTATTATAATGATATTCCATCTCATTATACAGTGTACATAGCTTCCCATTGCAATTACATATCTGATAGTTATATACTCATGCAGCTATATAATGCAAACAACTTCTTTGCGCCCTGCCCCTACCATGAAACACATTATTCATTACGATCTCGCTAGCGAGTAGAACCGACTTCAAAAAAGGTTGGACTGTATCTCTTTTTGTATGTGAAGCAACATTAAGCGACATGTTAGTGAAACAGTATACCTCTCCGGTGATCCATTTAGTAGTCAAGTTAAAATTAATTATGTATATTGGCTAAACTAATGGAAATAATTTATTACAACTATTTTTCATATTGTGTTGTTATTTTTTTTCTTTTAAACCTACCTTCTTAATTATTTATTAATTTATTTAAATGTATTTAACAGATTTATTGGAATTGCTTTTCTTATTCTTACATAATAAATAAATTATTTCTATGGCTACACATCATAATCAAACAATGCTTTCCTAGTATTTACCGAGTGAGTGAGAGTAACGGAGGTCCAAGCGTCCCCTCCCTTCCCTCCGCTTCCCTCTTATAACTCTTTGAGTTGAAGATGTCCATGGGCGGCAGTTATCATCATAAATGATAAAATAAAATATCATTATCGTCCAATAGTTGGACGTAAGCCACTCCCAATTTTCATTTAATCTAACAAATAACGCGTTTATTGAATGTGTATCACCTAGATTTTATATATATGTATATATATGTATATATGATGTTGTATCACCTAGATTTTATATTACTTAGTACGTGCAGATATGTGTGTCTGACCACCCTTTATTTTAAAAATTTTCATGAACTATATTACCTATAGTTTATTAACTATCCCAGAACTTGTAGTAATAAATTTATACCTGTTCTGAGTCGATTAAGCCACGAGTTTAGAACATGGTAGAACAAGTTGACGTTATCAGTGGTGGGTCCCATCATTAAACAGATAAGACTAAGCTCCTGCAATCTATATCAACATGTTTGAGATATTATACTGAAGAGGGGACCTACTCGTCTTGACTTTACTAGAATTATGGTTTGTGAGGTAAAGCGTGTCTGTCTGAGGAGTGAATTATACTGAGACTACATTATAGTAGGAAAAAAATAGCATTTGGAACGCCTCTGTCTACTCCTAGGGGGGTTATAGGCGTGAGTGTATGTATGTACTTCCAACGTACGGAAAGGGGGGAAACGATAATCCTCAAGAATTAAAGATTAGGTTAATACAGAAAGAATTATTACAACCTGTAGAGTAAATTGGCGTTTGTGGTATTTTCCGGGCCGGAACGAACTTTAAACCTTCAAGAGAAGAGCGTACCCCCTCGAAGTCCGGTAGCGCAGGTAGGGGGGAACAACTTATCTCCATTAAAATAACCCAAAAATTTACACGGATTAACCCCCCCTTGTCCAGGACCAGGTCACCCCTTTCAACTTTGGTTTTGGTGGTTTGGAGATTTGATCCGTGTCAATTTTTCTGTCAGCCATTTTTGTTGTCAGACGGCAGACTGGTAACATGTATTCGTCTGATCTGTATAATATAGAAATAAATAAAAAAAGTTATAGTTCTGTCTGTTTTGTTAAGACTTAAAATATAAGTATTGGACTCATTTAGTCCATACCACATCTCACCATACCTCATCATTATACATTCTGAGACTACACCTGGTGCCTTGGCACTAAGGTCTAATGTCGGAACACCATCCTGATTGTGTCGGTTCAATTCCGACGTACCACTTCACCCGTGACGACCCATGGACTTACACACATATAAAAACTAAAAATGTTTCATTTTTATTAGAATAAACACTTTCGTGAGTTACATTCATATTTAATTATAATAAATATACGGTTTTACTAACGTGTGTCTTTTGTAGATGCCCGACTAGTAAGTTAGCCATCATTTTTCTTCTCGCTTCGATAAGGAGGAACAGAAATTGATAATTCTTTTATGTCAGTCAATACACTTAAACTTGGTGTTCGATTCAGTTGTAAGGGTTTACAGCAAGTAATCATTGCTCATGATATGTAACCAGCATCTATTAACAAGAAGCAAAATCCTTTAAGCACACAAACCTTACTACTAAAAACTATTACATGTACTTCGCAGGTACCATACCTGCGAAGCTGGACGACTTACTCCTTGAGAAAGGTCTCCTGTCGGGACCGAAACTAGTCGGGCATCCCCGAAATACACTCGTAAGTGAATTCGCGTATGTTTTATTTTCTACAAGCCACAGTAGAAATAAATATTATTCTAGTAAAGGGATCTGTTCTACCCGGTATCAGCGTCTTCGAATAACCGAGAACCCAGATCTGTATAATCAATATACTTTCCTCGCCTAGTCTCCCCTATTTTCCTTTCAATATATTCCAAACTTTCCCCTCCAATTCACACAAGGGCCTACCTCTACGCGGGTACATTCAATATTTCCAATAGGCTCTCGTCCTTATCCTTATATAAGTGGGCTTATATAAGTGGGCTTAAATTATATTTTTATTTTAAAAGACAACTCCGTATAGTTCCTGTGTTACGGGGGACTTTACAAAGATGCAATTAACGGACACAAAGAACAAACAGACTTGGGATAAATATTTGTGGATCACACAAATTTTTGTCCCGTTTGGGTATCGACGCCACGTCATCCGGTTCAACAGTCAGGTCACTAACCACTAGACCACCAGGCCCGTCTTGAAATGAGGTTATAAAATTGTAACAGGCCGAGTTCTGTACGTTACAGATATTGAACAAAAACTCATACATCGGGCTTTATTAAAGCAATAGAAGTCAAAGAAATGAATGAATGAATGAATGGTCGAACTTAAAATATAAGCTCCATTTTATTAAACTGAGTCTAAACTTCACGCGTACGAAGTCACGGACAAAAGCTAATATAAAATAAAATTATAATCCAAATACAATGACCTAAATACACGTTGCCTGGCGATAGCTTTACTTTCCCTGCCTCCCCTCAGTGCGGCAGAGCGTAAAGGTTTTTACACCACGCCATCGTGCCATCTAGAAACAAGTGCTTATTGGACGGTGAAGGACAGTGTTACTGACATGAATGGATTACAAATATATATTCCTGGAGTTAGTACATTGCTCATGGCTTTAATAAATGTAAAAAAACTGACATATTTAATATTCGTGTATGTACACAAATAGTCAATAGAAGACTTAAATATAATTATTAATAACATAAAGACTTAAATATAATTATTAATAACATAAAGACTTAAATATAATTATTAATAACGTGTATAAAACCCGATAAAGAACTGTTTTAGTTAGAGAACTCGGCCGTTCCGGTACAGCCAGTTCGAGTTACAAGTATGCGACCCTAAGCTGCTTCAGCTATTGCTTATATTTTCCAATCCATTTATAAGAGCCCTTTAATTCCCTTTTCATCCTGCCTTTGAAAAAATCATATGAGAATTTTATGTTCTATATCTATCTGCAATCTGACATTACATTATGTAACAAAATAAAAGCATACATATTTGTAAATATAAGTCTTTTGACGTAGTTTACGCAAACGTGTTCGCATGAGTCTTTAACGAAATGCCATGGAACCATGGGCCCACTTCCTGAAGCAGATCCATCAAGTCAGCCTGTTCATAAGTCAACAGGTTTGCGTCGGCTAGCGTAATTACGATTTGTCATTTACATAGAAGTCTAGAACTAGTAACTTCGTACACTCACACTGAGTGTTTGGATGTAGGTTACACCGTATTGCAATGTTTGGTTGGTTTATGTGTGCAAATATTTAGTCTAATTTGCAATGTTAAAAATTCATGTTGCTGATAAAATAAGTTCAATCTAGGACGGTTTTCAGAAGACTGCGAGAGGAGGGTTATGTTTTCGATTAATTTGTTTTTTTTTTTACGATATTGTAGGACAGACGTACAGTGAATTGATGGTAAGTGACAACCACCGCCCATTAACACCTACAACTCAAGAGTCATAAAAGCCCTTCCCCGTTTAAGGGTGATGAGGGGTAGGGAAAGAGGGGTAGAGAGAAGAGAGATTGGGATGGGAAAGAAGACGAGATGAGTTGAGCGGAAAAAGGAGGAGTAGTTGAGCCTCCACTACCTTCACTAGTGAGTGAAGTCACATTGAGTGCAATGCAAGCATTTTTGACAGCTGGTTTTCTATGAGGTATTACTCAGGTCAAGCCAGCACTCGTGCCTTTTCATTGTCATGTCTTAGAGAGTTATTGACAAGTGAAATGTCATTTGAATCGTCTTCGCGATCAAATTGAGAGGAAACTCGCATTGTATGTTTTTTTACTATTTGGGGTGAGGGTAAACTGCGCAAGAAGGAGGGTTATATTTTTCGAGTGTATGTGTGTACATTTATATGTATGATGTTTCTTTGTCAGGGCCTATAGCCTAAATGGCTTGATGGGTTTGATTTTGGAGTTGTTATTCTAATCGTCTTGATAGTAGGAGTAAAATTCATTTCAAGATGATCATCAGCCTCAGTCATCAGTCCACGGTCATCCGCAATTAGATATAACAAATTTAAAATAAATTATGCAGTCAGGTTTTCATATTTTTGATAATTTCACTTGTTAGAATATTACATTTTACGAAGTTACAGTATTTGTATACTCTGCTGGTTTTCATCATTGGAGACAACAATAAACCCGTACCGGTACAGGTATTTAATTTACCAGGAATAGTATTAAGATATTTTTAGAGAAAATTTTCTACGTATCCAATGCTTTTACTACGTTAAATCACAATTGTACTCTAAATTTATAAGATGAATGTGTGAGTTCGTTTAGTTTCGCTTTTACCTTTTAAATACGTTGTCAAGGAAACAGAATAATAATTTGAAAAAATTAAATCTAAGCAGTTAGATACAGATAGAATGAATACGTAGTGATGAGTTACCAATATCATGAATACGGCCTCATATTGGACATGTCTGTTCGTCCAGTGATGAGTGATCATAACTGCTAATCCTGAAGTCGTGGTTTCGATTCCCACATGGGACAAACATTTGTTTATATACAGATTCTTTGTGTACGTTGTTTCTATGTTTGTCAAGTCGATTCATAAAGCAGCAGTTGTACCAACTAACACATAGTGATTACAGTATGTTTAAATTGACCACCTGGACAACGAGAGATAACAGATAAATTATTAAAACTGAGTTTACCGTTTTTAACTGTAAATAAGAAAGTGTTATAAGTTCTTATAAACAAAGATTAAACAAAATTAGAAAACATGATAGCTTATGTATGAAATAAGGAATACATAGGAAAGTTATAGAAATATAGATTACAACTTGACTATGAGCACAATTGCGTCTCAGAATAATCAGGCAATTAATGTGTTATTCATCTATAATTAATGTATTAAAATTTAGAAATATATAAGTATACTTATCAGTAGGTTCGTTACTATAATACAAGCTCTGCTTAGTTTGGGATCAGATGGCTGTGTGAAATGTCTGTAGTTATTATAGTTCTTTTTTAATTCTAATTGCTTTTCTTAAACGCGATTGACCAGCTATATCTGATTTCTATATTTTTTACATTAAATGTGCGTATTACATAATTTAATATATATTTTTTGTAACCCCTGTGGAAAATGCACGACCCTCTTTTTTTTCTTTCAGGAAAGTTTTTTTTGTAAATCTGCCGATTTGTAGCATTTAGATACATTTAGTCACTGATTCTCAAAAAACAAGAAGCCTAACACTTCTATTGTAAAGGGTAGTTTCTGTGCTTTTCCAAATATTTTTTACTTAATTTCATGTATAAAATTATTATCACACTACTGTTATATACTTAATATACAATATATATTTCATATTGTTTCTATGCGACACTTTCAATTAACTTTGAGTCAATTTAAACAAACAGCATTATTTATACACGACTTATGGTGTAACTTCTTTGGAACTCAACATACAATACTCACATTTCCTAAAAAGAATTTAATTGAAAAGCATGCATATATCATAAAAACAATACAAATTCCTACATCTTTTGTCTCAAAAACATGCGTCGGTGTAACGCGCGGCCTGCCGTTGTGTGCGGTGTGTACTTAGGTTACGCACACAATGATACTGTTACGTGAGCGAACATAATAAAGTCTCACACACACTGACGCACTCCGGGCAACGTCCCTAACTCGGCTATGTGTACCTACCCGGCGGGCGATAGTTATGGTTTATTTATACTTTCTTAGGTCTGGGGATAAAAGGAGAGGAGGGTAAGTGAATTTTTTTTTGTAGTATTAAATTAATAAACCGATGCTTTATACGTTAGTTACTTTTCGAATCCTCAGCAAGACAAATAATTATGACACGTTAGAAGTTAAACCTGTATTATATATACAAATAAAAACGATCGCCGATATGTCTGTATGTACACTTCTAAGTTATAAAGTAGAAACGACTGTCCCTAACTGGATTATTATTTTTTGTTGTATATTTTAATTTATCGAGAACCACGTGGTTTTTGATTCCTTTTAATTTTAGGTTTTGGTTTAGTTCCCGTGTAGCAATTTTTATTTCATCATCACTATAACTCAAAGAAGAATACCTACCTGGCAAGTATTCTAATTGGAATATTTTCATTCAATGGGATTATTTTACTTTTAAAGACTCGTGTCTTTTGATACAGTGATTCGTGATTTATGAGTCCTTAAATAAACAAACTTGAAAAAAAAATGTAGTAATATTATACATGAAATTAATATATTACTATAAAAAATCAACTAAGTGTTCAGATACATAATGTATTAATAATAACACTTCATTAGAGATTCCAACATATAATAGGAAAGCCTCATCATTATCATCATCGTATGTCCGCGAATGTGTATTTAGAGGCGCTTTAAATACGCATATTTGGCCAATTATAATTTGGTCAAACTTTTATTCAAACGGTGATATCTTCGTGACAATCAAGTAGTGAGTAGTATTCCCTACCTAAGGTAAACTCATAGCTTTTCACCTAGACATTAAGATCATTGTAATCTGAAAACTGAATTTAATGATTTTCACGTTTGTAAAAAGTTTATTTATAAATTTGTTTATATATGAGTAAATTCCAGTACCAAGTATTTCTTACCTGTCATGTCACCAAACAAAATTGATAACAAGTAAAAAATTCCAATAAGAGCACTTGCGCTTTTCAGTTAAATCCATTACAAAAAAAAATGTAAAAAATTAAATTTCACTTTCTCCATTTTTTCCGACATTCCCCATTGGCATTAGGAGCCGGTGTCTGTGTCACGTCTCGAGATGCGCGTGTGTGTGTGTGAGCGACTCGAGCGCAGGTAACCGGGATCGTCTGCGGTGCGCCAGGATAGGCCGTGTATATACTAAAATGTTATAAGCCTTAGAAGAATCTTAGTAGGTTCAAATGTTTTTAAGAAACGTCAAAATACTTTTTTCTATTACGTGAACTTGCAATGATACTTTACATAAAGGCTTGTTATTACAAAATAAAGTTTAATTAACTAACTTTTTTATAAGAAACGAATTCCTTTAACGAAAATATTTAAGAAATGTAAGTTTATCAAACAGATTACATAATCGTACAAGAATGCTTTACAGGCGACGTTTAGATTAAAACAATAGCATTTGCTAAATAAAATGATAAAAATAATTCTGTACTCTTCAAAGCAACATCCATTATCGCGACGAAGATCATTTATTAAAACAAAAAAAAATTGCATCGCCAAAAATCTTACAAGAAATTAATTACAGAAAAAAGAAAGGGGTGTGCTTGGCCAGTGCGCGCGCTGACGTAATCTCACTGACGGCGGGGCTGCGTCCGCGCAGTGGCGGCCGAGCCCTCGCGCGTCCCGGACGCTCGCGCTCCACCCAGTAGCAACCTAACCTAACATAATAAAAAAAATATCGACATACTGAAACGTCAAATTCTGGAACACCTGATCAGTCCCTTCCAATTTTAATTATTTTACACTTTTTTTAAAATTTCATGTATGTCGATATTTTCTTCACTACACAATTCAGTGTTGCCCACAACTCCCGCCGGTGCACGTGTGATGACGTCAGCAGCGACCTACCCGGAGGGAGCATGTAAGTATTTTTTTTTATATTTAACGAACTAATAAGTCGCTAATCAGTTGACGGATACATATTTTTTTTTTATAATTTTATATATTTTTTCTGTTTCATCCCAACATCTTTATCTTTTTTTTTCTATTTAGCTTAAACAGTAAGCGATCGATAAAAAGAAAAACGTCATTGATTACTGAGGTCAATGCAATAAATTATAATTATCACTAGCATATGCACACAATGAAAGTATTAATACATAAATATATATTTCGTGTAGGGTTTGTAATATAAGGAATAGTACTCCCACCAAATCCATAACTTATTAATTATCATGTTTTAACTCAGTAACAAAAAAAAACAGAAAATTATCATTTTATTACGATTAAAGGTAGCTACATTTATTTAAAAAAATGTATCTCCTATGGTTTGAACAAAAAATAATTATATTTAGTGTTATGTGTATAAATTGCATCATTTTTTTTTTTTCAAAGACGTAGCGTGAGACGCTAGAAAGAAAGTATAATTAACGTACAATTGCAAAAAAATATACTAATAATTTAAATTTAGAATAGAACTTCAAAACAACGTTCATTCCAATGTATAATTTAAAAAAAGAACATTTTTCACGGTATTTTACACTTGAAAATGGCGGCAAGTCGGCATCTCCACGTCATTGGTGACGCGCGGCCTAACCTAGGCCAACATAGACGATAGGAAACACAGGTCAATACACCCGGTCAAGGCCCATGCACTTTCCCGGGACTTGAATTATTCTTGTTTAGTCTTATGCTGGAATTCTAATTAGACATGTACGTTAAGCGGCGTACACGTATTGTTTGCGTTTTAATGCATCGACTAACTGTTTTGGCTTGCAAGTTTAAGAATTCACATATAAATACTTTAGGGAGATGCGTAGCGGTTTACTTGCACCGAAGATGTTTAGTTAGTTCAACATAAAACTATTCATTTATCCATAATTAGTATTTCATGCTTGATATAGAACATATGTATATCGGTAAAGATAAAAATTAGGTTCAGGTTTCATATTTTTATATAATAATTCCTAACTTTATTATTATTTATCTTATGATCTGTATATGCAATATAAAAATCATTACTTGTTTAGACAACGAATATGAATACCCTGTTTCTAAAAACGAATATTGTATAATATTGTACAACTTAGACACCAGAATTACTCACTCAAATTAGCATTAAATTACTTTTATTTTTATAATAGAAAAGCCGTTCTTATTTTAAAATCGATAACAAAAAAAACAATGCAAGAGTATCTAAATTTTAGATTTATAATATTATGAAAAGTAATACATTCCAATTTAAAAATAAGTACAAAAGAAAACGATTGCCAACCCTGCAGCGTTTAAAAACGGTTTCTAAGTCGAGTGCAACTCATAGTTGCATGTTAACCTAGGTCACTGGCACGAGCTTTCACGACCATTGACGGAAACAACCGACGACGCCCGAACGCTGACGATGCCAAGCGTACGATAGAGTTCGTAGTAACATGGAATTCATTCATAACTCTTGTACTGATATATAACCATTTATTTTATAGAGGCAATTATTATTCTCATATCATTCTAAATTTACATATAATTTCGTATCTATACTATACTCAATCGTCAAACAAGACAAGTCATGTTATACTTAGGTTTCTAAAATTAATTAATCTACTATAAATTCATTTCATCGACTAAAACTCACGTTCTAGTTATAAGTCAGCCCTATTTTTATTTATAAATTTAAGTTTGCCAACAAGTTTAGAGCGATTATATAATAAGCAAACAATTCGCAACATAATAAATGTTAGTTACATTTTGTAATCCCCATCAGTATCCAAACGCGTTACGGTTACGGCAATTTCTAACAGATTTTTGCGTCTTCAAACTCTCTTCAGTCTCTTCTTCTCCTCATAATGGAGCTCTCCTGTATATCAATCTAGCTCTGTTTCAGAAAGATCTGGATATATTTAAGGGTCGTATAGCTGAGGCCGAAACAGAAATGGCTAACAGTTTCAGGAAAATTCGTTATTTTTAATACAGACATCAAATCAATGAGGAGTCACCGTTTGTGCGTCGAAAATATACGTACCCGAACTAAACGGTTTGGCTCTTCTTTCTTGTGCCGATCGGTAAAAGCCTGGAATTCTCTACCAGCGCACGTGTTTCCTTCCCACTATGATCCCGGGTCTTTTAAGCGGGGCGTGAAAAAGCATCTCACCAGGCCGCCATAGTGTGCCATAGCCACCATGCTGCATTGACTAGACATGCAATGAGGATGGTGACCACCACTCTTTGACTCCACCTATTGCTTTCCATCAGGCAAAGTGGAGTCACTATGGTAGGCTAATATAAAAAAAAAAAAAAAAAAAAATATTTATTTTCATACTTCGGTGCATTTTTTTAGTATGTATCTCATATATATCTCATGTAAAAGTTTCTTGTACGAGTATTGCTCATAAAAAAAAAATATCTTTCAAATCGTTATAGCAATTTAGTAGAACATACTATTGTACATACTCACAGAAAACCGGTTGTGAAGTATGAAGTGAAATGAGTGAGGTATCCGGAGGTCCAAAATCCCCCTTGCTCGGGGCAAGGGCAGGCATACCATGGCACCCCCTGCCACGTTTACCGTGGTCCCATCCGCAGAGGTCGTGATTCTTGGCAGCTTTAACGTCCATCACGCCAAATGGCTTGGTACACGCAAAACTGACCTGACTGAAGTTCGCGCCATCGTTTCGTTTATCACCTAGATGATTGGCACTATTGGCACAGAGCGTAGTCCTACCTAGAAGGCCGGCAACGCCCTCGTGACTCTTGAGTTGCGTATCAGGTACCTGGTGACTGGTGAGATCCTGCTCGTTTGCCCCCTATCCCATGAAAGAAAAACAGTAACCAACGTGTATTTAATATTCACTGTTGTGTCTTCACATACAGGAGTGTAATGCATACATGATTATTTCGCGGAAACAAAATCGGATTTGCGAATTTCATTTAAGTAAACAACACAAAAACATGCAATCTCTTATAAATAAGTATTATATCTTCATATGTACAGCGCCCTACATCATTTTAATTTGAATGCGGTGTCACTCGCGTAGCCTTGTGGTTCTCAGTGGGATTACATTATGGTTGCAAAAAGATTGCGTTAGAGTAGCCTTTCCTTTATTTGATGGGGGCAAACGAACAGACGGATCACCTGATGGTAAGTGACTACCGCCGCCCATGGACACTCGCAACTCAGGAGCCATAAGTGTGTTGTTGGCCTTTTGTACGTGACTGCCTACCCCAATGTATATATGTACATATTTAAAATTGCGGTCCTATTGCCCTTCCTGGCCCAACTTGCCATTTTTGAACTCCTATCTAAAAAGAAGGGTATTAGTGTTAGTTTGACGTGCTTGTCTGTGTATCAGATACGGTTTTGTTCGTTTGAAAACTGACGTGATCGACATGGCTCTTGGGTATAAATTATGAGGATCTGTTCAGGTGTTGTGTTTGATGATCATCAACTCTATTCTCATATTCGAGGAGCGTTGGGTTAATTCAAGTATTATCCCCGGTTTTTTTTATGTAATACTAGCTGTTACCCGCGACTTCGTCCGCGTGGTATTTAACAAAAACGTTATTGTGTACCTATACTAATTTTAATGAAATTTTTCTCTTATAATCGAATATTATAAAATTTTTATTTGATTTTAATTTCTTTTTCGTGAGGTCCTCTTTTTTTTCTAAATTAAAAGTAGCCTAAGTTACTCCTTCTTACATCAGCTATCTGCCAGTGAAATTCCCGCCAAAATCAGTCCAGCCATTTCAGAGAACAAACAAACAGACAGACAGACAAAAATTGTAAAAAAAATTGTTTTGGTATATGTACCGTGTATACATCCACATGCAATTAGTAAAAAAATAATAAGTTAATTTAATATTACAAACAGACACGTTGTATGATATGTTTTTTTTTTAAATTCAAATACCACATTCTAATACTATATGTATTTCTATAAGTAATATATATATATAAATGTAGTATTAATTTAAAAATACTATAAATATATATATTACTTATTACAAAAAATTGTGATCTTTAAGTGGTTTATCCCCAGTCTGTATGATTTTTGTCACCGTTATTTCTATGTTTGTCAAAAGGTTCTGTAGATCAACTACCACATACACACTTGCACTATATTTCAGACAAACTGATACTAGCAGTTCCACATGCATTTATGTATTGAGGAAGGCTATAGACGGGCTATGTCACACAAAATATTTTTTTCCAACCAGATTAGTAGTTTCTTAGACAAGCGCGTTCGAAGAAACAAACAAACAAATTCTGCCTTTATACTATAAGTATAGATAATAAAAACTAAAAACTGCCTAATAAAGAGTTACTAATTTTAATAAAATAGTTTTATTATTTAATAGAATAATATTAAATTCTCTTCAAAACGAATATCAAGTCGTTTAATCTATTCCTACTAAAAAGCTATCAAGCAAACGCCAAGTTAGGGTTACATTTGACCATAAACTATAACAATTTGTCCCCCTGGGTGCGGGGCGAGGGAGGGAGGGACCCTACCTGGTGAGGTCACAAGTGACCACCAGACAGGTTTTTTGTGACGACTTTAGAGATGGGACACGTTCTGGATATCAGCTGTTTAACGGTTGATATATCGATAAAATTATAATTATATAGTTTAAAAGTTCTGTTGCTTTAATATTATTTTATATGATTATTATATTCAGTTAGAATGAATTGATTTTGTTATTGACTATGTACAAAAATAAAATGGAAAATTAAATTGAATCTGTGAACTTTGTAGAAGAAAAACGAAGATAGTTAATATCAGACCCAAATAACAAATATATTTTTTTTTATTTTTTTTTTACCTGTCTGCCCAAGAAGGAGGGTTATGTTTTTGAGTAAGTAAGTAGAGAAAGTATGATGTATCTTAGTCATGACCTAGAGCATAAACACCTACATGGCTTTCGAAATCTTAGGTATTTTAATCATCTTAATAGTGACTTACTTACATTGAGAAATAACAACAGTAACATGTAGAGATAATTAATAATACAATCGGATTTTATACTTGTTCTTTCTTTGACTTACTACTGATTTACTGTGAAGTTCTTAAATAAGCAAGTAACTTCCTGAATCGTCTAAGCTGTTTTATAGTCATCTAAACACCATATTTTTAGCATTTAAAACAATACCATGTGTGTTTATCGATATACTGTTTAACAAATTATCGATAGTTAATTTGTCCGTGTCTCTTCCCTAGCTCACACATGCCGACGTACCTCAGTTCAGTGCTAAGGCCTCTCCACCCCGTGCCCTATAAAATACAAACATTATGGCCTATATAGCACAGCTTCACTCGTCTAATTCAAAGCGCCTGAGGAACTTTGAATTCCAACTGTTTATATAGCTTTTGATAAGATAAAACTATGTAAGTAAATTTATCTATAAATGTATACACTAAATGTAACACTATACACATACATACATACGCCTGTAATGCCGAAAGGGGTTGCTAGAGGCGTGATTAACGTCCACATTTTGTCGATTATAATTTAGTTAAAATTCACGTAAGACTTTTTACAGTGGTAGAGCCATGCTTAGGCTCGTATGGGCCAGCTCGACCGGTGCGAGACCACGACCTCACAGAAAACCGGTTCTGAAGAAACGCTTGTATTTCATTTCGCCGAAATTAGTGAGGTTTCCGGAGGCCCCCTCTCCTCTTTCCCCGCCCCTCACCACCTTCTCTTTACCCTCCCCTTAACCTCCCTCTCCTCTTTAACACCCCTCATCATCCTCAAAGTCGGGCAACTTACAACTCTTAGAGTTTCAGGTGTCCATGGATGGCGGTTGTCACTTACTCTGTCTGTCCGTTTGCAATAACTTGGATATTATAAAAAAAAATCCTATGCGGAGTTAGAGGTACTTTTTATTTAAAGGGCTGGCTGTTCGAGTACGAACCCTTTAAATGGAATCCTGAAATTTTCCAAACTATGATATAACCGGTTTTGTGTGAGGCCGTGGTATCGCACCGGTCGAGCCGGCCCATTCGTGCCTAAGCATGGCTCTACCACTGTTACTTACTTACTCCCACTTAGGTAATAGAGGGCAATTGACGTCATCCGGACACTGTATGACTGTATATATACTGCCTAATAGATAACAGTCGTTGAGATGGGGTGTCCCACCTTGAACCACACGGTTACTATTGCTGAAAAAGTTATAATAATTAGATAGTGTGATACTATTACTAACAAAATGGTCCTGAGTGTGAAAAAAATTATAATAATTATCATAAAATGCTAGGTAATATCTATATCACTTGAAAGGAATTGCACGTATTCAGATTATGTCTGTGAATGAATGTAAACATTACTGGATATGTTATACCTACTTAATATTTATATCGACTGACATCATTCTACATAACAGCTTCTCTTTGTTATGTCTATTAGTGTCAAGTACTTCATAGCAATATGAAGTCATGATGCAAACCCATCGGATTAATCTTGCTGCTCTAGAAGACAACTACATACAAACATACAAAACGGACACAAAGAACACGGAGCGACTATTTGTAAATCACTAAAATTTTTGATCCAAGTGGGATTCGAGGAGTCAGTGCTCCGGGTTAGCAGTAAGGTTCAATAGCTACTAGACCAACAGGCCAGTCTTAAAAAAAATATATACAATCCCACAAACTTATAAAGCCCGCTGAATGCGTCTTGTGTCACTATAACACTGTCAAAAATATGATATTTCTCTATTGGAAATTTTAGTTCCACTCAGCTCAGCCTCAGGATCAAATAAACTCGTGGCACTGTAGATATATTATGCAGTTTAATACCCGTAACCGGCGAGCGTGTGAGAGGACTGATGAATGATGGAGAGGCGAAAGTTGTGTCAGGATCCTGGCAAATGGCGTTCTACCGTCTCTGCCTATCCTGAAAGAGAATTAGGAGATGAATATGTATGTAATTTTTATTGTACACAAGAAATAGAATGCAATATAATAGTAATATTTTTGTAAGTTGAAAGAATTTTTTTTATTAGAAGGGTATAAACTTTTAGTTATATGTAAACTAATAAAATTACGCTCTGAGTAAGATAGATAAGTGTAGAAGAAATATTTTCTGCTGATCCTACCACCTTGATATAAATGTATTTAATACTCGTAATTTTTATTGTGTTGGCATAGCAAAAAATGACGTTTACAGTTATATGTATGTCATTATTATTTCGACCAGTTAACTTGTATTTAAGTGAAGATCTTTGACTTATTACTAAGTTTACTTTTGCTTATTTTTATACAGTTTTGTAGGAGAATAGCTAATATAGTCTTTAGTATCTAAATATAATCATATCAATAATATTACTCAGCTTTAGAATGCGTAATAAGGTTGACGGCAATATGCCCCTTATTACGTTCGTGGGAATAAATGACGGTGGCAAAATATGGAAGTTTTAAGCGCGTTTACCTACCCCTTCGGGGATTAGGACTATCTGTATGTACATATATATGTAGATGTAGAACTTGTAATAGCGACATTAATTCAAACGCTTGGGTCCCATTGGTTTCAATTTTGTAGTAGATACCCACTTTAATACTTTTATTAATTTTTTTATGTATTATGATTGATTGATTGATTGATTGATTTGCTCTTTATTGTACAGTCAGATACAATATTTTGCTTATAAATACTTAACTAACAATATGTACAATTGGCGGCCTTAGCAATCTCTGCCAGGCAACCATTGGATGGCGAGAGAGATGATTTAAAAGAGGTGCTACAACGTACACAGTCAATATGTATCAATGTGCAGTCTCCTGTTTAAATACAATAATAAAATAAATATGTAATAATGTAAATATGTACTTAGAAATAAAAAAATAATATATAATACGCAATAAAAGATATTTTTAAGCCACTCAGACAATGTTACTTAATATATTTAGCTTGTATTTTCTCTCATAAACGAATGTAATTATTCTTAGGAGAAATAAACGTCTTGCATATAAATTAGTCGATCATATATCAACCAATTTAAAACTTGTATGAATACACTATTTTTGTTAAAATTAACAAAAATAGTATATTCAAAACGTTTCCCCTCTGACAAGTTAACAGGAGTTTGTTTCATATTATTTTAAGACATGGCGGATGCAGATGGCCGACCTTCCAGGCTAGTTACAAACGTATTTAATTTCAGTTTTATTGGTTTTCGAAAATAAAAACAGTTGTAAATGAACTGGTGTTTGCTTAGTAGTACAAAGTACACCTAATCTCTTTAAGTTAGCGCTAACGAATATAATAATATCTAAATAGTTGATTGTAGGGTAAAAATAATTGGTTCCGATTTTTTATTTGATAACTATAAAAACCTGTAAAAGTAAAGAAAAAAACGGTGCGGAAATGTTGTGTCTTCCCCCCTTAAGAAGATATTGTCTATTTGCTACACTATTTAATTGTAGTTTCAAATTGCCAACGATAATTAATAATTATCAGACCAGGCTCGAGAAATAAAAAACAGCGATAATCTGCCTTTAAACAATAGTCCAAATACCTCCGCCTCATACAGATATTTAAATTGAATCTGTATCTCAATAGTTTGTTACTTTCTTGTTTAAACGCTGTTATCTCTGGATCTAATTGTCAAATTCGAAAAAAAAGTTTTTGTATTGGATAGAATATTGACTGAAAAATAATATTGGGACACATCACATTAAACATCACGCTACGGCACCTAGAAACGGAGCAGTGACAACAAAAGCAGTTCAAAGTAATATTTGAGTCCAAGCACCCAGTTACTATCTTTTGCCTAAGTCAAGTGCCCACCTTCACTAACTCAATAGGCACGCTGTCAACATTATTAGTATAAAATAAACTTCTTGAAAACTCAAACATGGAGTTTAATAAATGTTTTCAAGGGCCCTTAAAATACGTGTTCTACATAAAAACTTATCTTTTGTCGTTTTGTTATTGAATAGTAGTAACAAAGAACTCAGTGAGGGGTCGTTATAATAATCGAATAGAGATGGACTCAAACCGGTATCATTCGATTCTAAAAAAAGTATTGAACTGCTCTTAAGGGTTAAAAGGTTGGTTATTCGAACAACTTTGTTTAAATGATCGTTTGTTGTAGTTTGTATTGGATACAAAGTCGATATTTATACTAAAATGTATAAATTATTTTAATATCTCTCAAGAATAGTAGTTTTTTTAAACTACTTTTTTAACAAACTACTTTCTTAATATTTTTTTTTTATATTACTCGATATTCTAGCAATTTGTGAACCGATTTAAATTATAAATATTTTTATTTGTTACCCTTCAGTCACCTTCGTCCAACACCACACACAGTCGTCCAAGTCCGTCCCAAACTAAGCAGAGCTTGTACTATAGTAATCAGACTGCTTAAAAATAATTAATGAATCCATACATATGCTTAAGATTGCAAAGGGTAGGCAGAAGAGTATAAAAGAGCCACATTAGAACTTGGTCGCATTAACGTTACCACTGTAGGGTACATATACCCCTCCGATCCCTTAGTCGCCTTTTATAACACCCAGGGGTCTTTTTCATGGTATAGAGGGACAAACGAACAGGCGAATCAACTGTTGCTAAGGGACTTCGCCACCCATGAACACTTGCAACTCAAGAGTCACAAGAGTACTGTCCAGAAATTAGGATAGGGGAAAGCGAGAAGGGGAATCGAAAAGAAAGAGGGGAAAGGGGGTTAGACCTCCGGTAACTTCACTCACTCGGTCACACAATGCAAGCATTGTTTAACAGCCGGTTTTCTGTGAGGCAGTGGTATTTATCCGGTCGAGCCGGCTCATACGTGCCGAAGCACGGCTCTCCTACGAAAGATGAGACAATTATTAAATATAGAGAGTTAAGAGTAGACACATAATAGTAATAAGATGATACATACTATGTTATCTGAACCACGTCTTCTATCATTGTTTTAAAAAAAGACAACTCCCGCACTAGGATTAATTCCTGTGTCGCGGGGGATTTTACAAACATTCAAGCAACGGACACAAAGAACACCCAGACTCAGAACAACAATTTGAAGATTACACAAAGTGTTGTCCCGTGCGGGGATCGAGCCCATAACACTCGGTGCGGCAGCGTAGTGGTGAGGTGACCACTTAAATCATCATCCGTGCAGTCAATCATTCTTCCAATCAATTCCACAAACTAATAATTGTTATGATATTTTTTCGGCATTTTCTATCCTTATAACTTTTATACTACTTACACACATACAGCACGTTAAGCCGTCTGTGCCGGTTGTCATGAACACCTATGACAATCGATATTGGGAAGTCAGTGCATGGGAATAATATGGCTAGGAAGAAATAGCAGTAAATAATCCTAAATGACAGAATAAACGCGCCAAAAAAAAGTCTAAAAGATTGCTGTTGGACTGGCCTGTTTGTCTAGTGATTAGCGATCCTGACTGCTGAGCCAGAGATCGTGGGTTTGATTCCTACACGGCACAAAAAATTGTGCGATTAGCAAATAGTTATCTCGAGTCTTGGCGTTTTGTAAAGTCACGGTAGTCCTTCTTTGAAAAAAAAGGCAAAACACATATACGTATATTCGCAATACCGATCATTGACCCGCGGTCAGGAAATGGAAATTATTAACACATCCAAATATAAATTCGTTCAAAAACGATAACAGCACTGTACGTATTAAATAAAGAATGTAATATTTTGTTCTTATAAATGCTCAAAAGAGGTATAAAATAAATATATTCTTATTTTAAAATAAAGCCCAAAAATGTTAAACGTATATTAAAGGTAAACCTTTCACAGCAGTGGTAGAAACCAAAAACCAGTTTCAATAAAAAGTAGATAGTAAAAATATTCCCAATCGTCCATTATTCGGTCTATAGGGCCGGTCTATTAGCGTCTCCGGGTTAAATTATATTTGGTGGACATTTACCGGTTGAACAAGCTACAAGTGAATCGTTTCAATTTTGAATGCGGTTGAATGAAAATTCCTAATCGTTGTCCCAGTTGTAGGATCGAATCCAGAATTAAATTGTGTAGTCTGGTGTGATAATATAGACTTAAAATGCCTCATTTTCATAAGCTTGATGAATTTCGACATGTGACTTGTCATTTAAATCGTATTAATAGCGGTTGTGACATTGGGTTCGTTTCTTGATAACATCAGTCTAAAAAAATAATTTGATCGGATTTTTATATAAATTGCTAATAATAATGTTTTACTTCTTTGGTGATTATTATGAGACGAAATAGTATTATTGTAACCTAACTAAAATAAAATATTTGTGCAAATTACCGTTGCAAGTGTACTGAGCGGATTTCGAACCAGCTACCATGCATAGGAGGAAAGACTTTGAAAAGGTTCTTAGTCTTTGAAGGTTGATTACAATTAATCTTAAAAGCACCACATTACCCAACTATTAATTGTAATTACCATAAAGAGTAGAATGTATAGTTTAATCTTGGATAGGTCACTTTCCATCAGGTGAGCTGAAAGACAAACCAGTTCCAAAAACTAATCCAAAAAATATCACACACACACATATTATTCCAACGTGGTTTCCAAGCCGAAAACATGCAATAAATTGTCATATGCATTCGGCCCCGGACATGGTCCGTTGCACAAAGTCAGCTGTTAGCCGTTACCGCAGTTAAAAAAAAACTAATGACTCTTTCACACTGGCATCGGGACTGTAAAGAGAGAAAAAGAGATGGAATCTAGAAAAGAAATTAATAAAATTACATTTGCCATGGGAATATTAAAACAATGGTGAGAGCAGTCCCAGCAGTATGCTAATAACCTTTTAATTAACTACCATATAGAGTAATCTGTAAGATAACCCTTATTACAATAAATTTAAAGTCACATTTTGTTTGAACAAATAGTATGAAAATAATTAAAAGAAAGTACAGAATATCTTCGGAAAGTGCTGGAAATTTTCTGATACCTAACGGAATGCGGCAGCTTATTCTATATAGATTTCTTTACTGTCTTTTTATTTCAATACAGGATAACAAACGTACTGAATGTTAGCAAATAGGTTCCCTAGACATCACTTTCTTTTTCGTCTGAAAAATGGGCTTTCAAAAGCAATATGTATTTAATCTTATTTGAGATCCAGTTTTACATTACATTTTATTCAGCTTAATCGTTACGTCATCAACCGACGTCTTCAACAATCATCACCTTATTACAGCCATAATCTTAATCAGCGTTGCAGCGTATCAAAACATTCAAATCCATTCATTTTAAATTGATCGTCCGTCAGACTGACATATAGACGTGGGGAGATTTTGTTTTATGCTATACATAGAAACATACACCACGCCAAGCCTATAGCCATATATAGGTACATCAAATGGTTCCACAATCAGATGGTTATAGGGGTAATTTAAATCTGTATTTCATAGAAATGGGATTAGTTGAACCAAAACCAAAATACAAAAATGTTAATCGAAAAAGTGTGAAAACGTGATTCGAAACTAGTTTAAAATAACAATGAATTAACTTATATAGTCTATAACAACACCTCTATGACAGTTAACTCTTTTGACAGTTGACATATCCATCTGTCAAATACGTCACATTTCCATTCAACCGTCACTTCTCTAGTCGTGCCGAGTGATGAAATGTTGTTTTAAAAATAATTAGTTTACCTGATTGAGATGTGTCAACTTGGTAATCATTGCCTGTCAACGTTACCGATAGTGATGGGGTGTAATAGGAGATAATTTCTGTTATGTTGGAATTGTTGTTAGACATTTTTGATGTAGCTCAATGTACCTGCGTTTTCAAGATTCATTTATTTGTATTGTAACACATCTATTTGTTATGTTTTAGATTTGTGCTTTACTTTTTTAAAATAATGACAAAGAAATCTCTTCTCTGTGCTCCTTCCTTCAAGTTCAATATCTTTATTTAATAAAATACAAAAATAAGGTTATATTGTAATCATCATCAAACTTTATAATTATCTGTACTAATAAAATAAAGGTAAAGTATTTTATTCCTTTGTTTGTTTTTCGCACAATTCACAAAAACTCGCTATTCTCCAATACTATTCCTCAGATTAAAATGATTCTTTTTAAAGTTGATAGAGTATTTATTGGCGAATAATTAGGGCTATAAAACATCATGCTGTGACTTTTAGGAACGGGGCAATGAACATAAATGTAGGTGAAACTCCTCCTATTTACCAATATGACTTATGTTTGTTTTTAATAGACACCCTTAGAGTGAGAAGACTATTCTAATTACCAGCAGAATAGATTGCTTTTGTTATGTTTGTTATTTCTACAAAAGGAAGGTTTTCAGACCTTCCCGCTTACAAGGAAACACTATAGACAGTGTCACTATTACTAGGAAAATCTAATTGGTAGTCGGTCGGCATTAATTAAGCTACCAAGTCTTCAAAGCAACCCATTTTCTAGTAATGTTTTATAGTGAAAAATGTGTGCATGGATCTTGTTTAGAAACGTTAAGTACATTCGCTAAGAAATAAAAAGAAAAAAGATCTTTCATTAATATAGAATACAAAATGTCGTTTTGTATTAGTAAAGGCAAAAAATAATAAGAAAATCGTTTCGAATTTAATTTGTTTGACAACGATGTTATCGGATATTTTGGGATCACGAAAATAATTTCGGTGCCAACATCGCATAAACACATAAACTACCTACCCTAAAATCTCTGCAAGCAAAACTGATTCTTCGAACGGTTGAGCAGATTTTCTTGAAACAGCACCATAAGTGACGTGATCGAGAGTATTCTTATTGTCGATCACGACACCTTTCAAACAATTTTTTTTTTTAAATATGCTGAAAACCGCTTTCTATTTAAATATTTTTTTCCCAATATTCTCAATCACAAAAACGTGCAACTTCGTTTACTTGAATGATATCTTTTTCCAGGTATTTTGATTTAAAAACCAAAATACTTAACCGATTGCGAGGAAATGTCTATGGTACCAATCTGAAAGGATGTCCTTCATAAGTGACGGAGTTATGAAGTAATAAAAAAGAAACACCGAAGTGACAACCTCCTCCTTTTTTGAAGTTGGTTACCAATCAGTATATTCGTTTAGGAGCTACGATGTTAAGGACAGACACCTAAAATCTTTATAAACCTCCAACATCCTCTTAAGTTTGAAGTGCCTAACATAAGAATCGTCAAACAAGTTTACCCAAAACTGGTAGCAGCCAGCAGCCATTGATGTTTGTTCTCAGAGATTCCATTTGACGTACAACAAACAAAGAAGCTGTAAAAGTGAGAAAAAAGATGGAAATAAGAACAAAAGATAATAAGAATGGATATTATTATTGCAGTTTAAAATACGCCATTAGTTAGTTATTCTTACCACGACCGTACAGCAATAGTAATAATATCTGGAAAGGGTTGACTTAGGGCTGCACTCTTTTAAATAGACTTTTCAAAATGGAGGATGAAAATAAATAAGGTTTGCTGTCAACAATTGTTTGTCTATGGTTTAAAATAAGATTTTTTTTTCTAAATTAAATTATATTTAAATGGTATAGGAATACTTTTTTTGTGAGAGTACTTTTACTTTAATAAAATAAATATTTTGTTATCACAAAACCAAAAAAAAAGAGAAAGAAAAAAAAAATCTAGAAAATGATCTGAAATTGCAGGATTCCATGGACGGTGCTAATTGAGTGATCACCATCAGGTGATCCGACTACTCGTTTGTATTTAATAAAAAAATATGAACACTATATGGGCGTATATTATTATGGCCTTTTTATTAAATATTCCTTCTGATTTAATTTTTAAAGACATGTCAACAAGTACTAAATTAATATAAAATAGAACTTAATTTATTATTCTTAATGTAATTTGTGTTGTGGAACGAAAAATGGTATAAAAAGAATTGGATTATATTAAATACCGATCATATTCTTAAAGCGCTTCAAAAAACATAGCACTAAAAAGTGCCAACCCTAAACAATACATTAAAAATAGAAAATTGCAATAACGATGTATTAAAATATCAGTCTTAAAATGCTAGTACCTATACTCAATTAAGAATAATAAGCTTACAAGAGCTAACAAAAAGTGGACACCCCTAGTGATCCAGTTGAGCTAACGCCGCGCGCCGTTGCGTCCGCGCATCTCTCCCATTGGTCGATGCAACTCGCTGCGGCGGGCGTGCGAACGAGATGCACATACGAGTTACTTGTAGTAAGAGTCAGAGGGGAGAATGCAGTCGGCGGATACGAGGGTTTCCGATCGTTGACTCTTTTCAAGGCTATGGAGTTACGTTTTTTTGGTTGTGTCATCGTAACGACTGTAATAGTGAATGACCTTCAATAATTTCTTTTAAGGTCGGTTTAGGGACATGAGCTGATACTAAATATACATTTGATAACTATATTAACACATTTGAAAATTATATTTTTTAAAGATAAAGACTTTGTTCGTATGTGTAGACCATCGAAAAATGTTAGAATTATCAACTAAGAATTTATAAAGCTGCTCGAATGAATAAGGCCAATCTCTTGTTCTTAACAAAAAACTGTAGTTAGTTAGTTCTTCTTTCAAAGGGTAAAATACATATGCTCACGCCTTATTTCCGTCCAGGGTGGGCAGGATGGGAGACGGTCGAACGTCCTTTGCCACGATCCTTAAAATTCGACACATATTCATCAATTCATCCTTTCACACACGCTCGTCGATATAATTACAGGTACAAGTTACTAATAAAAAAAAACACCTGCCACAAAAAAAAACGACCTATTAAACAGCCATACATCTGCCATATTGTGATGAATTTAGAATGTATTGCCAACACGACCTTTTAGCTTCATGATAGTGTCATACACAAGGAATGATGTGAGGATTTGTAGGTATGTTTGCATACACGAGTTAGATACCCCATACATACAAATCTAATACGGAATTAAGAAGTTATGATTTATCAAAGAAACTCACATACATGTAGAGTGACAAGTGATAGTGAAAAAAAATTACTGAGAGTGTTCTTTGTGTCGAGTCTTTGTTCTTTGTGTGGCGACACAGGAATCACTCCTAATGCGGGAGTAATCTTATTTAAATTAACAAACAATCATTGTGCACCTTTTTTTTTGTTGAAACATTTTAGATTAATTGTAATACCAGTTTAATCGTATCCTTGTTTGCCATGTTAGTTGTATAAACCACGTAGCTTTATGCATAAGTAAAAATAGTTTCTTCTTATCTCGAGTTCAAGGACTGAGCGAGATAGATGACGTTTCATGTGAGTTGTGTGATATCATAACTTAATATGAATGTGAAAGTAAGGTTAAGTACTTACACTATTGCTGTAAGGTAAGTACTTACGCTATTGCTGTAAGGTAAGTACTTACGCTATTGCTGTAAGGTAAGTACTTACACTATTGCTGTAAGGTAAGTACTTACGCTATTGCGGTAAGGTAAGTACTTACATTATTTCTGTAAGGTAAGTACTTACGCTATTGCTGTAAGGTAAGTACTTACACTATTGCTGTAAGGTAAGTACTTACGCTATTGCTGTAAGGTAAGTACTTACGCTATTGCTGTAAGGTAAGTACTTACGCTATTGCTGTAAGGTAGGTACTTACACTATTGCTGTAAGGTAAGTACTTACGCTATTGCTGTAAGGTAAGTACTTACGCTATTGCTGTAAGGTAAGTACTTACGCTATTGCTGTAAGGTAAGTACTTACACTATTGCTGTAAGGTAAGTACTTACGCTATTGCTGTAAGGTAAGCACTTACGCTATTGCTGTAAGGTAAGTACTTACGCTATTGCTGTAAGGTAGGTACTTACGCTATTGCTGTAAGGTAGGTACTTACGCTATTGCTAAACCACTGACTCTTTTTTGACATAATTTCTTTACTTCCAATATAGGACTTAACAAAGGATTATTTTCTTTTGCGTGTTTGTTAATTCCTACATATATTCGTCGATTACAAAATGAAAGGAATAGAATCAGGGTTGGCACTCTTGAAATTGCGAAAAAATATTTCAAACAATTAAGGGATGAATAATACAGCTGATTACAGTTTATCTGAATTCAGACAATTCGAGAAGTCGTACATTTTAAAGTAAATTATCTATTAATATGTAGCCTACGTCTTATTCCGGACTATAATCTTTATCTGTGCATTGCATGTATTTAACAATAGCATGGAATAATAATAAGTACGAAAACTAAAGCTTGTTTAATGGTATTATAGTAATATTTTAAAATTTAAACATGACAACATCTGCCTAGCTCTATCTTCATGTTAATATTGCCAACATAAATAAGTAATAACAATTTTCGTTAAAAAGTTAGTAATCTGTTTTGCCGATTGGCTCTTGGTAGAATAGAGTGAGGTTTCCGGAGGCCTAACTCCCCCTCTCCCCTTTCCTCTCCCCTCAACTCCTTTCTCCTCATCCCCCCTCTCTTCTTTCCGCTCCCTGCATCCCCCATCCCTCATCCCCCTCAAAGGCGGGCAGCGCACTTGCGACTCTTGAGATGCGGGCGTCTATGGACGGCGGTTGTCACTTACCATCAGGTGACCCGTCTGTTCGTCTGTCCCCCTATAGTATAAAAAAATAAAAAACAACTCTTCACGTGGGTGTCGTAAAAAGCGATTAAGGAATTGGACTGTTATCTACCAGACAGTATATATACAGTAACAAAGTGCACGGATGATCTATAGGCAATAGGCTTGCTCCCTGTTACGTATAGGACTACATTACGGTTGACAAAAAGTAAGCGTTTGTATGTATATAAATAAAAACAAAAACCCCTTGACACTTGGCAGTTTATATACAATTTGTTTAAAGAAAAATATTGAAAACCTATCCACCAAATGCCGAGAAAACTAGAAGTAAAAATAGAACAGAATAGAAAACAAATTAACTTTATTGTATACTACTATAAAGATAAAACAGATAAACATGTAAGCACAATCGGAGGCCTTATCGCTAAAATCGATTGCTTACAGGCAGTCTTTGGTTGGACAAAGACATCAGTAATTAGAAATCTATTTCCATGGTGACGATAATGTTTTATTAAATTTTAACCTACTTGTGCCCTTTAAGACTGCATAATTGTTGCGTAGATTGCATACTAGAATTGAATTAAATATACAGAAATAAGAAACAACCGATCGAATCAATTCCAGAATACGAATTAGATTTATAAGTTTTGCAAACGTAAATTGAAGAAGAATGACCATGAAAATCGAACAAGACGTAAATAAACGCGGGATGTTATTATTAAAACTCTATTAATATACACATAATTGTATCTGACACATGGATGTTTACAGTCTTTTACAAAGCCACCTTAATCCACTTAGCGACCCTATCCATAATTCAAAGGTTTGCTGAAGGTGAACACCGTTGAATAATAAATAATTAAGTAATTTCAAGAATAACTTCGAATTTTACTTGTTTTCTTTTTACCTGAGTTTACGGTTAATGCTGTGCCCTCCTATATAGCGTGATGGTATATACCAATATCCAATTATAAAAAAATATTAAAATTAGATTATCGGTTCTATATAGAGATAACTGCTTTTAAACGAACAATGAAGCAAAAAAGTATGATCTATGTATGTATGTACATACATACACTCACGCCTTTATGTCCAAAACGCGCACGCGTATGGAGGCAGAGGCGTATAAAACTGCTACATATGATACTGTTAACTTAGGTAATAGAACCTATAGACGTCATCCAGGCAGCTTGGAAATTAAATGCGAAAATTCTCAGTATAGTCAAAGGAAAGGCAGAAGATAAAAAAAAAGGTATGTGGCTTATACCAATGGATTGGAGTTGGAAGTATTAGCTGAAGTAGGTCACGGTCGGCAACGCAATTGTGACTCTTGAGTTGCGGGTGTCCATAGGCGGCGGTAGTCACTTACCATCAGGTGACCCGTCTGCTCGTTTGCCCCCTATCGCATAAAAAAAAAGGTCGTGGGGAAAGTTCTTAGCCAGGTTGACAGCGTGAATGGTATTTACATCAATTATATTACATACAGGAATTACATACAGGAAAGCTACGTACTTTTTATATTATTATTGGTTGTAAGTACAATATATACGATCTCGATTACAGGATCGAACTGTTATCTATGAGACAGTATGCATACAGTCCTACAGTGTGCCCGGTTGATGGCAATATGTTTGTCCCCTGTTACATTAGTGGGACCAAATTCTATATATCCATCAATGTGTGTATGTAAAATAAAGTTTTTTTTTTTATTTTTATATTTACCGACTGTACCAACAAAACCGTAACCTTACTGTCAACACATTTACACGTCCCCGACCTACCCCAATTCCGGTCTCTACCAAAATAGATAAGAAACGTAAACAGAACACTGCGCTGTAGAGTAGATAGCGGCAGAGTTAGGTCAAACAAAGTTTATCTATTTAGGGATATTATTATTAAGATTGATTCACTACATTCACGCCTGTATTTACGGAGGCAGACAGAGGGAGAAACACCCACAATTTTAAACCAACACGAACAAGAGGGGTTTATTTTTTTTGTGACTATGTGGCATAATAACTCCTGAATGGTTCAACCGATTTTGATTAATTGCTTTAATATGCTATATGTTTTAATACAGAGTGTTCTTAGATACATATGTATCAAGAATGCTCAGCCCTTGGAATTCTTTAAATATATCATCAGCTATTTTCTAATCGTTAAGTGATTTCCAGTTTTAACATATACTTGTCTTGTAACAACTATAAGTTGATCCCACATAATTAAACGTTATTTTTTTATACAAACGAGCAGACAGGTCACCTTCGCTGCCCATGAACACTTGCAAATCAGAGTCACAAGGCTGCCCGCCTCTTAGGGTATGAGAAAGGGAGGAGGGAAAAGAGGGGAATGAAATGAAGAAAACTCCGATAAACCTCACTCACTCGGTCACACAATGTAAACATTGTTCAACAGCCGGTTTTCTGTGAGGCCGTTGTAATACTCCGATTGATTAGGGCCATACGTGCCTGAGCATGGCTCTCCCATCTTAAAATATGGATCTATATAGCAGGGGGATAATAGAGAACAAGAATTTTGCCGTAAGGTAATTGCGTCATCGATTTTTCTGATTGTTATAAATATATGTTAGGAAAATAACAAAAATGATAAGACATAAAAACGTACATAACCTACACAATTTGATTTTTCAAATGAAATGTCAGCAAAATACCATGAGAATAGTAAATTTATTAACATGTGACAATAAAAAAATAACATATTCTGAGATTTTTGTAGAAAATTTCCCAAACAAATGTCGACTTTAAATTCATTAGTTATGCTCTTGATATACAAAGGTTGCAAATCATTATTCTTACTAAGAATTATTACAATAATTCACTTACGTGAAAAAAAAAACACACACAAATAACAGTAAACAATGCACAGAAAATAACACATTTTTATAAAAAGAATACTTATAGCCGACTAGAACACATGTACATATGGACATGATAGCCAGCGATAAGTTTTTTTTTTATATATTATAGGGGGACAGACGAACAGAAGTTCTAGAAATATGTAATATATCGTTTTTTTATTGACATACCTAAAACAAATTTTAATTTATCTGTTATAAATCTTAAATCTACGGTTAAACAACAGTTGACAAACATTAACTGTCAACGTTTTTTTTAATTACTACTATTTGGACTTTATTAGCTGAAGACGTATGGTTATTTCCGAGACGTAACCGTTTAACTTCATATAAAAGAAACATTTAGATATTGAGCGTATTTTATAGGTTTCTTTTATTAAAAATAAAAGTTCCTTACTCTATGGTGGAATTTCAACCAATGGGTAAGCACTAGGTGTCTTCATTGGCCGCGATTTTAATGCCGTTGTTTTTGTTTTATAAACAATATTGTAAACGTTTTAAGTTGGTTGGTTGGCTTGGCTTCTTAGTATTGGTAATAATAATAACACGTATATCTTCTATTCCTGCTGATTACAAACATTTGTAATTTTTTTAAGGCATAGGGAACAAACGAGCACACGGGTCATCTGATGGTAAGTGACTACCTCCACCCATGGATCCACAACTCAAGAGTCCACCCATACACATGCCACGCCATATGTGCGTAGAATTAGGCCAGAGATATATTAAATGCCTACTTGGAGTATATATGTATATTCCTAAAATTTGAAAATTTTGTTAACTTAACTAATTACAGTTGATAACCAAAAAGACGTCTTTATATAATATTTATTTACTCTTTTCTTTGTTGTCAGGAGATACCTACAGTAAAACGGAATCTCTGCGAGAAGCACTTCACTAGTGAAACTGCACAAAGTGTGAAGATTCTATTAAATTCTTATAGGTATATATATACTCACGAGATATATTAAATGCCTACTTGGAGTATGTATTATAAAAAAAATTTTTGAAGCAGACGAAGCCGCAATCGAATGCTAAGTAGCAAAATATTTTTTTAGTAGTAGAGTTTATTAATGTGTTTCGAAACAAAAAAAAACAAGGCTAAATGCCTAAATAATACTAATTGTATACTTATTTTAATCCATTATTATAATTAAATGTTTAGATAGTCATATTCATAATTTAAAATTGTTTCAAAGTATATAAATTCCATTGTGATTCATATCATCAACATAAGGGATATATGTATGTGTAGGCACGTGTCATTACGTAAATTACAATATTATATCATAATGTCCAACTTATTATCAAATAAACCGTATTGAATTGAATAATAATTATATTTCGTAATATGCATATACGGACGTAGGTATATTCTTAATAACTAACACATTCTTGACAAGTAAAGTCATCCTAATAAAATGATATGATATAGTCTGTGGTTTCTTATCCTGTTAAGATGCAAAACAATAATTATTTAATCGCGATTTACGTTAGTCTATGGATTTTTGATGCATTTTGGCAGACTCAAAGGAGACCTTAATAAAGAAATTTATTTCTTTAGTATCTGCAAAAAAAAATTAAGTAACAACAATAGCAAAGTAAATATATTTAGATAGAAAGATACTCTTTATTGTACACGAAACACTAAAATACATTTTTTTACTTACATCTAAATATTTACTAATTAATGTTATGCACAATTGGTGGCCTTATCACAGGTTGCAGTCTCTTCCAGGCAACCTTTGGATGGAGAGAGATACATATGTAGATAAAAAGATGAAGCAATGACGGACACAATATAAGGAGCTAATGTGAAAAGAAATTATTTATAAAGACTATTTAGAGACACTCCGTGTAGAAATTACTATTTGCAAATCGATATATGGATATGGATGGATACATAAATCTACACACATTTAGTACAGCAATATAACTTAAATTTTATCCTATCGACCAACCTCCTCTATAAAAACCGGTATTAAATAATTTATGTTTTGTTTCACCCTTTCTAACAAGGTAACGTACGTAGGCTCCCCCCATTCGATCTGGGTACATAAACAAAAGAACAAAAACATCATAACTTTAAATCATAACAGTTTTAGGAACATTTTAACAATATTATCGTCACAATATTAAGTTGATTTAACTGTACAAAGGGAATAATCATTTCTAAAGACTTGACATGCTAAAAAGGACCTTATATCATAGAAAATTAATGCCAATATACTGAAATTTTAAGTCCCACGGTCCAGCCTTACGGCCCACGCACAAATTATGTTGATTCATAATGAGAAATGGTTTCTGTAAAGACAGCAGTACAATTTTATCTCATTGATATTTAATATTACTCCTTGCTAAACCATTGTCACTCGAGAATAACACCTACCTAACAGTTGAAATTTGAGTACGTGAGTAAGCTAAAAAAAAATTATAAACTGACTCTATGCCTTTCGCTAGTTGTGCTTACATACACACATTTTGCTGATCACAATTTAGGCCCATTTACGTGATAGGGGCAAGACTATTGGCATCATGCGGGCTCTCTTGGGAATTGCATGGGAAAATTTTGGAGTAAATTGACATTGAGATTGATGTTGCTTATACATATTGACGAAGAGTATAAGAAATAGCTCATAGCTCAAGCAAGTCAAGGTCGCATACCTATAACTCGAACTAGCTAATGCCGGTAACTCCGAGTCCTCTAACTAAGACTCTTCATCAGTTATGGGAACAATAGTGTCGATTTAAAAAGCTTTCGAACTGGGAACTTAAGTAAAGTTAAATACATTTGTGCATTAACTTAACAAAAGTAACTCGAACATTTGCATCGAGCATCCATAGACTAGAGAGAGGACAGGGAATAAAAAAATATACCATAGAGTTCTAGTCAACTCTTTTTCAATTTTAATGTCAGCAAATAAGATAATTAAAGTAATAAAGCAGCAATGAAAGAAACCTGTAAAAACAGGCATAAAACTTGACTTATGGTAACCGGCTCTTGATTCAAATAATTGTATTGCCGGTTGAGTAATTGATATGGCAACGCTATATATGTGAAACAACGTCCTCGGAGGATTCAACTAACAACTTAATTCGATCTTAATCGGAAGTGAGGAAGCCATGCAGGTTTTGGGTACACTAAATCCAGTTACCGGTGCCTACTCGGCCCCTTTACTCACAAAAAAAAATCACATAAACATTATGCTACAATATTCTTTAGATTAATCTAGGATTTTTAAAACTAATTTAATACATAAACTTTTTCAGGCTTAGAAAAATTGAAAAAAGAAAAATGCTGCAGTGTACAACAGCCAACCATTATCGGCAGCATCAAGATGAACATTCAAATAAAAGATGTATTCCCATTTAATTGAAAAATATTTAATACAACAGGCATCTATTAAAACTTACAGTCAGTTCTATTCGAAGAAAAACTCTGTAAGTATCTAATTAAAATGCTTTACTATAATTATATAACCGTTTCCTTGTCCATAATTAGCTATTAACAAAGAAAACCATAGAGTAAAATCGATAAAAACTCTTAAGATAACCGGTTCTTTATGCCTTTTTCAAATTAATTTAGCAAAACACTTAGTAATTCCACTAGAGTGCTATCTGCATTACCGAGCTTTTGAAATTGAATTAGCTAATACAATAAAAGAGTGCATACAATCAAGGCATTATTTTAAACCCCATACAGCCAGAGTAGGCTCATGAATACAAACGAATGCAAGATGGCGGACGGCTCGCGCGCTTTTTAGTTCCTTTTTCAAATTCAAATAGGCGGCCCTTGTGAAGGGGTGAACAGATCGTATTCCACTCAGAAACACTGTGTCTAATTTGATCGTAGCTTTAAAACGAATAAGTAAGTGGGTGTTGGGAATTTGACACTGAAGTTCTGTGTTTAAAAACAAAGTTCAAGAAGAATCGTTCGATTAGTGTACTTTTATTTAAGCCACAAACAAATAATAAGGATAGAAGCAAAAGTCGACTTTAAAGGTCGCAGGTTTAGGTATTTAAAATTTAGTTTTCTATATTTATGCATATATTTATTTTCATAGATAAAATCATTAGTTCCTACGTATATAGCTACTTAAAAAATCATTTCAACTATAAAACGTTATAATAAAATTGAAATTGCTTTTATTTTTGCAGTTACAAAGAGCGATAGACTGTGCAGTCAGGCGTGTGTTGCCAGGTGAAATTAATGTGTTTACAGAAACTGCGCACAAATGCGGGTATCGATATTATTAACTACAGAAGAAATTTAAAACAATTGAATCACTTCAGACTTAATAAATGACAATGAAATTGCTTGCTTACTTACCTAAATACTGTATCAATTATACAAAGTGCCAAGCAGTGTAATTATTAACTAGCTATGCCCTGCGGTTTGATGTACATACGCTTACTTGATATACATACCTTGAACTGGATGAGTCTTTGTATGGAAGTCTGCCCTAATTGCTATCATTTAGGCGTCTTCCTTCCGTAATTTCTAATAATTCCAACAGATGGCGCCTTATGCCATAATGACAATGATTTTTGTTAATTTAACCAATATTACTTTATTATTGTTTATTAGTTGATAAACAAAAAGACGTCTAATATTTATTTACTCTTTTCTTTGTTGTCAGGAGATACCTACAGTAAAACGGAATCCCTGCGAGAAGCACTTCACTAGTGAAACTGCACCAAGTGTGAAGATTCTATGAATCTATTAAATTCTTATATATATATATATATACATATATCCATATATACTCACAACCATATTTTCGAAGAGGTAGAAACGGGCAGAGGTATATCAAACGCCACCATTTTGTTAATTATAATAATTTAGTATACTGTCTAAAAGAGGACAGGCCACTCCCTTAGTCGACTTTTATAACACCCACAGGAAGAAATGTGATGGCTCTATTTTCAACCGACTTCAACAATGAGGAGACATTTTTTTTAATTGAAAGCTGGTGCTTCCCATGTGGTCCCATTTTAATTTGGTTCAGTTCTGACAATGGCTTCTATGAGAAAACCATATAAGTCTTAAATTTGCATTAACAATGTGCGCGACAAATGGGCGAATAACTCAATATCGCGCCCACCGATTTCGATGATTCTTTTTTTTTATTGGAAAGGATGTGCTTCAAGGGTAGTTAGATGAGAGTATGGTCCAGTTGTGACAATGGCCTCCATCAGAAAATCATATTAGTCTTAAATTTTATGATAGACGCATTGAAGTCGGTTGTCTACTTCTTTAAAGTCCGATTATATTACACAGAGATCTGTATTGATAAACTGTACTACTCAAAACAGAAGCATAGCCCTTATTCTATCACAAGCTTGACTTATTATTCCCGTATTTAGGACTGAAGAAGAACGCTGGAAGACTTTGCAAAGGAAGAACCCGCTCAAGACTGCCATAGCAAGAAATAAATCTGGTATACTTCTAAAACTTCTAGAAGTTCTCCAGACGTACCTGGGCTTGGTAACTCCACCACCGTTGGCGGTGCTCATGCGCCAACGGGGGCAGAGTTCCTACTCCTAGTTGCGAGATTCTACATAAAGAAGATAGAAGAGTATTTACTAGAAGATTTGTATCTACATGCCATGCTGACTGATGCCTTCGCTCTGGATAGTATGTTTTTTAATGAGTTTGTGTTTTTATTTTTTTTATACATGTTATAGACGAAAAAACAAGCAGATTGGTCACCTGATGGTAAATGACTTCACCACCCATGAATACTTGCAACTCAAGAGTCACAAGAGTGCTGTCTTTAGGGTAGGGGAAAAAGGGTAAGGGAGGAGGGAAAAGGGGTTGGGCCTCCAATAACCTCACTCACACACTTTTTTCTCTGAGGCCATGGTAATACTTTGGGTGAGTCGGCCTATACGTGTTGAAGTATGGCTCTCCTAAGTTAAAAACGTTTGTTCGATTGGTACCGAATAAAATAAAACAAAATGTGGTCACAGAGTAATTTAATTTATTGTATGTCATTACGTTTTCTCATTATACAAGTTCTTTTTTCTATAGGGGGCAGACGAACAGACGGGTCACCTGATGATAAGCGACAACCACCGTCCATAGACACCTTTTTTTTACATGGGAAAGTCCTCATGGATAGGGGTGTGACTTGACCGGCTAAAACCGCCACGGTGTTACTTGCACCTGCTGAGTGGACCCCATCTCTTTTTGAAGGGGGGTAAGGATTAGGATCCATAGACAACTGCAACTCAGACCGTGGTATCGCACCGGTCGAGACGGCCCATTCGAGCCTAAGCATGGCTCTACTACTGTATTGTTCTTTTTTGAGATACAGTTTATAGAATCCGACCTAATCTATAAACCGACACCAGAATGTGTTAAGTTAAAGATTTTAAATCTTACGTACATAATTTAATTGCTATTTAAAAATAGAAAACCAACCAACATTATTCTCTTAAACTATTGAATTTTAACTGCATTGAATTAAAACTATTGAAAATACACCTCACATGTGGGAATCCATCAAGCCAAAACACTCGAAAACGCTTAACCTTTATCTTGTGCAGTCCGGTAAATACAAGAAACTGTCGGAATACCAAATACATAGGTAAATATCGCTTACATGCTACTTATATGTAATAAGATAATTTTAAGTATTAGCGATAGTTGTAACGTATTACAAGACTGCTAAAGAGAAGTGTATTGTTTTAAAGGATCATGCATGTATGTATGGGAGTTTTTTATTCCACCATATATCTTTTAAGCTGGCTGAGCAGATTTTAAGGCATGGTATTGGTAAGTGGTTGGAATCCTTACATTTTAGCCGAGTGACTGGACTATCTGTTTTTTTTTTCATTCCCGCTCGAGTTATAGGTGTGCGGCCTAAATCAAAATCGTTTATTTCAACTGATAGATATTTTTGAATTGTCAAGTGATGTAGTCGATCAGACTAAGTCAGTCATGAAGCTAGTTGACTGTTCCAAGACCTATGGAGAAGAACAAGCAAGAAACTCTAAAGACATTCTTTTTCAAATATTTTACATAAGCTTTTGTAACAGTTCATAAAATAAAATAAGATAACATATGTGAGGACAATACATCATGCTAAAATAACGTTTATTATGTTAAGTAATAGCAGTCCGGAGACGACCAGCCCCGATCAACGGCACTCGTTTCACGAGCATCGCACATGCGCTAACCGTCATCCATCTCAACCATATCAAAGGGAGCAGAACGGCCCGACACATACGCCACCATAGGCAGGACTTCTAGGCGAGCATGACATACTCAGAACTGCCAGGAGACACAAAATATAAACCTAAATAATTGACCACACAGTTCTCACATGTGCAACTCAAAAAAATATATTTTTCAAAAAATATATACAAATATATACAACTGAACGATAGCTGAAGCAAGACAGGGTTTTAATAATTATTACTGACATATATACTATTTATAAGATATGGACATGAGTAATTTACGTTGTATATATTTTTTGAAAAATATATTTTTTTGAGTATATCTCTTTGAGTATATCTCTTTCTATCATCACTTTCCTGTAATATACTCCAAATTTTCCAATCTAATTCCCAAAAGATAGGAGTTATGTTTTTAGTGAGCAGGTATCTGTCTGTTACATCGTAGCTCCTGAACCGATGAACTGAATTTGATAAAAAAACATTTTCATGTGTCATAATCAAGAATGTATTTTTTTATTTTAAAGCTGCTAAACCCTTTGATAATCATCAGCTCTTATGTAATCTTTGCAGGGATTTCCAAGTGGGGGTCATTTTAAATTTATTATTGTTAATCAGTCACTAGTATTTTATAATTAGTTATGTAAGTTAGAGAGCTCCAACCTCCCGTCACCAGCCAGCTTTAGTTATAGGTATACGACCCTGTCTTGCTCGAGCTATTGCTTTTACTCCCCAAATCATCTATATTAGCAATATCCCTTGCCACCCCTTATTACCTATCAATATACTTTAAATATTTCCATCCAATCCCCAAAAGTAGACGAATGACGGCAACAGGTTTGTCCCTTATAAGCAAGCTATCTCGCTAATGTATACTCTAGCTAGTCCCCTGTTACGTAAATAGGACTAAATTATAGTCTGCAGAATGTGGATGGTTCATTACGGCTCTGCCTACCTCTTCGACAATACAGACGTGAGTATGCACCTATATATATATAAGGAATTTCCACTGATATATTGTCTCATCACGATATCTCTGGAACTATAAAGCGTAGAGACTTGAAATTTGGTAGGAATATTCCTTTTACCGAGTAAAATCAGCTAAGAACGGATTTTACGAAATTCCACCCCCAAGGGGTGTTGCGGGGGTGTCAATAGGTGTGCTAGTATTAGTATATGATATAGTAAATAATAAGTAAATATTCAAAATGGAATTCACTACAAGCGCACGTGTTTCCTTCCCACTTTGATCCCGGGTCTTTTAAGCGGGGCGTGAAAAAGCATCTCACCAGGCCGCCATAGTGTGGGTCACCATCCCGCATTGACCAGACATGCAATGAGGATGGTGACCACCACTTTTGGACTCCACTTATTGCTTTCCATAAAGCAAAGTGGAGTCACTATGGTAAGCTTATATATAAAAAAATCGTACTGTAACGAATGGTATTTGATTGCCAATGACATACGTACATATGTACATACTAAGTCCCTCTCAATCGTGCACTGTGGGAGGGACTTCAGTGCATTATTATTTTATTATTAATACTTTAGATTGATTGGAGTTCTATACATTACATAAATAATGGCAGAAGATATTTGTAAAAAAAAAACACGTTGAAAAATAAATATCCATGGAGTTGGTTGACTGTTCTTCTCCCCGGTGTGGTAGCAATGGGACGCAAGGGGTGGGGACCTTGTTATCCTGAAATACTCGTGCCACCAGTCACCCACAATATTATAATATGGCTTTTATGTATACTTATAGAAGAATGTTTTATTATATAGCGGTGTGATAATATATCATTTTAATCTCATTTTTTTTATATAAAAATTATACTCGTATACCATCGACATTGGGTACTGAGATCATAACACCAGTGGTCAGGGCTCCAAAATATTGATCCAGCGATCTAACGAGGGGCTCGTAAGGTGTGTTCCAATAGGTGTGCCTATTGTAACTATGAATGCCGAATCTACATTCCACATGTCGCCAATCTCTGAGGTAAACCCAATTATTTTATATATTAAAATTTCCATACCTATGATTAATGCCACATACAGGTATCACATACCTTGACGTAACAGTATAAAAAAAAGAAAAACCTTAAAGTACCTGCAACTGTTCTATATACCACACACCATCACAAGTGTGTTGCCGGCCTTTAATTTAGGAGTACGCTTTTTCCTTCCTGTTACCTTCTATACACTGCCTTTCACTGGCTGTCAATACTTACGCTAAGCTATATCGTGGTAGAGCCATGCTTGGGCACGAATGGGAAGGTGCAATACCACGGCCTCACACATTTCACATACATTTCCCCAGTTACTGAGAACTCCGGAGGCCCAACTAACCCCCCCCCTTACGACTCTTCAGTTGCAGGTGTCCATGGACGGCGTTGTCACTTACTAACAAGCGACCCGTGTGTTTATCTGTCCTATAATATATATATATACACTACCGTCCAAAAGTTTGGAAGCACACCTGATTTCAAACAAAACAAAAGATTGCCGACTCCCTGCGGTAAATAATAGCAATAAAATAAAGTTTTATGACCTTTTGTGATTTTTTAACACAAAACAAAAGGATTACTAGTGCATATTCCTTGAGTTTTAACAAATTCCTGGATTTTGACGAAACACGTGTTTTATTACTTCATCCGCCGGGGACTTTCTTTCATGCATTGATGCGGTTTTATTGAAAATATTTTGTAGTTTTATCTTTTTTGGACCTTATTTAGTCACACTTGAGCATTAGAACGCGAAGGTTGTGATATTAACATCGTCTGTATTCAAAAGATTTCGACTACTTCCTTGACCGTCTTTTTTTATTGAAAATGGCAAAACGCAAGCAAATCACACTTGAACAGCGAAGCGCTATTTGTACTCTGCGTGAGGAAGGCTACAGTGAACGCCAAATCGCAAAAAAACTCGGAATTTCTTGTAAAGGTGTCCACTACACCCTCGCTAGAAAAAAAGAAACTGGCAAAAATGAAGATAGAAAAAGGTCTGGTAGGCCCAAATCCACTACAAGTCAAGAGGATAACTTCATCAGAGTTCTTTCTAAACGGAATCGTCGCTTAACTGCGCCACAAATTACCGCATCTCTGAATGAAACGCGAGGAACACCCGTGTCAATAACAACAGTTAAAAGACGACTACTGTCTGCGGGGCTAAGAGGTTGTGTTGCAGTTAAAAAACCAAAACTAACAATTCGGCATAAGAAAAACAGACTAGAATGGGCAAAGGAACATAAAAACTGGACAATAAACCAATGGAAAAAAGTTCTTTGGAGTGACGAATCGAAGTTTCAGATTTTCGGGTCCAATAGACGTGTTTTTGTGCGCCGATCTAAAGGAGAGAGAGCTTCAGAAGCTTGTACAGTGCCTACTATCAAACATGGTGGTGGTAATGTCATGGTTTGGGGGTGTTTCGGCAACAATAAACTCGGAAGTCTTGTGAGGATAACCGAAAAACTAAACAAGGAACGCTATTTGAAAATTCTTAAGGATTTCGCCATACCCAGTGGACTGAATCTTATTGGTCCTGGGTTCGTTTTTCAGCAAGATAACGACCCGAAACATTCGTCCAAACTGTGCCAGAACTTTTTAAGGAAGAAAAAAGATGTGAAAATCATGCAGTGGCCGTCTCAATCACCTGACCTTTCTCCCATTGAACTTGTTTGGGATGAACTAGATAGAAGGGTGAAAAATCAATCTCCTACGAGCTCAGAACATTTGTGGCAACTATTACAGAGCGAATGGAAGAAGTTAGATGAACAGTATTTTATGAAATTAATTAGTAGGATGCCTAGAATATGCGAGAAGGTAATTAAAGAGAGGGGTGGACACTTCGATGAAGCTAAAATTTAATTTAATTTTTATATTACTTATTTAATTTCATTGTTGTAGAAGTGTGTTTTGTCTATTTTTTTAATTCTGTATCAATAAAAAAAATTTAAGATGGCTTACTTTTATTTGATTTTATCTTGTTGCTTCCAAACTTTTGGACGGTAGTGTATATTAACTTAATAGTAAACCTACCCCTCACTCTCGATTTCTAGCTCAAACCGAACACCCTCCACAGCGAAATACACTTACAAGATATCAGGCTCCTCCAAAAGCCTTAATTCGCAATCGTACGACACGTATTTAGCCTATACAAGAGCCATCGTCAGGAATGTTATATAATGTTAGCGACAATTACTATTTAACAATGGATTTCTGCCACTTAACACCTAATTAATTAATTATATTCAAATATAAATATATATAAAAATTTACGTTTTATAAACAGGAACACTCAGAACAATGTAAATAGCATAAAAATACAGGGTGAACTGTTTATATTTAGGGTTCGTATGGTTTTAGGAAAATTCGTGATTTTAAATACGGAATTCCTACTTGAAAAAGACAACCCCAGCATTAGGAATAATTTCAAACGTATTGGATACCAAGGATATTGGTGTCATATACGTATTTTTTTTAAATAAACGCATAAAAAGATTAAAACCTTTTTAAATGACCAAAAAGACCATACTAGAAATGTGCACGCACACCAAATAAAATATTTTCCAAACAACTATGTCCGCCTTTTCGGTAGGGGAAGAGGGATGGGCAAACAGGAAAGGAAAGGGGGAAAGGAACTTAGGCCTCCGGTAACCTCACTCACTCGGTCACACAACGCAAGCATTATTTAACAGCCGGTTTTCTGTGAGGCCGTAGTAATACTCCGGCTCCCCAACTGCATATGGAATCATCGGGAACTTAACCTAATTAACTTTGCAGTAGCATAGTGTTCTGTACTGTTCTTGCACAGTCAAAGCTTAGGAAGGCTAAGGTCCTGAACAAACAGCATATATATCAATAAGAAGGATATTTAAGTGGAGAATATTATCCATTATCTGAGCGACAAATTCATGTATAATAAATATTTCGTCTGTAAAAACAGTCTGTACGCAGGAAATATAACTTTTTTAATAAACTGAACAATGAAAATAAATGTATTACAATTATATGTATAATACATACACAAATACACTCGCAGCTTTATCACATTTTGTCCATTATAATTTAGTTCCATTTACGTAACATGTGTCAAGCGTCGTCAATACGTGTGACGTCGCGTACGTGTGACGTCGCGTACGTGTGACGTCGCGTACGTGTGACGTCGCGTACGTGTGACGTCAATACTTAGGGGCATTGGAAGAGAAGATAGAATGGGAAGGAAAGGATATTGCTTATAGAGATGGATTCGGGAGTATAAGTAATAGCTCAAGAAAGTCAGTCGCATACCTATAACTCGAACTGGCTGATGAACCTGGGACTGGGAGGTACAACTGGGAGTCCTGTGACTAATTTTTTTTTTTTATGCAATAGGGGGCAAACGAGCAGACGGGTTACAAGTGCGTTGCCGGCCTTTTAGGTAGGAGTACGCTCTTTTCTTGAAGGTTTGAAGGTCGTATCGGTTCGGTAATACGGCAGGCGACAATTTGTTCCATAGGCTGGTTGTGCGAGGCAAAAAGCTTCTGGAGAAGCGCAGAGTGGTGGAGTACCATTCGTTCAGCTGGTGGGATGGATATTTTGTCGCGTAGGACGATGGCGGAAACCAGCAGCCGGTATAAGTCCGAACAATTCCTCTGAACACTCCCCATGATACAAGCGATAGAGGATGCATTTGAATTTTTGTCTATAAACGGTCCTATGTATTTTTATTTGTATAGATATTTCAGAAATTGTTATCTTAATAACAACAATTTCTTTTTTTAATACACTAACGACTAGAATAACTTTTTAATATTTAAATAAATACAAGAAAGTATGATATAACTTACAGGCAATGCTGACAGCTAACTCTATCAGTCTAGATGTTAACTATACGTGTATATGGCAAACAAACAAACAGCCCGCCCCATTGTAAAAGGTCACCAATAATAACAGACCACAGCATAGATGTCGCTAGTGCGCTGCAGACCTTATTACTACTTTTTGTTCCAAATGGCTTACAGATCCGTTCAACTGGTCCGGCGTGATCGAGTTATAAAGATAAATTTAATTTTGGAATTTAAAATAAAAGTAAAATTAAACAATACTAGACATGTCAGTGGTCATTTCACTAGATGGAGTTAAGCATTTTTATAAAGACAACTCTCGCTCTTAGAATATTTCCTGTGTTACGGGGGACCTGACAATCACACTGAAAATGTACACAAAAACACCCACTATTCGTGTATCACACATTTTTTTGTCTCGTGTGGGAATCGAACCCGAGGCTTCTGCTGGCTCAGCGGTCAGGATCACTATACCAAAATGTGACCACACGCCTTATCGATAAAAAACAATAAAAGAAATACTGTCATAGTACACCGCACGACTAAGTAAGTAAGTATAACATTCATTAAAATACACTTACGGGTAAATACTTCGGCCCGACTAATTACGAAACCGAAACCGTATTGACCCCTAGTTCTTATTCTAATAGTATATAATAACTGAAGAGGGTATAAACCAAATCGTTTATTCACAAAAACCCCCGAATCGTTACAAAAATATACAAAACAGAACAGAAATCTTGGCACCATTCGTACTTGCACATAACATAAAAAGGATTATAAGGGTTGGCGCACACTTACACAATTGCGGTGCGGCGATTAATGCGATCACGCTTCGATTCAAAAATGAATAATTAACTTAAACATAATTAAATCATGAAAAAAAGAGTTATACATATAACATGATGTTTACCTATTTTCCTACCGCAATGGTATTTTTCTTTTTACTAGCTTTAGATATTAGAAAACCGATAAAAACGTTATTTCAAATCTTTTAGAAAAATATATTTTTTATGATCACTATAAAATTATTATTATTTAAATTATCAACGCTCATACGTTAATCAATATTAGCATAAAGTTAGTTATTTTAATTCAAATAGCAAAGGTATAATCAGAAAAAAAATGGGAAGAATGCTCTCTTAAAATCCAAAATAATAGCGATTCGTAATTAATACGCTTTCTATATATATAATATTTTTTTTAACACGCCAATACATTATTATTATAGTACATTGTTTTTTTATGTATATATAAGCCTACCATAATGACTCCAATCTGTCTGATGGAAAGCACACTTATGTGTAGTCCAAGAGTGGTGGTCACCATCCTCATTGCAGATATTGAGGAAAAACTAATATTAGTCTTTATTAGAACAACAGAAGAAAACACCAAAAGTTTTAAATTTTTTTGTTTGTCTGCTGTCTGTATGATTGTACGTACACGCATCACGCAAAAACTACTGCATGGAATTGAATGCAGTTGTCACATATGTATTGCTAAAGGTTTAACTTTAGTAGTGTCTCTGCAATAATAAAAATATAGATACTTGATTCAAAATTTCGCGTACGAAGTAGCGTGCCAAAGCTAGTCAATAATATATACATAAGCATAATTTGAATAAGACAAACCAAAACAAAAAACTTAAAAAAAAAACAATGTCAAATCAGCGATAGTAATCGTTTTATTCGCCCCGCCCCTTGGCAGGTGTGCACTGACCCTAATGACAACTCCGTATACATAATATTTGTAATAATGTATATATATATATATAATAGTATTTACAAATGACTCGTGTGATGATTACATGTCTTAAGACCACGTTTCTATAACGGCTATAAAATATTCTCTTTTTAAAACCAACCGGTATCGGTGTTCCCTGAAAGAAAAAAGTTGATGATAGATTATTGCAATTAAGAAAGATTTAATTTTTTAAAATTTACAGTTAATTAAAAATTATTTGCATATTTGAAACATTTTAGTAAATTTTAATATTAATTCGAAGGATACATATTATATGCTAATAAAGATTTTTAATACATACATACATCTGTATACTACGATTTATTCTCACTTACGTAATAAGGGGCAAACCTAGTGTCGTCATCCCGGCACTTAGGGAATTTAATGGGTAAATTGGAAGTATACATTGAAACGGAATGGAAGAAAGGAAAGGTCGGATTGAAAGGATAATAAAGGGGATATTGCTAATATGGATAAATTCAGAGTATAAGTAACAGGGCGAGTAGATCAGGCTCACCTACACGTGTACAGGCGTGTGCGTAAAGGATCAGGAAATCAGTGTAGTGAGAATGTAATGAGTGTGTTACCTATGGGGGTCTACAAGAGGATGTAGTGTGTGTGTTACCTGTGGTCTACAAGAGGATGTAGTGTGTGTTACCTATGTGGGTCTACAAGAGGATGTAGTGTGTGTTATCTATGTGGGTCTACAAGAGGATGTAGTGTGTGTTATCTATGTGGGTCTACAAGAGGATGTAGTGTGTGTGTTACCTGTGGTCTACAAGAGGATGTAGTGTGTGTTACCTATGTGGGTCTACAAGAGGATGTAGTGTGTGTTATCTATGAGGGTCTACAAGAGGATGTAGTGTGTGTTACCTATGTGGGTCTACAAGAGGATGTAGTGTGTGTTACCTATGTGGGTCTACAAGACGATGTAGTGTGTGTTACCTATGTGGGTCTACAAGAGGATGTAGTGTGTGTTACCTATGTGGGTTTCCAAGAGGATGTAGTGTGTGTTATCTATGTGGGTCTACAAGAGGATGTATAGCGTGTGTTAACTGTGTAGGTCTACAAGAGTATGTAGTGTGTGTTACTTATTTATTTATTTATTTACACTTCCTGCATTTCATTGCATGGGGCGAACTTAATGCCAGGAGGCATTGTCTTCCAGTCAACCCTTGGGTGGTGCAGAGAGGGTCTAGGCAGGTGCATACACACAAATTCAATGAATAGCCAACCGAAAGTTACACACACAATCAAATATTACAGATAAAACCATATACATACAAATATATTTAGATATATAAATACACAAATATATACATACATACACATATAAAATTTCTTTGAGGGGGAGTCATGAAGAAATTTCTGCTAACTGCTTTAAATAAAATTTGCGAACGTTAGCTTTGAAAGTGTCATGGTTAGTGGACATCCTAATCTCAAGAGGAAGCGCATTCCATAACAGAATAGACTGAACAGAGAATGAAGAATGAACAAGGGAAGAGCTATGTGTAGGACTAAGGAGTAAGCGGTTGTGTGAAGACCGAAGATCTCTGCTGTGCTTAGATGATAGCATATGAACTTGTGAAGTGAAATAGGAAGGGGAAGTTGGGCTGTTAAGAATGCTGAACAACATAGTCGAAGCCCGTAGGCTTCGTCGCTGACGTATAGGTAGCCATGACAGCTGGGTTCGATGTGCAGACACATGGTCGTATTAACGGAGACTTATGTGGGTCTACAAGAGGATGTATAGTGTGTGTTACCTGAGTGGGTCTACAAGAGGATGTAGTGTGTGTTACCTATGTAGGTCTACAAGCGGGCGAATGCAGGTCGCGGTCGGAGCCACCGGCGAAGCTGATGTTGAGCAACATCGCTTCGAAGGGGTCGCTGCGCATGCGCTGCTGGTTGGCCGTCGCCGCCGACCCGCTGTCACGGATAACTCGTGACTCCTCCTGGCCGTCCTGGGGGAACAAAATAGTTTTTATAATACTACAGTCTTTATAATATTATATAAAGATGGGCTAGACAAAATCCGCAAATAGTACGTGCGAGGCAGCCTTTGGTGTGTCGGCAACAAGATGCAAGATGCGATGGTATAGTCAGTGAAGAGACGGCTGCCGGACTACGTTGATACGTGACTTAGCACTACAGCTCCCGGTCGCTTAAAGGAAGGAGAGAGGAAGCTTAAAAACCAGATGATACGAAGAAGTGCAAAGTCACCGAAGACGATGTCCAGGGTATTTCGATGTGGAAAGGGAAGATAAGGAAAGCTGACGCCACCAACATGTTGGATACATGTAGGTTTAGACTAGAGTCTAAACGGTTTAATGAATTACTACATAGCACATTTTTACAATTAAAATGGGTAACCCTCCATAAACAACATCACACACATAATACAACACATATACAATTTAAGATACCAACAAGATCTGTGCGTATTCACCAACTGTTTTCCATTCCTGCTAGCAATAATAATATATCTCAAAATAATACAATCTCTCTATGTATTTCCAGGACGACATTTTACACAACAGCCTCAATGTATATGAAAGTATTTTATTTAAAGCTTGTACTGTACAAAAAGATAAAAACTCTAAACCTTATATTGTTTATATTACTGACTTTGAAAGGAGGGAAAAGATGGTAAGGAAAGAGAAGGGAAGGTTGCCTCCAGTTACTCACTTATTCGGTGAATCAAAATCCAAGCATTGTTTGATAATCGGTTTTCTGTAAGGCCGTGGTATTGCTCCGGTTGAGCCGGCCAATACTTACGTGCGAATGGCTCTATATCTTAAAAAAATTAAGGATAAAGTGAAACATACCTCAGGCCTCGGGCTCCAAAGTCTGACGACGGTCTCGATCCCACTAGTGGCCAACAGGAACGTGGAGGGGTGGAGCTGTATACAGTTGAGTATGGAGTCGTCTCCGCGTAAACACCTGACGATGTTACCAGACTTCCGACACCAGATGAACATACTGCCATCGTCAGAACTGGAGGAATAATGCCAATATATCAGAAACACACAAACAAATAAATAATATAATCTTACTTTACTATTACATTCATATATGTATACACTCACGCCTGTATAACCGAAGGTGTAGGCACAGGCGTAATTTAAGCCGATTTTTGAAGATGTCAATTTAGTCCGTCATCTGGCCACTTTTGGGCAACTAAATGGGCAAAGTTGGAGTATGTTGACAGGAAAGGGAGGAAAGAAAGGGATATTACTTATACAGATGGATTGGGGAATACAAGTAATAGGAATAAAGGAGATCAAGGGAGTATGTGTGTAAATGTTTTTTTTTCTTTTTTTATAGGAGGACAGACGAACTGAGGAGTCACCTGACGGTAATAATCAAATCAATCAATAAAGAATACGACCTTCGTCTATTAGTCGAAAAATTAAAATAAAACATACAAATGCGTACAATCAACATCAAAATGTTCATTTCAGGTATTTCAACGCTCGCTTTAGCCTGTACGGGTGCTGTAGTCTTGACAGCAGGCTGGAAGAGCTTATAGAGAGCTTATAGAGCTTATTTACCCCAGGAGTTAGTATGCCTAATACACGTGAGTGAGTGACAACCACCGTTCATCGACACCTGCAACTCGAGAGTCGTAAGTGCGCTCGTCGTAAAGGCGGGCGCCTTTGAGGGTGATGAGGGTTGAGGGGATGCGGGGAGGGGAGAGGGACAGTCGACCGGTCGAGACTGGGCTCATTCGTGCCTAAGCATGGCTATACCTCTGTCTACTGTATATATGGATATCTAAAATAAATAAATAAATTGTCCGTTTCTATCGCACGCTAAAAAAAGGAAAATTAACCCTTGTATTATGTGACGATAGAGAACGATATCTGCCGTTACAGGTCCCTGCACATACTTTTTGTATTATGAATCTTAAGTGCCGCGGTAACTTTTTTTCGGGTCATCTGATGGTAAGTGAACCCTGTTTTTAACTTCACCGTATGAAAGTAAAAATAAAAGTAAGTTACCCAGCTGCGATGTAGTTGGCCTCAGGGCCAAGGAAATTGGCCTCTTTAATATCAGTGGTGGTGTTGCAGTGTCCCAGGAACCGCTGCGAGTAGTCCAGCGCTGACGTGCGCAACTGACGCTCCAGCAGGCTCGTCGGCTGGTTCTCCTCGGCGTCACCTGCTGCTGGAATAGCAGAACAACCAGGATTACATACATATAAACATCAGGCGTCTCAAACGTTCACTTTTTGCCATCACTTTAGTCCCAATTACGTAATAGGGGGCAAGCATATTGCCATTATCTGGCCACTGTGTGACTGTATATGTACTGGTCTGATCCCTTAATGGCTCTTTACGACATCCACAGGAAGAGATAGTTTCTAATCGACCGAGAACCACGTTGCAACCGACAAACGATTTTTTTTAATATAGGGGGACAGACGAATACAAATCTCCCTTTCTTCTTTCTCTCCCATCTTGTAGCGATTACATTTCCAAAGATTGTTGTCGTCAGACAAAACTCTGTTCTGTGCTGAAAACTATGATTAACATACACCAAAAAGCATTCAACGATTCAATCGAATTGAGAAGTTCTTTTTGGAGATGAAAGAAAAAAGATTAATTTGGCACACAAAAAAACACTTAAATTACTCCAGGAAAAGAGGAAAAAAAAAAGAAAATAATACCATAAACTAGAAAGGTAATAACTCATTTCTGCTTACTGGCAACACCACCTCAACCTTCTGACTAATTGGAAATGGACTGCCTCCATTCAAGGTCATACAGGACAGGGTATTTTATGAAGTAGGTCAAGAAGGAGTTTCGTCTTTTTATTCATTCATAAACAATAAGGAATTTGGAACATTTTTGTTTGCAAAAAACAGCGATTAATTTAAATATTTTATATTGTCAATTTGTAAGTTTAAATTATATAGATTTTCGTAATTCCATTTTAAGTAATAGAAAAAACTAAAATAAAGGCACTATGCATTGCACATTTGAAGTTTTTTTAAGTTTCTGCTTTTATGAAGTCACTATTATGGCGGCTGCGTTTTTGACGTGACTATTTATAGTTTAAATTTAAACATATTTATCTTTATAATAAATAAAGCGTATTAAATAAATGAAGCATAAGCGATATTATTTTGAGTAGATAAAAATACGAGTTGACTATCGAATCTATACGATCATTTTATATAATAATATATTTACAAAAAATATAGAATAATCATTATGTGCATTAAACTATTCTTTTAAATTTATATGTCACATGTTTATTGGCGTCCAGTATTGAGTAAAAAAAAATAAATTTATGGTTTAAGTGTAATAAAACGATTAGTTTTTATATATATGTATATACAGGTTGTCACAGGTGTGGTCCTCTAGTATATATATATATTAGATATATATATATGTATATATATTAGATTTCTCTGTTATATATATATATATATATATATGTCGCGACTGCCACTGTCAATTCGAAATGAAAATGGATCTACAGTGCTTATATTTCGCGAGATTTAGGTCTGCCATGAATAAAACTATAGCTATTTATAAACAATTACGAAGTTGGTTGGTTAAAAATAAAAATGTATTCATTTTTTTTTTAAGTTTATACAACTTTTTGTCGGCCACATGCAACTTAAGCTTATTAATAATCTTAGTAAAGTATGGTTAGATTTCAACATGTAAGCTAATGTTCTGGCCTGAGGGCGAGGGACTCGGCTATCTATCGCCATAGCAGCAGGCCCGAGACAGCGGCACGTGTGGGGGGGGGATAATTTTTTTTGTGATATTAAAATAGAGTGGGGTGATAAACAGAACCATATTGCTATGATAGCATTACACAAAGTGGGTTGAAGTCAAATGCAAATTTTTGCTTTTTTTTGCATTGTGTACCGGGCTATTAATAGGTACAATGAAACCTCTATTTGTGACAGTCCGAAAGCAAAAGATTTTATCTCAGGAAATGAATATAGCAGCTAGAACCATGTCTCGTATTTAAAAGATGACTTAGGACTTGTAGCATATAAGAAAAGCACTGGCCATTGTTTAACTGATAATTTAAAACGAATAGTTTGGTTAAATCAAAGCAATTTCTTAAGCAGTTATTTATCAAGGAGTGACTGAGCCATATTTTTGTGAAAAAGGTTTCAAAACATCAGCACAAGTGTATCAAGATACGATTTTTGAGAAGGATTCTTCTCAGCAAGACTCAGCACTGGGTCATAAAACTCGATCCACATAAGCTTGGTTGGAAACAAAGTGTCTGATTTCATAAGAGATTGGCCGTCGTCTAATCTCTATCTTCATTCACTACATTATGATGTTTGGTCAGTTTTAGAGAGTATGGTATGCTCTAAACGTTACGATAATTTGGAGTCCCTAAAGCAAACCATAAGATTGGCAATAAAGAATTTACTCATGGATAGAGTATGTGATTCTGTTGATCAACTTTAAAAGGACTATTATTTACAATGGAAATAATCGAATGAGCTTCATATATTTTTAATGCTGTTATAGTAGTATTAATGTATAAACTAACACACATTAAAGTAATAAATTAATTATGCAATACAACAATTGAACTTTGTGTAAAAATATTTATGACAAAACCAGGTATAATATACATATCATAGACATAGTACATGCAGACACAGAACAGATGATAGTGCTCATCACGTAATGTCTTGGCCGGAAATCGAACTCACGTTATCTGGCTTAGCGTTCAGGACCACTAGTCTAACCATCAAACAAATCATGTTACCTTCATCAAGTTGTGTCTCCATACTCTCTAAGGCCACGTTGATATCCTTCTGCAGCAAGAAGACAGCGTGACTGTTCGCGTGTCGGGGGAACTTGTCCTTGAAGTACAGCAGGCACTCGTGGGCCTCGCGTGCTTTCTTCAGGTCCATCAGACCCTTGGCGAGACGGAAGTGGGACTTCACGTGGGATGAGTCCAGTTTTATTGCTTTGTAACAGTCTTTTATCGCCGCGTACGTGTCTCCTGACCTGAGATTACATGTAAATATGAAATTTGTATAAACAAATAACAATAATAACTACAACTTAATTTATTTACGGTATAGGGGACATACGAACAGACGGGACAATACTTTTATATTGCGTATAAGTACGCAGCCCGCCGTTAAGGGTGATGAAGGAAAAGGGGCGGGGGTCAAGGGAGAGGAAAAAGAAGAGGGGGAGTTGGGCCTCCGGAAACCTCACTAATTTCGCGGAAAAGCGTTGCTTCACAAGCTGTTTTCTGTGAGGCCGTGGTATCGCACCGTTCAAGCCGGCCCGTTCATGCCTAAGCATGACTCTACCACGTAACTTGTGACTCTCGAGTTCCATGGGCGGCGGTTGTCACTTACCATCAGGTGATACTCGTTTGAACTCTTATACCATAAAAAGAACTTATATTTATACTTATTAATTTTATATTATACAAAAGGTGTTTTGAGTGTCTAAATAATCCAGCTTTAGTTATACTTCGCTTTGTTATAGCATTCGAGTGGACAAGGTTTATTGTTATGATCATATAGCAAATGCTTCGTTGTAGAACACCCTGTATATATAGTATGTTGTACAAGTACATACCAGCCGCGCCTCATGAGCGCGGCGGCCCTGTTGGAGTAGAGCGTGGCGCAGTGCGGACACATCGCGATGGCCTCGTTGTAGAACACCACAGCATTTGAGTACTTGCTCTTGTTCACGAAGTCGTTCGCCTGAAACGTAACAACTCGCTTAACATTTTTGTGCAATTCTGCTGTACTCCTAATTCTAGGAGGCCTACATATTACTTAATAATTTCCCTTTTAACAAAAACAACTGGTACTTCTAGTGAGACCGTTTACACAAAGAAACCAAAAATACCGGTATTTATTTATTTATTGATTTTGATTGCTAAGACAGGATGTAATGACGCTCTCGGACAACAGATGGCGTCCATACAGAAAGTTAAAAATAACTGTCTATGGTATAAATAAATTTTATATAAACAAATAAATAAGTGCTAAAATGATTCGTAATTTAGATGCATTTCTCGTATTCATTAACCAGGTTGACTAGATGTCATGTTTTTTTACTCTGTATATAAAAAAAATGCATTTTTTTTTAAACAAACTAGCGTTTGCCTGAGATTCATACGCGTGGAATTTAGAATCAATTCCTGCGGTAAAATGGACCTAGTACTACATGTATTAAAATTGCATTTAATTCCTTTCAGTAGTTTACGCTTAATGAGCGTACAAACATACCGACAGACAAAAACGTTCCAAAAACTTTGGTTTGGTTTGTGTTGCTCTATTAAAGCGCCTCTATAATCGTTTTTGTTCAATATCTATTACAATTTGATTATATTTATCTATAGATACGTCTATAGATTCAGATACTCAGATCAATACTGATCGGATAAATACGTAAAAACAGCTACATTAATCTAAACTTAAAAAAAATGACCTATCATTATACTGAAAATCTATACAATAACAGTTCAAGTTATACTGGTTCAAAATAGTGTAATCGGTATCAACATCATTATATACATGAAACATCATCACACTATGTGATGATATATCATGTATATGATGATGTTTCATATATGTGTAATGGAACCAGACGAGCTGTTATCTATCAGACAGCAAATAGTCATACAGTGTCCTGATGAAGGCAAAAGGTTTGTCTTTTATTACGTAAGTACGACAAAATTATAGTTTGCAATAAGTGGACGTTTGGAACACCTCTACTTACCCTTTTGGCTATATATAATAAATTTCTTACCATTTCCTTTAGTTGTCTAACTCTGTCAGGCAGCTGTGGTTGTGGCTCCACGGCCCCGGTGGTACCATTAGTGCCATTCTTGCCTTGCTGCTTACCCTCCCCCTCTCTGTTGCCGTGGTTGTGTTGGATAATGAAGCTTTCCACCAACACAGGCCTCCGAGCTGAGTTTATGTCGAACAGATATATCTATAAAATAAAGTGAGATACATATTATTTGTTTGTTTTGTTACATAGAACAGCTCGAATGGCAGTACTGGAACTAGAGCTTTTGACTATTTTACTTTGAGATCTCAGACTTCCAGGCAGCCGTTAATAGACAGGCAATTCCATTTGAATTTGTCGGATAATTATGATGAATGCAATTTTCAATACCGTTAGAATATAAAGGCCGGCAACTTATACTATAGGGGGACAGACGAACAGACGGATCACCAAATGGTAAGTAACAGTGGTAGAGTGGCAGATGCTTAGGCACGAATACCACGGCCTCACAGGAAAACGGTTGTGAAGCGACGAGTGCGTTGCATTTCTCCGAAATTAGTGAAGTTTGAAGAGGCCTCACACACCCGTCTCCTCTTTCTTCTCCCCCTCTCTTCTTTTTCCTCCCCGCATCCCCTCACCCCTCAAAGGCGGGCAGCGTACTTGTGACTCTCGAGTTGCAGGTGTCCATGGATGGCCGTCGTCTCTTACCATTTGGTGACCCGTCTGTTCGTCTGTCCCCCTATAGTATAAATTGCCGGCCTTCACCTGCATTATGTTCACTATTCCGTTCCTAAGAATGACCGCATGGTATATTATAATCTATATTATTCCTCAATATACTCTATCCAACACAAAAATAATCATCCAATCGCTCATGTCAAGCAATGGTTGCACGGATGGCGCAGTGGTTCAAGTGGTCGTCCCGCTCGCCACTACGCTGCCGCACCGAGTGTTGGCGGTTCGATCCCCACACGGGACAACACTTTGCGTAATACTTAAATTGTTGTTCTGAGCAGGGTGTTCTTTGTGTCCGTTGTTTGAATGTTTGTAAAGACCCTGCGATACTGGAACTATTCGTAGTGAATGAATGTTATTTTTATAAATATAAAAGAGATTGCACATATAAGCTCATTAATATAAACAAACAAACAAAACCTCTTTCGCTTTCATTAATATGGACTATCTACTTAATAATTATACCTGTTCAGATCCCAGGTTAACCAGTAACTCATTGCCGTCGTGACTAAACGCGACATACGTAGTCGCCTTCTTAGGAAACGTGTGTTCGTTCGGTTCCATAGACAAGTGACCTGAAAACATTATAATAACATTTTAGAGCCATGCTGGGGCACGTATGGGTCGAAAACCAGTCGACAAACAATACGCTAACAATATGCATTGTATTTACCGAGTGAGTGAGGGTACCCATGGCCCCTCCCCCTCCTACCCCCACATCACCCGCCAAGGTGGGCTGCGCTTTTGCAACTCTCGAGTTGGCAGTGAGTTGATAGGCGTCGATAGTTACTTACCATCAGGTGATCCGTCTGCTCGTTTGCGTCACCCTATGCCATACAAAAAAAAAACAATGTATTGCCAGATTTGTACTCTTTTTTTATACTATACAGACGAACAGACGGGTCACCAAATGGTAAGAGACAACGGCCATCCATGGACACCTGCAACTCAAGAGTCACAAGTATGCTGCCCGCCTTTGAAAGGTGAGGGGATGCGGGGAGGGAAAAGAAAAGAGGGGGAGAGGAAAGAGGAGACGGGTGTGTGAGGCCTCTTCAAACCTCACTAATTTCGGAGAAATGCAACGCACTCGTCGCTTCACAACCGTTTTCCTGTGAGGCCGTGGTATCGCACAGGTCGAGCCGGCCCATTCATGCCTAAGCATGGCTCTACCACTGTTAAGTCTCAACTTATACCTATTCTAGTGGTCTCTCTAGACACAGGAACTACAGAACATACGAGTACTCGACCTTCTGCAACTCTTCCCCAGGGTCCCCTGCCCCTCGCCTATTCTGAGAGGTAAACGAAGGAGGTCCGGATGTCTTAATAAAGCTGATCCAGGATTCCTCCTATTTTAGTTGTGCTAACGTTTGCACACCTTTTCAACGAGAACTCCGGCTGAATGACGGCAAATTTATATATATTATATATATATATATATATATATATATATATATATATATATATATATATATATATATATATATATATATATATATATATATTTATTTATTTATTATATAAAAAATATTGCACTAGACTCCTGCAGAGCTTTGTAGCAGTTTTCGCAGATAGATAAAAAAATATTAAAACACTGTATACGTGCACAAATACACGTACACAAATCACTTTAAATACTATATAAGTATTATACAGTGATTTTTTAGTATTCACACGAATTCACACAGTAGATTATTTGATGATATTGTGTGAGAAATCTATTCTTTGTGTTACTATGAAGTATGAAATATTTACTTTGAAGTTTGTATTGGAGTTTCTTGCTTGTTGTTCTCACTAAGATCTACGTATTGGAACAGGCAACTAGCTTCATGACTGACTTAGGCTGACAGACTTCCTCTCTTGACAATTCAAAAGTACCTATGACTGGTTCAGTTGAAATAAACGATTTTAATTTTGATTGATTATCTAGACACATTGCACTACTTGTGCGCTACGTATTTTATTGTTGACCTTGAAATGACCTTGAAAATGAAACATTTGTATTATCCCGTACAATCCGTTATTGATAAAATCGTACATTCATGAATGTAACAGGAATACATACCCGGTGCGAAGTAATGCACAGCGCCCTTTGGTATATTGTTGTCGGGGTCCCCGTGGCCTGCCCTCGAACATCGCAGGTTCTGTCTCTCCCAGATCTGGCGCGAAGAGGACGTGTTCACCTGTTCACCACCGTACTAATAAATATAAGATTAAAATTAATATTTGCGTTTTATCTGAAAATGAAACGCTTACTAATTTACTTGACCGTTATTCGAAACTTATACATACATATTGCTGTCTCTTTCTATCCAATGTCGCACTCGTGTTATTTATGGTCAAACTCAGATAAATTACCGATGAATATCGCCAGTTTAGTTTCTTACACAACATCACGCGCTTATAAGTTATAAGGCTACCTCGTCGCCAATTGTTATATCGAAAACAAACGACCGTCTTGTCGTAGAATCACTTTATTAATGAACGCGCTCGCTCCGACATGCCGCGCTTGACACCCTTGCGTACAGGCTACAATAAGCAGGTGGTATATTTATACATCTCATCTCATCTCAAATACCTGGTTTCCAGCGGACTTTGGTATCTGAGTTTTTTTTTATGGTATGTGGGGACAAGCGAGCGGCGGATCACCTGATGGTAAGTGCTTCCTCCGCCCATGAACACTCGCTACTTAAGAGTCACAAGAGTGCTTCTGCTTTTTAGGGGAGGGGGGGAGGGGAAAGAGGGAAGGGAAAAGGAGTTAATCTTCCGGTGACCTCACTAACTCGGTCACACAACGCAAGCATTGTTTCCGGTTTCCTGCGAGGGCGTAGTAATACATCGGTCGAGCCGGCCCATACGTGTCGAAACTTGACTCTCCCACGTTAAGTTTTCTCTTCCATGGCTCTCCCACGTAAATTGAATTCCTTTTATAGATTCACGTATAACAGTATCAAAAATAGTTTAAGCAGCCATGTGCTAGTGCAATGCTAATGTACAAAGGCATACGTTATTCCTATATTTGAAGGTAGAGTCGTCTGTCTAAAAGCCCACGTCCAGTAAACTAAAGCATACTAAACTTCATTCATTCATGAGATTTGTTTTCAATGAGTCGTTTGTTCGTTATAAGAGTTGTTGTGACTTTAGCTTTGATCGTGGTTACAACAAACTATTTAGGAACATCAAGCTATTGCAATGTCTTAACCTAAAAATTATGAGCCTGTTCCATAAAGGACAATGTGACCCTCTTTCTCACTCTCTGATATATAAAAAATCGACCCTAGCACAATATTTATATCTTAAGAAATTGGTGTTATTCAATGAAATTTTTAAACTATGTTAAGTACTTATTATTTTCCTACGAATAACACACTCTTCACATGTTTTAGTTTTTAGTTAAGGTAACATCACACTGATGTGACACACATGTCACATTACTAATAATTTGAACACCTTTCAACAGCTTGCAAGAACTGCTAATATATACAAATATAAACAAATATTTTTTTTTTTAAATAAATGAAAAAAAAACCTTTGATCTCTATTTCAATATATGGAAGATTTATTTGTACTGCACCACTCATCACTAATCTAGAATTTTCATATAATATTAATTAAAAAAAACAAAAATATTTTACCTGTAATTTCGCCAGTTTTATCATCCTGGTGTCATAGAGCCTGACATAAAAGTCGTTTGCCCCAACAGCTAGCTGGTAGGGTCGGCGAGGATTGACAGCCACACACTTAGCTTCAGCATACCGCCCCAAGTGGTTCAACAAGTTGACCAACACGTTGCCGGAGTCGGGGCTGCACTTGTGTGAGGTTCGGAGATCATGTTGGCTGCAAGAGAGTACATTATTATTAAGAAAACCTCATATGTACAAGCTCAAACACATATATACATATACTCATAAAAAACAACACGCCTTTTTGCGCAGTAGGGTAAAAATCATACTAATCTTTATTCTAATACTACTAGCTAGCTAGATAAAATGTGTCTATGTGCTACTTCAGATTATTTTACCAAAAAAAGATGTATATGAAAATATACTCTTTATGGTTAGTAATCCGGCTAAAAAACTCGCAGCGCGGTTGGCCCAGAATGCCCAATAATACACTACTTTGGTTAATTACAATTGTATCTGCTATTTCCTTAAAAGCCTATTTCCCAGAATTTGAAGAACAGAACTTTTGAATCTCTGGGTGACAATTACACATACATATGTATATACACTTCAGAGTAATTCTTTAGTATGCTCAAAAATAGACTACATTGCGATTTTAATAATAAGGATGGCACGATTAACATTTGTCGGGCATGTCATAGGTGAAACCCTCAGGCATATAATTGACGGTTGGTCTCGTCTTGCAAATGGTGAGTACTTGCACAGACATAACCAAGTGGCCAGGATAGTCCACCAACAACTTGCTTTTAGATATAACCTTGTGGATGTCGAGTTACCGTATTATAGGTATGTGCCCGATCCAGTTCTTGAAAATAGTCGTGCAACATTATATTGGGATCGATCTATCATCACTGACAGGACTATTGTTGCCAATAAACCTGATATAGTGGTGATAGACCGACTAGAGCGCCGAGCAATGATTGTAGACATTACCATTCCACATGACGACAATCTCATAAAGGCTAAAAAGCTAGATAAATAAATAAAATATTTGGATTTAGCCCATGAGGTCGACATGTAGGATGTGAGTTCTGCAATCATTGTGCCGATAGTCATATCAGGTCATGGGTTGATTGCTAAGAGCCTCGACCAACATCTGCAGAGGCTCACGTTACACAGCTGGGTTAAGGGCCTAATGCAGAAGGCAGTCCTTCTTGATGCGGCTCGTATTGTGAGGAGGTTCCTGTCTCTGGGGCCCTAACCACCGGTAGCTTGGTCCCTGTACCCGATACCGGTGGCGCACTATTATTTATATTTTTAAAGATATCTTCGTTGTTTTTCTATATTTAAAAATGTTTATATGTATTTTAAGTGAAATAATGAGAATGATGATAATAAAATATTCTTTACTCTACACCAAAAAATATATACAGAAACATATGTATATCATAACAGAAAAAAGAAATACACAATGGGCGGCCGAATCGCTAATATCTTCTAGGCAACCTTAGGGTCGACAGGAGCGTGATGATATATCATACATATATAATCACGCTCCTGTCCTACGTGGGTTTTGGTGTTAAAAGATAAAGTGGAGCTTCATTTTTTGCTTCTGTGCAATCTGTCAATGAGTTGCATATGTATATTTAGCTGTATTACATGGCAAAAGTATTTATACATACATATATACATATATATATGTATAAACAACAAGAAATAGGAACATATATTGTTTGCCTTAAATACCGTTCAACACTCCTACCTATCATAGTAGTCACATGCCATTATAATAATTAAAAGGAGGAGAAATTCCTCAAAAGACACCTCACATATTCGAAATAAATCAATCAGTTTATGCTCTAGACGCACACAAAGATTAAATCATACATACAATATAACCCCTTTCCTTGCTTTGTCGTGTAACAATATACAAATACAAAGCTACTAGCTAGTGTTGAAAGTTTTTTTCTTGAACACCCACAAGTCAATAGTCACAAGTGCGTGGCCGGCCTTTTAGGTAGGAGTACGCTCTTTTCTGGAAGGTTTGAAGGTCGATCGGTCCGGAAATACGGCAGGCGACAATTTGCTAGACATATATGTATATACCACCACTATATATATATACTTACAGAATAAGGCCATCCTCCCCAGCAGACCATATGAGATGTGGGTTGTCGGGGGCAACGGCGAGTCTCTTCACCCTGGCGCAGTGACACGTGCACTCCAGGAGTGGAGAAGTGCCTCGGACATTCCGTACGCGGACTGTACCGTCCGCTGCGCACGTTGCTAAGACATCCGGGGAGAGGAACTGAAAATAATAGCTCATATAATGATATAGTTCATTTCAGTTGCCTTCTACTGTTGTGTGTTTGTTTTGTGAATCGTTATGTATATATTTTTATTATATACATACATTCATGCCTATATCCACGAAGGGCAGTAGGCAGAGGCGTCTCATATGTAATTTTTTATTGCAATACTAAAACTAATAATATTTAGTATAACCTACTACAAAGAAATATACAGGAAAACTTTTAAAATAGAGGTCTTTTAAAGCCATCATTTAGTCAAATCCACGTAATAGGGGTCAAGTCTATTACCACCACACCCTTACCTACATCACCCTTCGGGAATTAGGTGGGCAAAATTGAAGTTTATTGAAAGGGAAAGAGAGGATTGAAAGGGAAGGGGAAGGAAAAGAATATAGCTGGAACAGATAGACTGGGGAGTATAAAAAATAACTTAAGCAAGTCAGGGTCGCATGCCTATAACTCCAACTGGCTCGTGCCGGGAGATTCGAGTAACGTGTTAATACAAATTTGAAAAATCAATTATCGCGATGACATGATAATTGACAACAAATGTTTGACGGTAATAATTATGTTTTGCGAAGGATGTCAAAGTAATCAACAAGCAATAGTTAAGTCAATTGTTTGGCTGGTTTGTTTTGTATTTTTTTTTTTAAGATTTCTTTGATGGATTTATAAAGGACACTAGGATTAATTCCTTTACAAACATCAAACAACGGACACAAGAACACCCGGACTCAGAACAACACTTAAGTATTACACAAAGTGTTGTCCCGTGAGAAAATATAAGCCACAACACTCAGCGCGGCACAGTGGTGGCGTGGTTACCACTTAAACCATACCATAGACATATGTATGTAGTAACAAGTGCAAGTATAACGTCTTTTACACCACACAAATGAAATTACTATACAATAATACTTAAAATGTAGCTTTATTTATTTTACATTTGTTTAATATTATCAACTGTTATTCTAGTACAGAGAGACAGTAGATGGCATTGTTATCAAGCCTTGATTGTTAAGATAATATAATTTAATAAGTTATTTATTTGAATAACATATTAATTATATAAGTTAATTTTAATACATTAACAAAATCCTTAGAATAATAATCATAATAATAATAATCACGTTTATTTGGAACTAAAAACAAATACAAAAACAAAAACAAAATGGAAACGATGATAGCTGCAAAAGTATGAAACTGTGGCACAGCTACCAACGCCCCCCTCCTGGCAGGAAAGTAGGTTGTTCCAGAGAAACACTTAAATTAAAGAAAGTTTTTCAAAGCATATAATAAAAGTATTTTAAATAAAGAGGTAAAGTGTTTAATGAATGGATATGTGCTTGTGTGTATGTGAATATGTGGTTTGTATGGTTTGTTTTGTGTGTGTGTGTATGTGTGTGTGTGTGTGTATGTGTGTGTGTGTGTGTGTGCGTGTGTGTGTGTGTGTGTGTGTGCGTGTTGTGTGTGAGTGTGTGCGTGTGTGTGTGTGTGAGTGTGTGCGTGTGTGTGTGTGTGAGTGTGTGTGTGAGTGTGTGTGTGGGTTTTGTTTTTATTATAGACTTTAGAGCTTATGTGTCTAAAATGCCGACTTGCGGCTACGGTTCGCGGAAATAGTGATGTGTAGTTACGCGGAATAAGTGATTGATTTGTTTTTAAAATCAGTGTTTGAATATTTCTGTAATAATTTAATCACTATACACAAACTATACACTATACATAACATCGATATATGACGATTTCCGCTTTTACTTATTAGAACTTGATGAATAATTATTTATATGTTTATAAATAACCATTTATAAATATTTTAGATGTAAGTATTATGTCTGAAATAATATCAATATAAAAATCACAATATGATGAATCGCACCCATATACACTTTTAGAGTCCCAAACCGCTAGAGATGGATAACTTCAGGTTTATTAAAATGTATGAAAATTCGCTATTAATTACACATAAAATCTAATATGAATCTGAACAATGACGTAATTATGATCATATATCTACGATACAGGAACTTTTGGGAATACGAAAATAACTTATTAAAGAATGTAGTAAAAAGCAACAACAATATAATGCTGTGCGATACTCTAACACTGGTATCTTATTCGTTATCGCAATGCACAACAAATAATTACACTTGGATATAGACATACGCTCACGTCTGTATTCCCGGTCCCAGTGACGTGATAGGGCCAAGCCAGTTGCCGTCAACCGGGCACTATGTGACTGTATATATACTGTCTGATTGATAACAGTCCGATCCCTTAGTAGCCTTTTACGACACCCACGGGAGGAGACTTGCTGGCCCTATTGCCGTCAACCGGGCACTGTGACTATATATATACTGTCTGATAGATAACAGTCCGATCCCTCAGTCGCCTTTTACGACACCCACGGGAGGAGACTTGGTGGCCCTATTGCCGTCAACCGGGCACTGTGAGACTGTATATATACTGTCTGATAGATAACAGTCCGATCCCTTAGTCGCCTTTTACGACACCCACGGGAGGAGACTTTGTGGCCCTATTGCCGTCAACCGGGCACTGTGAGACTGTATATATACTGTCTGATAGATAACAGACCGATCCCTTAGTCGCCTTTTACGACACCCACGGGAGGAGACTTGGTGGCCCTATTGCCGTCAACTGGGCACTGTGTGACTGTATATACACTACCGTCCAAAAGTTTGGAAGCAACAAGATAAAATCAAATAAAATAAAAGTAAGCCATCTTAATTTTTTTTTATTGATACAGAATTAAAAAAATAGACAAAACACACTTCTACAACAATGAAATTAAATAAATAATATAAAAATTAAATTAAATTTTAGCTTCATCGAAGTGTCCACCCCTCTCTTTAATTACCTTCTCGCATATTCTAGGCATCCTACTAATTAATTTCATAAAATACTGTTCATCTAACTTCTTCCATTCGCTCTGTAATAGTTGCCACAAATGTTCTGAGCTCGTAGGAGATTGATTTTTCACCCTTCTATCTAGTTCATCCCAAACAAGTTCAATGGGAGAAAGGTCAGGTGATTGAGACGGCCACTGCATGATTTTCACATCTTTTTTCTTCCTTAAAAAGTTCTGGCACAGTTTGGACGAATGTTCAAACTGTGCCAGAACTTCGGGTCGTTATCTTGCTGAAAAACGAACCCAGGACCAATAAGATTCAGTCCACTGGGTATGGCGAAATCCTTAAGAATTTTCAAATAGCGTTCCTTGTTTAGTTTTTCGGTTATCCTCACAAGACTTCCGAGTTTATTGTTGCCGAAACACCCCCAAACCATGACATTACCACCACCATGTTTGATAGTAGGCACTGTACAAGCTTCTGAAGCTCTCTCTCCTTTAGATCGGCGCACAAAAACACGTCTATTGGACCCGAAAATCTGAAACTTCGATTCGTCACTCCAAAGAACTTTTTTCCATTGGTTTATTGTCCAGTTTTTATGTTCCTTTGCCCATTCTAGTCTGTTTTTCTTATGCCGAATTGTTAGTTTTGGTTTTTTAACTGCAACACAACCTCTTAGCCCCGCAGACAGTAGTCGTCTTTTAACTGTTGTTATTGACACGGGTGTTCCTCGCGTTTCATTCAGAGATGCGGTAATTTGTGGTGCAGTTAAGCGACGATTCCGTTTAGAAAGAACTCTGATGAAGTTATCCTCTTGACTTGTAGTGGATTTGGGCCTACCAGACCTTTTTCTATCTTCATTTTTGCCAGTTTCTTTTTTTCTAGCGAGGGTGTAGTGGACACCTTTACAAGAAATTCCGAGTTTTTTTGCGATTTGGCGTTCACTGTAGCCTTCCTCACGCAGAGTACAAATAGCGCTTCGCTGTTCAAGTGTGATTTGCTTGCGTTTTGCCATTTTCAATAAAAAAAGACGGTCAAGGAAGTAGTCGAAATCTTTTGAATACAGACGATGTTAATATCACAACCTTCGCGTTCTAATGCTCAAGTGTGACTAAATAAGGTCCAAAAAAGATAAAACTACAAAATATTTTCAATAAAACCGCATCAATGCATGAAAGAAAGTCCCCGGCGGATGAAGTAATAAAACACGTGTTTCGTCAAAATCCAGGAATTTGTTAAAACTCAAGGAATATGCACTAGTAATCCTTTTGTTTTGTGTTAAAAAATCACAAAAGGTCATAAAACTTTATTTTATTGCTATTATTTACCGCAGGGAGTCGGCAATCTTTTTTGTTTGAAATCAGGTGTGCTTCCAAACTTTTGGACGGTAGTGTATACTGTCTGATAGATAACAGTCCGATCCTTTAGTCGCCTTTTACGACATCCACGGGAGGAGACTTGGTGGCACCATTGCTGGCAACCGGGCACTGTGTGACTGTATATATACTGTCTGATAGATAACAGACCGATCCCTTAGTCGCCTTTTACGACACCCACGGGAGGAGACTTGGTGGCCCTATTGCCGTCAACTGGGCACTGTGTGACTGTATATATACTGTCTGATAGATAACAGTCCGATCCCTCAGTCGCCTTTTACGACATCCACGGGAGGAGACTTGGTGGCACCATTGCTGGCAACCGGGCACATGTACCTCACAAATTTAGGGGAAATGCAACACAAGCGTAGCATGCTCTACCAAGATAATAACCAATACTACGTTTAAGATCTATTTATAAAATCTGATCCTGCAATGGAGTGACGTCATACCTCATGTAAATTGTGGTGTTTAACACTTTTGCTTAGATAACGCAAGTAGACGCAGGCAAATTTACTATTATATGAAAGCTACTGAAACGTTTTTATAAATATACATATTTAATAAGAGGGTTGAGTGCGATTGAATATAAACTTTTTGACTACGAGAAAAAAAATTAGTATTATATTTTTCCTAACGTAAGTAATATAAACGTTTTAGTTATCGAGTAATATGGTTACCTGAAGGTATAGAATGTTTAATCCTAATATCTAATAAAAATTGAATTGAATCTCGGAAACGGCTCCAACGATATACATGAAATTTTGTATGCAGGGGATTTCGGGGCCGATAAATCGATCTAGCTAGGTCTCATTTTTAGAAAACGTCGTTCTATCCGTGTTTTCAGGCAATGAAAACCTGCTACAATATCATTAGAATACGAAGGTAAATTTCGCCACCACCTACAATGTTGTAATAGGAAATAGGGTGGTCCCGTAACCAGATTACCCCGGTTCGAGTCCTGATGTTTATTTTATTGTACTTTTTTTTCTCGTTCTTTTACACGATTTACCAAAAATATATATACATATATATATATACATTAATAAGTACCATCCAGGTACTTCTTTAATTAAGTATGAAACATTATGTATTTAAATAAAAGTTCAAAATTGTATCAAATTACTCCTTAATCGATTACTAGTTAAATCCGTATAGGATTTAATTAGTAATCGATTAAGGATCAAATTTGACACTATGTTTAGTGTGGGTAACTGAACATAGTGTCAAATTTGATGCCGTCTGTACACTCACGTCGAGGCACCGCGGCATAGAGTGTACCCGCTACACTCGCTTTATCTCCTCTGCTCTCCGTTCCGAGTCGATTATTGTGTGCAAGTCAAAACGTCTCGCTTAAAAGTAGCAAGGCGGCGGGAACACATGTATACTATGTTCAGTTTAGCTCTATATTAAGGAAACATGCGTGCGTGCGTGGGTATGCGTGCAATTTCTGAACAACGTTTATGATGTTTGCACGTGGAATAATTATAATATCTGATAGCGCATAGGTTAACAGCTGCCGTAACTTGGAACACGTCCATGCAACTGCAACTGCACTGAACAGAGTGCTTGAGTTATAACACGTTTATTTATCTACAAAAGAACTTAATAATAAATAAGATTAAATAAACACATACAAAATATGAATCATGGGTTATCAGTAAATACATGTGATATGTAAATCGTTTGTGCATAATGTATTATAAACAAACTCGTAAAAGGTTAACTTTTAAGTATAAATCTTTACCAATAAATAGACCCTTCCTAGCTTAAGCAGGGATGTTTTATACCTTATAGTATTTTTTCAGATAGTTCACAAAAGACTTAACTTAAACGTCCATTAATTAACAATATATTAACCGGCCCTAGCATGTATACGGATCACCTGATGGTAAGTGATTACCGCCGCCCATGGGACCTGGAATTGAAGAATCAAAAGTGCGTTGCCAGCTTTTAAGATGGGAGTGCTCTCTTTTCTTCAAGGTTCATTCTAGTTGTGAGAGGCAAAAAGCTTCTGGAAAAGTGCACAGGGGTGGAGTGCCAACTTTGCAGGTGACGGGGAGCAAAAATGTATTTATTTAAAACTCTTCCAACATAATACAATGCACGAGGTGGACTTAATGCCACACGGCATTATCTACCAGTGAACCTTTGGTACAGTGAAGCACATGGCAGGTGAAAAAAAATGAAATATTGAAAAAAAAAAGAGAGTTACACTCACATACAAATGCACAAATATACTACATAAATACATACATACATATATATATATATACAATCGTGGTCAACTAATTAGGGACACTCTCTAGTTAATCCAAATTGTGAATTTATTTTTTATTTTCCAACGAGTCTAAACAATATTCCACATCTTTTACATGTAAGTATAATTAGTCATTTATGTGCCTAATTATACAAACAATAACAACTTCTTAAACATTAAACCTCTTTACAGTATAGCTGATAGATGATCACAGTGCTATTTGTTCAAAGAATGCTGGCTGGCCATTTAATTAGGGACACTGAGATATTGCGTTCTAGTTTCAAAATCTGAATCTCAATTATTATTTTCTTTCTTCTCCTATTCTTTGTGGTAGTTTTGGCGGCGGCAATCTAGATTTGTAATTTCAAGTTTTGAGAGTTATTTTGAAGAACAATGGGCAAAAATAAAAGTTGCGATGCAACACTACGAAAAATTATCATGAAGTTTGTCGAGCGTGGTTGGTCATACCGAAGGATAGCAGGATATTTAAATTGTTCAAAAACTATGGTATGCAATGCAGTGCAACATTTCAGGCGCAATAACACAACTTTAAATGTGCCCAGAAAAAAAAGATCGAGAAAAACAACTCCGCAAGAAGATAGAATGATAACCAGGTTAGCTAAGAAAGATCCGTTTCTAGGCTCTATTTTAATTAAACATGAAGTGTTTGGGGCAGACGAAAGAGTCAGTGTATCAGCGAGGACAGTTCGACGACGTCTGGTAGAAGCAGGGTTGTTCGGAAGAGTGGCTCGCAAAGTACCGTTGTTAAAGAAAGAGCATAGAAATGCACGTTTGGCGTTTGCACGTAAATATGGACATTGGACCTACGACCAATGGCAACATGTATTATTCTCTGACGAGACCAAGGTTAATTTGATTTCTTCAGATGGAAGGCAATACGTACGGCGTCCTGTAAAAGCGGAAATGAATCCAAGATTCACAAAAAAGCAGGTGAAACATGGCGGAGGAAACATTAAAATGTGGGGATCATTTTCTGGACGTGGAGTGGGACCTGTGAGGAAAGTTCAGGGTAACTTAGACCAACATCAATACAAGGCAATATTAGAAGAAACTATGCTTCCCTATGCTGAGGAACATCTTCCTATTATATGGACTTTTCAGCATGATAACGAACCAAAACATACAGCCCGTTCAGTCAAGTCGTTTCTTAACAGACAGTCGGTATCAGTGCTAGATTGGCCAGCAAATAGCCCCGACCTCAACCCAATCGAGCACCTTTGGCACGAAATTAAGAAAAAAGTTGCCATTTATCGTACCACAACTTTAGATGAACTTAATGAAGCTTTTTGTGAGGCATGGGCAAACATTCCTGTTGAAATATGTCAGAAACTGATAATGTCTTTGCCACATCGGTGTCAAGCGGTAATTACTAACAAAGGTTTTGCTACTGGGTACTGATTTTACCCGTAATAAAATGAAGTTGTTAAAGAAATTAAAATACTGCAGATTATTAGTTCTGTTTAACTCTATTTTTCATTTTACTTTACTGTTCTTAATTAAATGTCCAGCTACAGAATTGTACCTTAAATTGAATACATGGTTAACCTTTGATATTAAACACTTTTTTATATTTATTTAATCTTTTATTTACAGCCATTTATAGTATAATAATCGGATCAAATTATGCAAATAATAGTTACTGAGAAATCAACAGGGTTTTATATTTATATGTACATAGCCGGTTATTGCTGTCCACTATCTTGAATGTCCTTAATTAGTTGACCACGACTGTATATAGGTGCATATATATAAACTTTAGTTATCGTTTTAAAGTCATGGAAGTATCTCCGTCAACTGTTTCAAATTGAATTCAAGAACTTTCAACGTGTCGCGGTTGGTGGTCATCCTAATCTCAGGAGGGAGCGCATTCAAAACTAAAATGGATTGGACAACAAATGAAGAATGAACGAGAGAAGAGGTGTACGTAGGGCATAGGAGTAACAAGTTATTCGTGGAGCGGAGATCTCTGTCATGGTTAGAACCTAGAAGACTAAGCTGTGAGGTTAGATAATTGGGGGCTGTGGGGGTATGAAGAAGAGAAAAAAAGATTATTTAAGGCATAAAAATTATCCAACCTTATTAAAAATGCCTGCATTTAGAGATGATAAAAGCTTTACTCAGAGTATAAGGCGGCATTTATTTAAACCACATTGCCTGTGGCAATACGGAACCAACCAAACAGTGGTAGAGCCATGCTTAGGCACGAATGGGCCGGCTCGACCGGTGCGATACCACGGCCTCACAGAAAACCTATTGTGAAGTAACGCTTGCGTTCCATTTCCCCAAAATGAGTGAGGTTTTCGGAGGCCCAACTCCCCTCTTCCCCATCCCCCCTCTCCTATTTCCTATCTCCTCATGCCCAATATTCTTTCCCTGCCTGCATCCCTCCATCCCTCATCACCCTCAAAGGCGGGCAGCGCACTTACAACTTGAGTTGCAGTGTCCATGGACAGCTGTTGTCACTTACCATCAGGTGACTCGTCTGTTCGTCTGTCCCCCTATATAAAAAAAAAAAAAAAAAACATTAAGTTTGTGTTGCATTAAAGAAAAGGAACATTAACAAAAACACTAGTAATAGCAATAGCAATGATGATAATTTCTGTATCGCAAGGAACTTGTCAAACATACAAACGACAAACACAAGAACACCAGAACCCAGACTCAGGACAACTACTCATAGATTATACTATTTTTTGTCCTCAGTGGGAATCAACCCTAAAACTACTAGACAAACCTATCAGTATAAATACATTGCCTAATTTACTTTCATACACTCACCACCTTCCATTCATTGTTTACATAATGCCAACCCAAAGTCATTATCCCAGGCTTTAACAATAAACAAGACACTCACAAGTAGGTAGGTAACATTTGCTATCAATGTATGTTCAGAAAATATTTAATAAATAACATTGATTGAGTTACTCTTTTATAATATTAACAATTTGTAGGCTGAAGTAAGCTTAAATAAACTTATTTATGTTCACTTCAGCTTCCAATTTTTGGTAGTGTTAAAAATGATAACAAGGAACTCTACAAAATTCCATCCCCATCATGTGGATGATTGGCACTCCCCCAATGTGTGCTTCTCCAGAAGCTTTTTGCCTTGCACAACCATCCTGTGGAAGAAATTGTCGCCTGCCGCATTTCCAGACCGATATGACCTTCAAACTATCAAGAAAAGAGCATACTCTCTCACTACTATACTTTTTTACGTGGTAGAGCCATGCTTAGGCACGAATGGACCAGCTCGACCGGTGCGATACCACGGCCTCACAGAAAACCGGTTGTGAAGTAACGCTTGCGTTGCTTTTCCACGAAATTAGTGAGGTTCCCGGAGGCCCAACTCCCCTTTTCCCCTTTCCTCTCCCCTCAACCTTCCTCTCCTCTATCACATCCCCTAATCCCCCCTCTCTTCTTTCCCCTCCCCGCACCCCCTATCCCTCATCACCCTTAAAGGCGGGCAGCGGCACTTACACATACAACAAGAGTTGCAAGTGTCCATGGATGGCGGTTGTCACTTACAATCAGGTGACCCGTCTGTTCGTCTGTCCCCCTATAGTATATAAAAAAAAAGACATAATTCACTTTAAAAAAGTAGACATCCATCCATCATAAAGTTTCAGACATTCATAAAGTTTCAGACATTCATAAAGTTTCAGACATTCATAAAGTTCTGGCTTTCTCGTGGATGCCAATGTCAGAACTGGACCAAATTTAAATGGGACCACACGGGAAGCACCATACACCATACAAGCAATAAAAAAAAACATCAAAATTAGTTCACCCAGTCAAAAGTTCTGAGGTAACAAATATTAAAAAAAATATAGTTGTATTGAGAACCACCTCCTTTTTTGAAGTCGGTACTTGGGAGATGGCAATTAGCTTGCGTGAGTATACTACATAAGTGGAACTAAATCATTGTGGGCAACTGAGATGCTCCTGAACATTGGTTAGAAGTAACAAAGGAAGGAAGGGAAGGTTTAGAAGGCAGTTTCTGCAACTCCACATATTTTGCATTGGTAGGAATAAAAGCTAATAATTAATAATAATTTTTAGTTTAGTCTCAATTTCACACTTTTCTAATCAGCTACAATTATTATCACAGTTCCTATTTCTTCAGAGAAGTGGTCATATTTTAAGGTCATACAGTAGCATGGTCTATGTTAGTCACCATGCTACTGTATGACGTTAAAATATTTTAAATAATGGAGACTGAAGTGCTTCTAATAATAAGCAATAAAAAAAATACATAAAACCTTATGATAATACTAAAATAATTACATGGCATCTTTATTTATTGCATCATCAATAACATACTGTGCAGCTCTATCTATCTATGAATATATGTTATTTATCAATACAAGTATTATTCATCAATTCTATAGCATGAGTTGCAGTTTTGTGAGATACAAACCTGAGCAAAACTTTGTAAGTAGTAATCCTATTCAATTTTAAATACATAAGTACTAGATTCTCCTATAAGTATGTTATCGTTAACTCACATGCTTACATGAAAGCACAAAGCAAAATCTAATTATTTACAAGTTAATTAATCTGTGGTCTTCTAATTAATGGTAAATTTAGATACCACAAATTACATTGTGCATTAAGGTATCAAAGATTTTAAGTAGTTTTGTTTGATGAGATACAAATGCAAAACAATGTATTGATAGGTGACTTATATTAATTTTAAATTATTAGTGACTAGTGGAATCCATCATTACAAAATGCTAAAACAAGTTATTGTACCTAAAATTTATAGGTACCCCCAGGTGGTTCCCCCCATGGGTATCATAAAAAGTGAGTAAGTGATTGAACTGTAATCTATCAGACAGTATATATACAGTCCTACAGTGCCTACATGGCAGCAATAGGCTAGACCCCTCTTAAGTAAGTGGGATTGAATTATTGTTGGCAAAGTGGGCTTTAGAGACACAGAATATAGGTGTAATAAGCAATAAAAAAAAAACCTATGATAATACTAAAATAATTACATGGCATGTTTATTTATTGCATCATTATTTATATACATAAACACAAATACAAACAAACAAATGTCCAAATAATATTCTAATTACTAACCTTTACAGAGAAAATATTGCCTGTATGCCCAGTTGCAATGTTCAGGAGTTCTTTGTACCGGAAAGGATCCCACAAAATTACGTGCAGATCGTCTGAAGCCGATGCCAATATCCTTAAATCACATTCAATATTATGACACCAACTCAATAATTTAATTTACTTTATAGGCAATTTATATTACTTACGATCCATCATGGTTCCATTCAAGGCAGTTGACGCATCCCATATGTCCGTGGAGCTCTTTTTCTAGACCCAGTCTGTCTATCATGGGCCTCGTTACCATGAGCCGACTCTGAAACTTTCTGTCGATGTCCCCACGCTCCCTGGCCGCCACCAGGCCTATAGTGCTGCTCGCCCAAGCGGGGTCCTCTCTTCTACCCATTTCTAGAAACTATCTACTCAATATGTCTGATAAACCATCACATTCAGACTATTCACTAAACTAACTAAGGCTCAATCTATAAATATAGTTCAACATCTCACTATTCATTACTATTAAGTGCACGCGAATCTTTTAAAGAAAATAATTGTTTGATTAATGTTAATTACACAAAGAACAAATAAATACCATGAACAAAAAGCTTTATTCTCTGAAAGAAGATAATTCTTACGAAAATAAAAGTAGAGCTGTCAAACAGCTGTCACCGAGTTGCCAGCATTTTGTTTTTAATTTTTTAGATTTGCTTAACCATCCCTTAAGCATATCTTAAAAAAATTGCGAACTAGTTCAGAAAATTTTAGATTATTATTTATATATTTTAAAATGGGCATCATTAATATACAAAAGTATTGACCCTATTAATAGCTCCTTATTAATGTATATTCTAAGTTAACAAAAATCTATACTTAGATATAAGCGCACAACCATTAGTAATTCAGTAGACTTTTAATCAATATGTTCGATTTAAAGTTACAACGGACACTTTACAAGTTTGCTGCTCTATCCAAATTTTATAATAAACTAACTTAATAATATTTAATAAAGAAAAAGGTGGATCAGGTTATGATTTTTAAATTTATTTTAAAAATAAGTTTATTCAGAACCTAAAGGACTAATCACAAAATATGAAGAAAAACGAACGTTTATTTACCTCAATCTTAGTATTTGTAAGTGATTCAAAACATACGTATACTTACATATATGTATTATATGGATGCTATGTATGTTTAACAAATCATAAAATTATAAACATGTACATTAGATTAGAGGTTTCCAAACTTATACTGATGAGGGACCAATTTGATTTTTTTTGTCAGCAGGGACCACGATTTATTAGAAAATAAACTAAATTATCATCTCTATCATGCATTAAAAATATAATTTAAATAGAAAATATAACATATTATAAAGTCATACATTTTGAATTAATGTGTTTTTTTTATAATTTGGCTAATATTGTTGCGCACAGCTACATGCAAAACATCAATTACTTTCAATTAATTTCTGGGTTTGTTTTTATTAATCAACAAATTTGAAAACCCTTGTTCACATAAATAAGTACCTAGACATTGAAAAGAAAAAAAATCTTAAATTTATTTTCACACATACTCTATATAAAACATATAAAGAATACTTAAATGAGACGTAAATTAAAGAAGTAATAACATGAACTACAATAACTCCTAATAGGAATATGTCAAGTATTAAGTGTTGTTAATTTAAAAAAATTACAATTTATTTTAAAAGCGTTTTTAAAGGTTGCTATACATGATTTGGAAAGAAGAACAAGAACCATCTCTGTTTTTTAGATTTTTTCCTAATAATGTGATGAAATTGGTAAAGTGCTAAATCATTAAAACAATAATATATGTTTTTTTATTTAATGTAAATGTCGGAGAGTAGGCACGATCCAGCGGCGGTCGATCCACAATCCCATCATTCAGGTTGTCAGAATTGCCATCCATCGTCACACCAAAAATGTACGCACAGGCAGATAGAATACAGTTGTTTCACTCCGAATCACAAATCAGCTTTATAAAACATAACACGATATAACGTGATAAGGTTTACAGCAAAACGTGGTGATCCCTGCGGAAGGCACACGTCCGACCACGGCGGCAGCTGTCTCTATAATGCCGGCGCGATGCCATTACTAGTAGTGATACCTACCTCTGTACTCGAGGTTACCCGCTCTTATTTTAGTAACATTTAATACTGCTTACAGAATCAACTAAAACTAAACCATTATTATTAAATCAAGCTATGATTTAACTAAGGCGTTATTTAACAATAATGTAATTAAGGATACATAATCACGTCATTAACAAATAATCAGTGCGCCGTCTTTTACATGCAAAGTCCACAGACTCCACCGAATCTGCCATTTTTCTCGCTGCACAGTTTGCGTTCCGATAATCAAATGAACTAAATAAAACTAATCTCTAAACTTAAATACTACTGCTATACTATACTATTTTATAATACTATGCACAGCCCTAACTGTATCTCAACTTCTATCGTAGATTTATTATCTCGAGTCTGAAGTGGCATAACTTTACATATCACTATTATTATATTACACTCGTGTATGATCTGATTGATTGATGAGATCAATGCGAAGTTTGTACATCACTAGTAAAATTGTATTTGTTATGTCAAAAATAAGACATGTCAATTAATAAACAAAACTTGTGTGTTGCGTTTAACATTAATAAAGGCTACTTTTAATTCGGAAGTGATCATAATTGTACATTGAAATACAGGTAAAATTGATTTTGATACTAAAAAGATTGATTCACTGAGTCAGTGCCTCGACATTTACTTAAAAATCAAGTTTTGTTTATAATCATACTTTCTTACAGCTTTCAGTATGGGAGAACGCAAAGGCCAGAATCTATACTATCCCCCCGACTATGATCCTAAAGTTGGGGGGTTGAACAAGTTCCTAGGCACTCATGCTCTCAGGGAAAGAGCTAGGAAAATTCATATGGGAATCTTAATCATTCGCTTTGAAATGCCGTATAACATCTGGTGTGACGGCTGCAATAACCACATAGGCATGGGAGTGAGGTACAATGCTGAGAAGACGAAGATAGGAATGTATTACACCACACCGGTGTACCAGTTCAGAATGAAATGTCACTTGTGTGATAATCACTTTGAAATTAAAACTGATCCAGGGGTAAGAAATACTTGAATAATATTAAGATACAGTATCTTTATATTTTTACTACACACTGTAATTTTAACATAAGTATTTTTTTATGGGATAGGGGGCAAACGAGCAGACAGGTCACGTGATAGTAAGCGTTGCCTGCCATTTAGGTAGGAGTACTCTTTTCTAGAAGGTTTGAAGGTCATATCGGTCCACTGTATGTAGCAAGACTTAAATGAACATTGTTTTTAAACATGTTGAGTGTACACACTTAGTTTTTGTTTTCACCATATGTGTATGTTTGTATAATACTTGTAATGGTTTGCAATATAAAGTAACTATTTATCTATTTAAGACTTACATTATATATTAGGTTGAGGGTGATAGTCTTGCCTCCTATTACGTTAGTGGGACCAAATTCTAATTGCTAAAATATGTGTGGACAGACGTCAATTGATCAAGAACAATCAGTACATCACAGACTGCCCAAATCCAGATTTATAATAATCTTTTTTTTTCTCTTTTTAAAAAGACAACTCCCGCACTAGGAACAATTCCTGTGTAGCAAGGGACTTTACATACATTCAAACTAACGGACATAAAGAACACCCAGACTCAGAACAACAATATGAGGAATACACAAAGTTTTGTACCATGCAAGTATTGAACCCACAACAGTTAACGCGGCAAGGTAGTGGCAAGATGATCACTTTAAATGCTACACCATCTGTGCAGTCATCTGTATAAAGGTTGCCTGGAACAAATCCCTGTAGGTGATAAGACTATCAATTGACATGTTTGTATAATGTTATATGTCTGCATAATGTTTTTTAAACTTGTGTACAATAAAGAGATCTAAATAAATAAATTTTAAGGTATACAGTTATCAGTTGGCCAATTCCTTACATCTTAGATAACACAAGGGATCTTTTGTGGCTCACTAAAGCCTTGTGATGGTTGACTGGACTATTAGTCTAGTCTAGTGGTTAGTCATCTTGACTTAGTGGTCTGGTCTAGTGGCCAGAGTGGTTTTAGGATTTGATTCTCACATAGGACAAAAAATTCAGTTTATTAATAAGCTTTACTTCAAGTACGTTTTCACATGACCTCAACAATTTCATATCATTTCTTATGATTCTTTTAGAACTTAGACTATGTCATAGTATCAGGAGCAAGACGTCAAGAAAACAGATGGGATCCAACAGAAAATGGCCAGATAGTACCTGAAACAAAAGAGGATCAGAAAAAACTCTTTGATGATGCCATGTTCCGCTTAGAACATAAGACAGGGGATGAAGATGCAGCTAAATTGGATAAGCCGAGGCTTGGGAGGTTGGTAGGAAGGAATGAGTCTGTGTGGAAAGATGATTATGAGGCTAACTGCTCTTTGAGAAGGAATTTTCGGGTAAGCAAAGATTATCAGATTTATGTTTTAAAAACCCATAGTAACTTTATCTAACTTGATTTAAAAATATGCAGTAAATAACATGTAAATTTAAAAAATATATATATATGTCTATAATCGATGATATTTCTGCTGATTAAAGAATATTTTTTATAATATATAAATTATATTTAAATTAATATGAAAACATTGGTAGGTCTAATAAAAAATAAAGGAATGTATTCCATATTGTTTAATCTTTTTAATATAATTTTCTCTTTATTTACAGAAAAGAAGAAAAGAACTTGAAGAATCATCAGGGAATGATAGTTTACTCCTAGCTAAGTCTTCTTTAGACATCAATCTTCTTCCAGAAAATGAGGATGACAGAAATATGGCCTCTCTACTTTCTTTGAGACCTTCTAAAAGCATAGAGGAATCACAAACATACACTAGAAGCAGAATTTTGAATACCCCAGCTCTGGCTAGTTCTAGTAGACTTCTGACTAGTTTTGGGGGGTTAAAGAAGGAAGAAACATTAGGGAAAACTGCACCTTTAACAAGAAATTCTTTAGGAATTACTTTTAAGAAAAGTAAAGTAGATATAATAGACAAATCTCATGACAGTCAAGAAGATAAAAAAGATACTATAAAAATAACAGTGATAGATACTTTGCCAAATGACAAAGAAAAGAAAATAATAAAGAAAGAAATGAGTGATAGTAAGGATGAAAAAGAAACCAAAGTTGAAGTAAAAGATAATTTAAGTAGACCAGTATCTTTAGTTGGTGATTACAGTTCTAGTGAAGAGAGTTCCTGAGTTATGTTACTTCATCGTATACAAACATTCCGGATGAACATCTATTTTAAGCGCAGAATGGCACAACGTGTGGTTTTAGTCGGTTCGATTCCGATACACCGTTCCACCGAAAACCTTGGTGGAATGACGGCCCGAGGGGGTTTCCACACGAAAAAAAAAAAAAAACTTATACCAACGTTCACGCCTAAAGCTAGGCTGAGGCTCATCAAACGGCCATATTTTGCAAAGAAAAATATAAGTACAACCGGGCAATGTATAAACTAACTATAAACATATTCCTTTTATCATCTATGGGAAGAGATGGTGTAACTTGTTCTATTGCACCAAGAACCATATGGCTATCCTAGTCATAATGATTCTAAACGAATGTATTTAGGTGATAAACTATCAAGCAATGGTATCTTATAAATTTACGGCTATAATGGAAAAATATTTTTTTTTGTCATTTATGATGCTTCAAAGGAGCCATCGTGAATTTACAATGCTGAATACAATTAGTTATATTAATTTATATATCAAAAATGTTTTTGCAAATACAATTTTAACGGCTGAAAAGGATGAATGTTGGATCCCTTTATTTAAAATGTTAATATATATTTAGTAGTATATTTAAAAAAATATATATGTATGTACAATTCTTATTCAACAGGTCCAACATGAACATAATACAATGTCATACAGAAAGTATGAACATACTGTTTTCATTCACCGAATCATTATTTTTCGGCCTTCAATAGAACATTATATGGTGATTTATTTTAATTTTTTATATGGTATCACCTAATATTGTGACAACCACCGCCCATGAACACCTGCAATTCAAGAGTTGTAAGTGCGCTGCCTGCCTTTGAGGGCGACGAGGGAAGATGTTAGTCCTCCATCGTAAGAATTGTTTGACATCCAGTTTTCTGTGACGGCGTGGTATTAAGATTAAAGTGATTGAGAAGTATAACTGTAATATGCCTAAGTATGGCTCTTCCACGGTAAATTAAATACTCAGTTTCAATCATAAACTTTGAATTAGTGCCTACATATATTATACATTCATATACCTTAAATCTATTGTCCAAATGTAACATATTCAAATAAAACAATATTTTTAAATTTCTGTTTTATTATTCCATTTAAAAAACATTCACATTTGTTGAGTTTTCGATGTAAGCGTGTGTACCCTTACTGGTTGCATATAAAGCTGACATATTGAGTCCTTGACTGATAACTTGGCCTTGATTTTTACTCATTGATAATAATACATAATGAATAAATTATACATCGTCCAACCATAATAATTTAACATATACCTTGCTTCAAGTTTATATACTTAGATGGTTTGGATATTTTAAACAGAGTTAGGTCACTCGCTATGAGTAAAAGTAATATCTGATACCTGTTGTTGTCTATTGATTCGTTGGACTAGTATATAGTGTACACACAAAATAATATTGCGAAACTATTTCATCAGCATCAGCAACTAATTCATCATTAAATGTCTTTGTGTGTACCTACACAGTCAACGTACTAGTTTGTTTTTATCTTAACACGGTATTAAGATGGTCAAGTCAGTGAGATACTAAAACTGGTAGTTATAATATGTCAAATGTAAACAAAGTGATTAACTAAATAAAAAAAAACATTTGAAACTCTGGATTTAATGCCCCCAAATCCATAGACAAAATACCTTTACTCTTTACGGCTTACTTTTATTAGATCTACCAAGTTCATTTGGATATAAATATAGACAGTTTATACTAATACAAAGGAAATCGTATATACTAAATGAATTTCGATCTCATATAGTTGGTTTCAAGGTTTTCGGAAACTGCATGTTTTTTAAATCAGTTCATCATAACACTAGTGGGCAAGTATCGTGCTCAGCGATTCTTTCTACTATTATTAATACGTAGATTGGAATGTGTATATGTTAGCCAATCACGGCTAAACCTAAGGCCTCTTTTTTCTGGCGGAAAAATATATTGTTCGAGGTCGAGGGCAACAGTTAGTATGTTCGTTCGTAATCTCGAAGGTCTTCTAGGTTTCTGTTTCAAATTACTTAATTAAACGCTGTAATTTAACATAAGGCGTCGATAAGAGATGCTAAGTGGCCATCAAGAAAGTCAAACTTTGTGCATTAGGACATTTTTTGACTACAGCTTTGATACACCCAATACATACAAACAAAGAATCTACCTACTTATATATATTGACATCAAAGTTAAGACATCAATTCAACACCCTAAGAGTTCTGTGCAGTGGAAATATTATATACTTCCCTACTCTAATGAATAACATAGCTAATTTATAAAAGAACTTATTTAATTCATAAAGATCAGATTTGTTTTGAAGGCCTGAGCGTGTGCCGAATTTTTCTTTTGTCAGCAAAGGGGATACTGATTTGTTATAGATCCAGATAGAGGCAAATCAATAATTTATTTCCCCCTCCCTTCCCATACCCCCTTTGCCTCGCTCTCTTTTGATAACCTGACTTAACCTAAAAAAGAATAATCCATATTAAAAAACTTTTTCAAGTAAAGTCGAAATAAATATCATTAAGTTTGTATAATATATTTCCGCTGCGCATATGGGTAAACAAAATACTGGTAGGTAACATATATATACCTACCCTTACAGCAAATTATTATATACTTAGTACATTTATGTGTTAACATTTAACAAGCTTATAAACTAATGATTGAATACATCAAATATTATATAAATATGAAAATATTCTCAACATTTTTCTAATCAGTGAGTAAAACTAAAGCAATAAAAATTGCACAATTTATTATAATTTGCGCTAGAGGGCAGCATGTAGCCCTTTCATTTCATTCTCAAACATTTACGATTATGACATTTTATTTATATTTACATTCTAATAAATTTCTTTCTTTTTAAATAAAAATAAATAAATTTACTTCATAAATTAAGCGTTTTATGACTGTTTAAAGAAATACAGCATGCCTGATATAAATTTATTCATTTAGTCAATGCATTTTTGCATATTATGTATGGTATTAAGTGTAAAAATACAACTAGTATAAAAAATAATAATAACCATTTCTTAGTTGTACCAGGAGTAAGTGTTAATACGAGTACATTGCTTGTTCTGTATTGATTACATGACTATAACAAAATTAAGCAATATACTGAAACAGCAATATATACTTAAGTCAGACAATAATCAAAGTGTAAATCAACCAAAAACTGTTTGTAGTGGGTGGTCCGCTGTTGACATGAGATAATGCTACAATATTACATACATTTGGCATGTTTTAATGTCAAAAGTAAATTATAATGTCAAGTCATGCTTGGGTAGAGCTTGCCCACTCAAAGGTACAACCAAAAATACTGCGTTCAGTACTGTACACAAAACTAAAAATATGGGAAAGAATGCAGGAATCTATTGGCAACTAATAATTAATATAATAGTTAGGTTAGAGCTCTACGACAAAGTTAAAACAAACGCAATGATTTCTAACATTGAAAGTTCCACTATTCGCCCCCCAATTCTTCATCAGATTTCTTCCATGGAACCCTTTATTCAGATTTGTCATCAGTATTACTAACATACCTACCTTCAATTTGCAAAGGTTTACGTTGGTAGGTACGACACTTCTTCCATGATGGTCAAATTGAACTTCCAAAATTAGTTTTTCAGAGTTAACTATTTACTTTCAGCTGAAGCTAATAAACCATGTCAAAATAGGTACTATAGTATATATAATAGGTAACTATATATCCAAATTTGCGGTTATTCTAACGTGAGGTCTTAAAATAAAAGCTTAGGCAAAGCTTAAATTATAAAGCTATTTTTCTCTTCCCCCTTAGGGGTGGAATAGTTTATTTAAATTAAAATCTATCCCTATCTCAAATGCATGCTATGCTTTTAAAAAACGATACTAAAACCCAGGAGTATCAAGTACTTAAGTATTTCAAAACTTATTATATAAAATGTTGACTAGCTTTCGAGATCAAAAAGAATTGAAATTTAAAAAGACATTTTTGTGAAGTGACTATGATAGTCATACAAAATTAAAATTGATGTTTTTTTTTGTGTTTGACATCAAATAACAAATTTATTTATATTTTATATTAATAAACATATGGAATAATTGCGGAACCAAATTGATGTAGTTAATCCAACGACAAACATACTGAGCTACCGCGCACTGGCAGTTTTGAATCGGCCGATAGTCCAAGAAGAGTATGCCTTTGATAAACTATAGAAAATGTCCAGACTACGGTGTCTACTCAGTGGTGGCTCCGAGGATAGTAAACTGTGTATTTGGACCTACTTCAATATACCCGTAGATTCTATAATGGTAATATAATATAAAACAGTTCTTAGGTACAAGCTGAATATGCCTGCCCTTGATATTGCCGTGTAGATCTCAGTGGATTAGATTAGTGCCACTCTATCTTTCATCTTTTCCCGTGGGTGACGTAAACTGCGACTACAGGATTGGACTGTTATCTATCAGACAGTATATACGGATGGAGTATAATAGATGTTAATATTCCAATAACTTGAAAGTAAACAAAAGAATGACTTTTTTAAACATTCGATATTAACAACAGAATCTGCAGATGTGCATTTCTTTTATTTATCTTATGGGATTTTATTACAATTGATAGATAATTATGTTGTTTAAGTGCGGTCTTAAACTGTTGGCCGGCAGTGTACGTATAGTCAGGCAGTGTCCGGATGTCGGCAATAGTGTTTTCCCCTATTAAATAAGCTGTCGAAAAGGGGCTGGCGGGTGGTTAATTTTCTAAACTCTATCAAGAATTTGTCGCTGGATCAATAACAGTCAATTAAGTTGCAAGAACAATGCCAAACTAACCTTTGTTAAATTTACCTAAGTATTACAAATCGTTTGTCCTTAGTACAGGAGTCTGTTGTTGTCTGGTAACCCAGGGTTTAATCGGTTGAAGGGCATCTTTTGTCCTCTAAAGCGAATATGAGAGCACACTCGATCTTGGCCTTCAGCCATGACAGCACTTCGGGGTCTGTTACTTCAATAATCTTTTCGTCTGTAGCGAAATAATTTACCAATTCATCCTGTAAATAAATTATTATAGATTAACTTCTCACATGTCGAAATTCATAAACATGTCTACAATCTAGGGCGTCACAAAGAAACCTCATATAACTGTACCCTTCTTGCGTGCTCAGGTTAAAATTCAAGGCTATCTAGCGAAAGAACGGTATCCTGTTACAGTATCAGTTATTTTTGTTTATTTAAATAAAGAATACTAGTAACGTGAGTCACACATTACTAGTATTCTCGTTAACCCCCCAGCTAAGCTATATGCTTTTATTAGGTGTGGGTTCACGATGGTAGTGCACTGGGTGGGGTTCAAACCTGCAACCACTTGATCGCAAGTCCGACACCTTAGTTATTACGCGACCGACAGTTTCAGACATATAAACTCTGACTGTGAATAAAGCAATGAAAGTTCTTGCGAGGATTTGTACTATATTATATAGAGCTTCTGGATATCAGCCATTGCATCTTAGGCTTAGGTATGATCATCTACATTGTTTGAAGGATCCCTTTGTCTTGAAAATACATCATACATATTCCTCTACAATCTGTTTTCTTCATCATCATCAATTAGACTTATTCAACAAGAGTTAATTATTTTTTTAGGGTTTTCTTGAAAGGCAATTTGGAAGTGTTTGAATACGAAATTGACTTTAACAAATAAGAATTATGTAATCTCCTGCAGCCCACTTGGCTTTCTTACACTTGAGTTTATGTTAACCTTACGAACCTGTTTTATGTTCAGCACCAGTTTGTCATCAAGTATGATGGGTGTGCCAATGATGTCATCGAGCTTGACCGCCCACTCCACGTGGCAGGAACCACTGGCGCCGCCGGCTCGCACCATGAATATGTGCCTAAAGATAATAAATATGGTAGGTTTTAGAAGTAGCTAAGTCTCAAAAGAGAATCAATCTCAATCAATCAATTATTTAGCCTACTCCTGTCCACTGCTGGACATACATACCAATATGTGGCAAAACCTATCCTTAACTATGATGGGATTCTGGTAATTTTACTCCCCAATCTAGGTGCCATCGATTGTGTGTAGAATCACAAGAAGGAAAGAAGCAGTTTCTTATGTGTTGCTAAACCACTTTCAAATTCCTCCTAGAATAGGAGGAAGAATAGAAATAGAGAAGTTGCAATCCGTGTGTATTTATTTGCTCTGTTACGACCTCCACATACAGAAACCACATGTCAACTCCATCTAGCGAAGACAAGCCGAACTACCTATCAACGACACCAATGACGTAGTACGATCCTGAATCACGAAAATAAAGTTCTCTCAGCGATAAGTATATATACGACTTCCCAACATCACCTCGCCTGGTTGGAGGATCCTCCCTTTGTGTTGGAGGGACATAACACCCGTTCCTCCACAGCCCTTATAAAGCATTCTATGCGGGAATGGACAAAACTACTCACTGGGTGCTAATAAGCAGTGTACAGTTAGATTTGGGTCCCAGATGTGCGTGAGCAATGTAGCAATCAGTATCAGCGTAGTGGCCACGACCTAGCAGTGTCAGGAGTTGTAGTCCCAGGGCTGCATGCTGAGAGTATGGACGTACACCCTGGAAATAAATAATAGTTTTTTAGCCATGCGTCTAGAACAGTGCGCCAAGGTGTAAAGTGTGTAAGTGGTTGAGGCATCCAGCCGAGTTCGATCTCGGTTGCTGAAACGTTGAGGGAAAACATTGAACCCTGTAAGAAACCTGGAGCCTTTGACTTTTGGATTTTTAGGCTTTTGTTTTTTTACCTAACTAAGTCCGCGAATTAGAATAGTATATACTAATTTGCCACAGTAAAGTTATAGTATAGTTAAGCCAGTTCAGCCTCACTTATAATTGGAGACATGTGAGCTGGATGTTGTCGGCCAGTTGTGGTACTCGATTGATATTTTTTTTTTTCAAATTCTATTCCTTGTTCACATTACTATTAACTAATATACACAATTAAATAAAGAGTGTACATATTACTTATCTACATATTTTAGTATTTGTGTGGTGTCCTTCTTAAGTTAGTTTATATATTTTAGGCACTCAACTTCAATAAGATTTGTTATTGGCTCTCCTTTTTTTTTCTGTTTTTATTCTAGTTTTACATAGCTATTAGTCTTCTATGTACTAAATAAATAAATAAATAAACACAAGTTCTTTCAACACAGTCATCAGTTGTAAAACGTTTCAACTCACAAGTGAGAGTCAGGATATGCACAAATTTCTTGCATCTGTTATGTCACTTATCGTTATCATTATCTTTCGTTATCATTACTTACATCAGAAGCCCCACAATGTCTTGGAAGCCGACGTCTTGCCAGCAGTCGCCCTCCGCTCCGTTCCACGCAAGCCTTCAACGCGCTCTCAGCACTGGTGACGTTCAACTGACGGGAAAGCGACGCTTTTGCTGCTTCGCGACATACATCTAGCAGATGATAATAAAACTGTTAATATCTATTTATAACAAACACAGATGAAGTGATTGAACGCGACGGACTGTTCAAAAAACTATTGAACATTGACATTAAAAACTTAACCTAAAAAAAACGTTTGTGGTACAGTAATTGCTTTTTGTGAATATTTAATCCATTTATATTATGTAAGGATTTACATGTCAATTTCAAATAACGGTCACGTCTACCGTTGACACTGTTTCAATCCACCTGAGTATTGTTTTCTCGTGTGCCACGATATATCGTGTGATATTCTCAGTACCTGTAATCTAAGTAACTCTTAGCAGAAAAGCCCTGTGAATAGTGGAACCGAAGCACTGGCATTAGTTCAAGAGCAAATGATAAATGTTTTTACACACCGAATTTATGCAATTTAAATATTTATAATTATTTTTTAATATACTTTTTGAACATTATTGTACTATGTTTAAATGTATCAATGTTTAATAAATACCTAATATAATTGTATTCATGAATTTAATCATCATATCTCTAAAGCTTATATTCTTACTTAGAATTTATCCTAACGTAATGGTAGGTTAAGTTTGAGAATATTTTCATGCCGATTGAGTCGGTGAAACATGCTGGAAGTATCTATCTGCTACTAATTATATATGCATAAAACTTTGTATCTATTAGGGCAAATAAATATTATTATTATATAAACTCGAAAGAGCGAGTGTACGACCTCTCCCAATAATAGAAAGAACAAACAACGATACGAAAACGGCATTTCGGTTCAGTAAAACAAACCAATACTCATGCATTGAAAGTGTGCCATACGCTCTTTCATAAAAAAAAAAAACAAAATATATAATTTTTTTTTATTATATAGGCGGACAGACGAACAGACGGGTCACCTGATGATAAGTGACCACCGCCGTCCAAGGACACCTGTAACTCAAGAGTCGTAAGTGCCTTTGAGGGTGATAAGGGATGGGGGATGCAGAGAGTTGAAGGGAGTGGGTTGAGAAGATGAGAAAGCCGGGGATGAGTGGGACGAAAAGGAGAGGGGGAGTTGGGCCTCCGGAAACCTCACTCATTTCGGGCAAATGCAACGTAAGCAACCGGTTTTCTCGGAGGCCGAGTATCGCAACGGTCGAGCCCGGTCCATTCATGCCTAAGCATGGCTCTACCAATATAGGTATTAAATACACAATGCGGTCATTCCGATAGTCTAGACCAGGGGTGCTCAAACGGTCGATCGCGATCAACCAGTCGATCGCGAGTGCTTTTTGAGTAGATCTTGAGAAGAAAAAAATTTTTAATAAGTAGGTAACTAAACTACAAAAATTTATTACGTAATAACACTGCTTGCGGCAAAAGGCGGCTTTATCAAAGGAACGCGCGGTACTTGTCAAAGAAAAGCCGCGTTGTTTCTAGACTAGACTGTACTAGACCATTTCGAGCGGCGCGTTTGACGGGAACATTCGAAACTTTCGTTCACGCCGATATAAATGTTGCGCCTGCAGGAATTGGAGTCATTCTGAATTGTAACTTGAAGGCGATACTACGTCGATACAAAGTTTATTATTAAATAGTGCGAAATGAGTGCAGTGAAGAAATCTAAAACGTATTATTTTAATAACGATTGGGAGGAAGAATTTTTCTTTTGTATGGTGAAGGATAAGTGCATTTGTGTTATTTGTTGTGCGTCAGTTGCAATACCTAAGCGTGGTAACTTAGAGAGGCATCATAAAACGGTTCATAAAAACTATGAAAAGGATTTTCCGCCACAGAGTGAATTAAGAAAACGAAAAGTAAGTAATTTGATATCTTGTTTGAAAAAAGAACAAACCATGTTCACAAGACCAGCCAAACAATCAAAAGCTGCTACGATCGCGTCATTTAAAATATCTCATATATTGGCGAAACACAAGAAACCATTCGAAGATGGATCGGTTGTGAAGGAAGCATTTATTGAAGCGGGTGAGACTTTATTTGGAGATTTTAAAAATAAAACAGAAATCATGTCTGCTATTAGAGAACTTCAGTTATCTCGTCCGACTGTCACAAGGCGTATTGAAGTCATGAGTCAGGACATCGCAGATAAACTAAAACATGATATCATGGAATGTACATACTTTTCTTTACAGTTCGACGAATCCACCGATATGACAGACACTGCCCAGCTGTGTATTTTTATTCGGATGGTATTCAATGACATGTTGGCTAAGGAAGAATTTTTGACAATCATTCCTCTGAAGGGGAAGACCCGTGGCGAAGATATATATGACGTTTTCATCAATTTTGTAAAAAACTACAAGCTACCAATATATAAATTAGTGTGCATTACAACCGATGGAGCACTAGCAATGACTGGAAACAAGAACGGTTTTGTGGCATTGTGTCGAGCTAATGAAGAATTCCCTTCATTTTTTTCATTCCATTGCATTATACATCAACAAGTTATGTGTTCAAAAGTTTTAAACACGGAGGAAATTATGGGCATTGCAACAAAAATTGTGAATTCCATCCGTGCACGTAGCTTGCAATGGCGGCTCTTTAAGTTGCAGTTGGAAGATAGGGAGTCAGCTGAACACACTGATTTAGTTCTTCACACGGACGTCAGGTGGTTGAGTCGCGGAAAATTCCTAGAAAGGTTTCAAGAATTATTGCCCGAAATAACAGCTTTTCTAGACGAAAGAGGTGATGACACTGAGATGTTGAAAGACGAAAAATGGCTGACTGATTTGGCATTTTTGACTGACATCACAATGCACTTAAACACCATTAACTTGGAGCTTCAAGGTAAAGGAAAAACTATTATTGAGATGATTAGCGCAGTAAACGCATTCAAAAGTAAATTGCAACTTATGATAGATCAACTGAAAAGAAAGGATCTGAAACATTTTCCGTCGTTGAAAGCAAGGATTCCTCAGTTGAATTATGATACGTATGAGGCTGAATTATCAAATTTTTTGGGACAATTCGAAATGCGTTTTTATGATTGCAGTAAATTGGCAAATATAGCATCATTTATGAGTTATCCTTTTTCATGTAAAAACATTGAGGAATTAACCACTGAAGTAGCAAGTCTGTTTAATATGAACTCATTTTCTGTTGAAAATGAGTTGGTGCAGATTATATCAGATATACATCTCAAAGCTACAGCATCTGATACAAATTTCTGGTGTTTTATATCTGAAGATAAATATCCGAATCTAAGGCAAATCGCCCTTCAACTGACGGCAATGTTTGGGTCATCTTACTTGTGCGAGTCTGCATTTTCTGAAATGAAGATAATTAAGTCAAAATATCGCAATCGACTAACTGACGATCATATGTCATCATGCTTGCGATTGGCACTCAGAGGTTACGCACCATCATATGAAAAGTATGCTGAGGACATGCAGTGCCACGCTTCAAGATCCAAAGTCACTCCTTAGTTGAGTGTAACACCATATGTAACTCTTTTGTTTTGTAACAACGAATAAACTCGCAATTTTGAATAACTAGGAGTTTTTTCATTGATATTGTAGAGAAGAACTTAAGTAAACCTTTTTTTTTTTTTTTTTTTTTTTTATACTATAGAGGGACAGGCGAACAGACGGGTCACCTGATGGTAAGTGACACCGTCGTCTATGGACACTTGCAACTCAAGAGTCGCAAGTGCGCTGCCCGCCTTTGAGGGTGATGAGGGATGGGGGATGCAGGGAGCGGAAAGAAGAGAGGAGGGATGAGGAGATGGAAAAAAAGAAGAAAGGAGACGAGGGGAGAGAAAAAGGGGGGAGGGGGAATTGGGCCTCCGGAGACCTCACTCATTTCGGGGAAAGGCAACGCAAGCGTTACTTCACAACCGGTTTTCTGTGAGGCCGTGGTATCGCACCGGTCGAGCCGGCCCATTCGTGCCTAAGCATGGCTCTACCACCTAACCTAACCTAACCCAAACCTTGACTAAGATAATGTAAATTGTGCGGAAAGCTAATATCTATATATGCTACGGTACACCCTACCTAGGTAGGTAGGGTGTATCGTGTATGTACGACAACCCTGCATCACACATACTTGCAGCCTCTCAAGTCGATCGTAAGTAGTCTAAAAATATTGAGGTAGATCGCCAGCAGTTCAAGTTTGAGCACCCCTGGTCTAGACTATAGATTACAGTCTTAAAGTTTCATTGCTGCATCTCTTAAACTATTTATATTGCTACATTTTGCTTTGTTAACATTTCTGGTTTTATTTATTTAACTTTTATTAAATAAAATTACTAAAAATATATGTTATAAGCAGTTATTAAATTATGTGACGTGCGTTTATAGGTGCCATCTGAAAATCAGCGCTGCACTATGATGCAGCATCATGCTGAGATGGTTACCTATTCTCGACAGCAATATTGGTCTAGTTTATTATTTAGTTTTTTTTTTATGTTTTTATTATTCTTATCTTTATATATTGTTGTTTAGCTATGTTATTGCGGGCATAACTAAATGTCTTTCTTTCTTTCTTTTTATTTTTTAAGGTTATGAAAGGCTATGTGAAACGAGTGTATGTATGTACGTCTTATGTTTTTTGTCACTTCCCAAAGTTTACACGGCTTAATGAGTTTTGATATGTGAGGAGGTCATTTGAATCGTATTTTTTTAATGATATGGGGGGACAGGCAATCAGATTGGTCACCTGATGTTAAGAGACAACCGCCGCCAAGAATTGTAAGAGCGCTGCCCGCCTTTGAGCTTGATGAGAGGAGGGAAGAGGAGAAATGACTCTCCCACTGTATAAATCTTAATTGACATAACTTTGTAAGTTAGTATTGCAGTCGGGTTAACTTATATTTCCTAACGATTTTACTTATTGCATAGTTAACTTAGCCAACATGCAAACATAAATTTCGAGCGTATGGCATCTTATTGTGTAAAGAAATTAGCTAAAAGATAGATATCAATCACTATAGTACTTACTTCTCACAACAACACAGTCGTCATCTGGACGCAGACCATAGGACAAATAAAAACACATTAAGTTATCAACTACATGACGATGTATATATGTTCACATAACAATGACTGATCTTTCCAAAAAAAGTTGATCTATATTTAGAAAGACAACGACCATTTTAATAATAAATCCAATTTCTATTTACCAAGCATCTTTTAACAGGCAAGGCAGGAGAGTTTGAAACGCGAAGTGATCAGTTCGTAATTCCTGCAGGTATATCAATTGCCAACAAACGACAAGATTGAATAATAAGAGCGAATCACAAGATAATAAAATAATCTGGTTTATTTTTAAATAACCAAGTCATGCGATTTATAAATTGATGATAAAAGAATGATGAAACAATACTCAGTAACAACCTCTCCAATAACACAGACACGGAATAAGAATAGAACTGAGTATTGTAACTAATAATTAATTTAAAAAATAATTTAAGTAGTAAGTACATTTTTTTCTTCGTCAACTCTCGTTGGAAAGACTTATAAGTACAAAAAAAAAAATATTATAATATCATGCGTATGATTCTATAGAAGTACTATTAAAGATTTAGAATGAACACGCAGCAAAACTTTACATCACCTAAAACAATTAATTACAACAATTAATTAAACATTTATCTTTTGAACATGCTATTACATTAAACATAGTTTATTAAGACATAAAATAACTACGATAAAGGGTAGGCAACGCTCACCAAACGTAGGTCTGGCGACAAGTGCTGTTAGTGCCAGCGCGATGCTGGCAGGGTTATTGCTGTCGGCATCTATCACACTCTCTGGAATGTCGTTGCTTAGTTGTTGCGGTTCACCTAAATGCGACACATTCATAGCACGTCACGTATAAACAGTCGTATCTTAGTCTGATAGTAATATAAAAGCACACATAAGTTCGTGTAAACTGCAGAAGCCTTCAGTAAATATATATAACACAGAACATAAATTGTTTTTTTAGAGCCCCAATTTCGTAGAACCGTGTGATATTTCACATCATCGATATTATATAAAATTAATCTGAAAAGAACATGAAAGAAGAAAATAATACATTTAAAAATAAAACTAAACGAACCGACGAAATGAGCAAAACGAAAAGCGACATTCCTGAAACTGAAATAAACTTGAAAAACATAGAAAGAAAACAAGACTGAATAAAGATGTAGTTGATAACATCCTAGTGTTTTGTTTTTTCTTTTGTATTTACTACGAGTATAATATCCATTTTAGACATTTAGCTTATATTAACTGTGAATACAATTTTAAAGAAATTTTCAAATCGGGCCTTCATGACTCACTTACCCGTCTTCCTCTTCGGTGTCTGTGGTCGAGGCAACTCCTCGAATATAGCAGTGGTCTTAGTCGTAGGGCTGGCGCGAAGGCCTAGTAACGCTGCGGCACCTTCCTCCAACCGGGAAGATACGTCCATAGTCTTGCGACCTAGACATGAACCCTGGAAACGAAAATACAGAATTTGCGTGACAATAATCTGCTAACATTTCAATGATAGGTTTAATTTAAAAATCTTAAATTATAGATAGAAATTGGTACAAAAGAGAAGTTGTATGTTAGGAAAAAAGCTGTCATTGCAATAGGTTTAGACGTTTAACCCAAGCAGTAATAAGACTTTTAGAGAAAATGTAGTATTGTTATGAATAAGATCGTTCTTCCGTCAAATCGACAAGATGTAAACTTATTATAATCTTACCAAATAGGGCTCATAGTATTGTTTTAGTCCTCTAGAGAAGTCACCAATATAACTGTAAGGGTTGCCTAGGATATTGAGCCCAAGAACCAGCACGTAGAACTGCTGCACCAGTTGAGTCCAGTAGTGACGTGAGGCCATGTCCAACACAGCTGATGTTGTGATCGGGGCATTACGGATTTCCAGATAGGACATCCTGTGGTTAATTCAGAGATGATGTTAAATCCCTAACATTTTTTCGTTTCAATAAGAAATAGAAGATATTGTAAGCTTTGTTAAATAAATAAATCAAAAAAATCCAAAAGAAATGATTGCATTTGTTTTTTTTTAACAAGTCCATATCACGTAACTAAATATCATTTCCTAATATAAATAATATTTAGTTTACAAGTACACAAAAAGTGTTTATAGTTAGTCTGCTACAAGTGATTTTGCTAGTTGCATCAGTAACAGAAAGCAAGTTAACAAAGTACTTTAATTTACCTCAAAACCACGTCCTTCATGTCACAGAGCGAGGAACCCCATGAGTTAAATAGATACTCCAACAAATCGCTGTTGAACAGCTTAGGTCTATTCTCTTTCTTATTTCCAAACCTAGTTCTGCTGGGGCTGTTACTAGCCTCTGCTGAATATCCTCGAGATGACAAACTCAGCATTACTTTTATAGGAGACAAGTGAACAAACTCGAAGAGAACATTCCTTTGAGCATTCATTTGGCTTTTTAATGCTATCATTGGCAACGGCATGTAGACTAATGCTAGATCTGCACGAAGCCTTACAGCGGGTTTCTCTTCAATTTTCCAATGGTTCATTATATCGAATACATAATTTACAAATCCTCGGTCCAAATTTACACAGTATTCCTGAACCAACACTTTAAAGTATTTGTATACATCCTGGTTCAAACTTGGCCTATGTTGTTTTAGAGCAACGATTTCTATACAGGGCTTTTGGCCTCTGTTTGATCTGGCATCATTGGGTATTGGAGCAGGATACAGAACACTTGGGAACACCGCTTCATGCAACTGGTTATCGATCTGTAATCTTTGACTCTTTATGTGACAGTACGTGTAGGTATCTGATTTCCGTATTTGTACCCAAACACCTGGGTGATATGTTCTTCGAAGTTCAGAGAAGAATGGTTTAGTCATCTGCATTTTCTCCAAGTCAATGTGAATGTATTCTTTTAGTTGGCATTTTTTTTGGTCTGTTTGAAATTTGTCCTCGATCCATGATGTTAGGTCTGGGGATAGCTGCTTCCATTTATGATTGACGTTCACTTCCCATCGTGGTAAGGAGTCCGTCATACTGACGTATGCAAGTTCCTTTATTCCGGCTTTTGTTTGAACACAAACAGATAAGCTGACGCCTGACAAAGATAAATAGACTTCATAGTTACTTCTTTCGGAGCTTATTCTCATCCGGTACTGGCAGGCAAGTCTTTCATCTTGAGCTAGAGCGAATACTCTTTGGTACCCGTCCATATATGAAGTCCAGTAGACTATTACTTTATCTTTTCTCATCTTTTTAGTCTTAGTGTGACTTTCGGGGAAGTCTAAGCTATCAGAGTCCTCACTACTTGATGAACATGGTTCTGGAGATTTTGGTGTTAGTCTCTTTAATGTAGATGACAATTTCGATGTAACGCTGCTAGTGGAGACTAAAGTGGCATGCTTCACTGAATGGAAAGTCACTTTTTCTTCACCGTAACTAAAAAGAAACATAAATCTTTAACATAAGTACTATGTTCCATTTAATTACTTTGAAATTCCTAGATTGAGTTGTTAAATGTATGTTTACATTCAATAGATGCAATGCCTTAAAATACTATAAGTGTATAAGTATTATTATTATTAAAAAAGTGTGTACCTAGAATAATTAACTTTACAACCGAGTTCCATAATGATACATTGTAATAAGCTGTATTTTTTAGGTAAGTCCCATTTCAATATGACGACAATGTTCAACCCTTAAGGTGTAAAATAAAAAGATGAATGACGAATACATATTATGCAATATCTTAGCGATTTATGAACCGATTTCATTTGTTTTTGGGTGGTTTCATTCAAGGTTGTTCCAGTTCAAATTTGAATAAAATATATATAATAACCTACAAAATGGCCATCAAACCTTAATCTGATCGATTTCTTCATATGTAAGAACAGATGCAGCCGTAATCGTCCTGGCTTAGGAAAGTTTGATCTCAATTCAGACCATTGGAAAATTTTCTTAGTCATATCTGAAAGTATTTTTAAGGTAGAAAATTAAGAGATCAAAAATACAGCTTATTACAATTTATCACCTTTTGTATTCCAGTAGTTTGTATATTTTTTTTGGTTAATTCTTCATTTGACTAAAACTTACCCATCTTGTTCAAAATCCGCAACAAAACCCTTGCCTTTATTATTGTAAATATTCCACATCAGCTTCCGATCCTTTGCTGGATCATCCCACGTATACAACATTGATTGATAAGGGCTCAGCAGAGCCACCTGTCCCGAGTCTGCCTGGTGCAGCTTCAGGAATAGATCGTCACAAAGGTTGTCGATACGAACTGGGGAGTCTCCTACTACGTAAGGCTTGAATGTGATTGTAAAGGGTCGATCTGTACCTCCTGTTACTTCCACGCATATTGCTGACTGGAAATAATTATATATAAGAATTACCTACTTTAGAGTCTGAGGTTATGACGTATTATTATTCAATTTTTTTTATACTATCGAGGTCCCCCAATAACGAACAGACGGGTCACCTGATATTAAGTGACAACCTCCGTCCATGGAAAACTGCAACCTGTGATGAGGGAAGGGGAATGCGGGGAAGCGAAAAAAGAGGATAGAGAGGAGGAATAAGGGAAGAGGAAAGAGAATAGGGGTAGTTGGGCTCTGGAAACCTTACTAATTTCAGGAACACAAGCGTTGCTTCACATCCGGTTTTCTGTAGGACCGTACTATCTCACCGGTCAAGCCGGCCCGGAGCCATGCTTAAACCATTTATGCATAAGCATGGCTCTACCACTGTTAAAACAGTATTTCGAAATGGAGTTAATTTAATAAGCGTTACTACTCAAAATGTCGCTTTTATCTAGTTTTACTAAACCTATTTGAAACAGAAAAGCCCTAATTCCCAGCATATTGCTGCAATTAGGACTGCAATAAACTTGTTATTATGGAATTACAGTGGCATTGATTCCAGCAATAACCTGCCGTTTCTTACTTGTTATGATTATTTTTTCCTACACTTGTTTGCTACCGTAGATTTCATAAAGAGTGACCCTATCATTGAGAAAATTCTTAATGCTTACACAATAACTTTATACGAATTTATACAACACATTACATGAAATACACGTACAATACATACATTACTTTATCTTTTTCTACCTCATTCAATATCAATGAAATTATACAATATTTACTTAACTTCATCAATATTGAAAACACACTAACAAATATCCGGATGCTAAATTTTGTCACGTAAATAGTGACATGAAAGCCGTGACGTAACTGTTATATAATTGACAATAGACGCGTGGTCGCAGTTGCGGCGCGAGTACTAACTCAATTAGCACTCACTTTCATCTCAAGTTTTATAAGACCAAGACACACTTCCACTTTTCTCAGTTTTCAGTCGCATATTGAAACATCATAATGTTACAAAAAACAGTAACATATTTTATCTTATATACAGTGTTAAGTGTTAGTTCCGACTGTAATCAGGGATGTCAAAAATTGAGAGTCAAAAGAGGAAAATATTATTCGAACCCGCCAAGTAGGTTCTACAACCAACCGCCAATGAGTGCTCCCATTCAAGGACCATTTTCTTATACACCGCCACCTTTTATTAACGATAAGCCTTCGTATCCTGGACGCAGACCATACAAGGTTAGTAGAATACCAAAACCATCTAATAATGACGGATTAGGAGATGACGATATAGCTAATATAGTCAAATATATGTCCTCGCAAGATTTAGAGAAGCTAATGGAATTTGTCCATAGCAAAGATCAAGGTTACAATAAGTACAAAGATAGATACAAAACCAACGAATATATGCAACCATATAAGAGGGAGAACAGAGAAAATATTAAATATGAAAAACCAACGTCTTATAAAGAAGAAATTGATTTTTTAAACTATGTCACTGAACCGACTTATGACAGTTTTCTCAAAACTGAAGAGACTCAATACTTTAAACAAACCCGCGATAATTCAGAGAGAATACCGCAAGCACAAAGGATACCTAACGAAATAGGCAGTTTATCTCCTCAACAAGCCTACGTTAATTCTGATATTCAGGCTAGTTTTTCAATCCCAAACAAGAAACAAAACATAGAATCTAAACCTTCGAACCTAAATTTCTTTACTGCGCATGAACCTCAAACGACACAAACTCAAGTAGAGACTGAAAGATACACACCCTATCAAGACAAAGAAATTTCGAAGGGTCAAGTACAATACCCTGTGTCCAATAATCCTAACTTTATTGAAACCAACGAAGAAGAGAAGTTACCACCCCCAGTAAATATGAGAGAGGAAGATTATGAAGTATCGTTCACAAATAATGTAGCCAAAGTTGTAAAGGCTGATTCTTACGATGTGCAAAACTTTGGTGACTTGCCACTAATGGACTACAATTCTAAGTTACATGACGTCAGTTCTTATCTAGTACCACATTATACAGTAAGTATTTAGTAAATCAAAGTAAACTATGATAAGGCTAGAAGCATTAATAGTGTTAAATATACCAATTGATTTGAGTTAAAATATTTTGTTAAAGTTGTTAAGTATTGTACTGCCTTGTTAGATGCAATATATTATGTATATAAGGAAATACCTAAATCCGATTCATATAATAAAGATTTTATACTTAAAACAAGGAGCTTACTCAAATAACCTAGATTCCTTGTACTTTTTCAGGTAACCGTGCCTAAATCAGCAGCTTCCTACAAATCGTCACCGTCATCACATTCGTCATCTCCTTCAGCATCGTTTCTTAAACCATCACCAGCAGCGGGGCATATCTTAGAACCGATATATGAACCCGCCCCACCTGCTTCGGCGGCTGGTAAACAAAGTGATGCCCATCTCAAGGCGACCAAGATCTGGTCTTATAAGTCACGAGGTGCCGCTTATACCTTACATGATGATGGAAGTCTTACTCCCGAGAGGAGCAGACCAAATTAGAATTACTAAGGATTATAATAGTGTATACCAATTAACTAGTTATTTATTTTGTGAGACGTGAGTCTTAATAACTTCTTCATTTTTCTATCGTTGTCTGTATGATGATTATTGTTGAGAGAGATAATTATATGAGTATTACAAATTGATATTAAAAAATGGCAAAAAATTAAATAGTTTTAGAATATCAATTGGCTCACCCCTTTGTCCATCCTGAGTACAGTGAAATGATTTTTCGTAATTGGAAAGTGTTGGGAAACGACAGTGGAATCCCGATACTTGCAATGCATCGACATTGAGTCTGTTTGCGGCCAAAACGGTGTACATTGCTGCGGGGAAAGGTCGTTCCAGAGATCGGCAGCTTCGTTCTCTTCCATGAAACGCAAATGGCGTTTGGTGTCGTTGTACACCAGGAAATATGGTAAGAGGGTCACAATTTTGGTGAGCTGAGGACACAGTTCTGAGAGAGTCACCTGCAAAATAAATCATATTTAGTAAAGTAGAAAATTTATAACATTATATACAAAGTAAATAATTACTTAATAGTCAAATTATTACTGTACTCAAAATGGATTGATATATAGAAAATTACAAAATGGAATAAAGTAAGTGAATATATCTATCTCACATATAATTCACGGACTTTAGCTTTAAACTTGTAAAGGTTGTCGGTTAGTCTTTCTAGTACAAAGATACAGATGTGCCTTGACAGTGGTTTATCCTGTTGTAAAGTTCGGATAATAGTGAGTAAGGTTACATTGAGGAGCAAGCGGTAGTTGGTGCGTCGCTCGGTGTGCGGGCACACGACGAGGCCGGGCGCGGCGGCGGCGAGGCGCGTGGCGCGCGACCACGCCGACTGGTGCGCGCGCACGCGTACGCGCCACACGCGGCGCCGCGCGCGCGCGCCCGGGCTCCACAGCAGGGGCTCCTCCGCTACCTCGTAGCACGCGTCCGTCTGACTGCCCTGCACGTACTCCAAAACATTACAACCTATTATTTTCAAACTATATTACAACATCTGTAGAAGTAGTGCAGATTTCTAAGTAAGCTGACAACGCAGTAGAAAAAGCTTGTCAAGGGATAAAATCGAGATACAGTCGAATGGTTTTACAAACATTCCTTCAAGGCCTGTATCCCCGGTGTAGGTTAGAGGCGTAATAACGGCCCACATTTTGCCGATAATAACTTAGTCTCATTTATATAATAGGAGGCAAGCCAATTACCATCGCCCGAAAAGGTAAATGGCAAGGTGTCAGAGGAAAAGTATATTAAATTGTATGTATATTTACTTAGTAACAATATAGTAATGAAAAAATAACATGCGTAACCATGCGAGCGAACGCTTCTGACTTCATTAGAGCTGAAGACTGGACGTCATCTTGTCCCAATCTTAATAAACTAAATCTTAATGAAAATTAATCATAATCGCTGGATTATGATTAATTTTCAGCTTCAGAGAGTATGGCATGCTCTAAACGCCATGATCCAATCTCACCAGACACACAGTATCATATTATTGCGTGTTAATCCGGGTTGCGCTTCAGTTTGTGGAGCTTGACTACCCTTTGACCATGATCTTTTTCTTGTCGTTGGTGATTCACTTTTCATAACCAGATGATTTCAATAGATAATCACCAATGAGTACACGGTTCATTATGCCACCTGCCATGTGACACCTACACCTAATAACTAGTCTTTTTGGGTAGCCTGAATTTTTCAAATAGGTCAAAACTGTTTTGCTGTCAGTCCTCAGTTCCTTGAGTATTTTGTAACTACTAATATGAAGACCAGAGCGAGCTGCATCTTTGACATCAAAGTTCCAGGACGGAAACGCTTGAACTAACTTTCTGCAACTTTGTGCTATTAGGTCTATAAACGACACAAATTTTTTACGAGGCTTGAGTTGCATTTTAGATTTTTTTTATAAAAAAACTTCAAAATGTTTCTAATTCCTTCATTATATTCACTCGTTTTGGAGATTCAAAAATTGAGAAATGGCGGGAAAGTGTTTTTTACTTATTATTTTTCTTTTTTTTAATGTCTATCTTTCTTAATGTAATAATATTTGTTGATATTAAAACCAGTCAGATACAAACAGTACAACCAAAGAGATTTTGCTTCAATTTTATACATACAAAATATGAAAAGACTTCCCCCGACCCATCCTAAATACCTGCAAAATAAATATAAAAAGTACCTTGATTTGCAAAGGTAAGCCAGTTTTATTGATAAACCAGTGCTGGGCATGTAAAAACAATTCCCAGCAGTCGTTCCTCTCCACAGTCACGCAGACCAGAACCTGCTTGTTACAGCTGTCCACGTCGCTTGAACTGCTCATTGTCACGCTTTTCTCTGTTATGTCTACAAAACAGATGATATATTTGGTTAATCTTAGCTAAAATATTATTAGGAAAATGGAAGTTTTAACGCTGTCAGACTTTTAATTCTCGATCGATTGATAATAATAATAATATTTGGAGTTGTCTCACGAGATTGTCGATACGTGGGATATCGTTTCGGCGATCATTGTTCCGATAGTCATATCTGCTCACGGATGATAGCTTAGAGCCTCTACTAACACCTTAAGAGGCTCTCGTTGGATGGTTCGATCAAGGGACTGATGCAAAAGGCAGTTCTCCTTGACACGGCCCACATTGTGAAGAGGTTCCTATCTGTGGAGCCCTAACCACTGATGTCCCTGTACCCGATGTCATTGGTCTACTATTTTTGATATTTCTAAATGTACTTTGTATTTATATTGTATTTTTTTAAATGTAATGTATATGTATGTATTAACTAGAATAAAGAGATAATAATAACACCTTACATCTCACACACGGCCGTCTGATTCCAAACTAAGTGAGCTTGTAATATGGTAACCAGACTGCTGATAAACATATTTATATATTTATAAATACATACATAGTATAGTTCAATATCTTATATACTTAATCACACAAATATTTGTCCTGGGTGGAAATCGAACCCACGACCTCGGCAGTCAGTATCGCTAACCACTTGATCAATAGGCCAGTGAAATTTTGCGTAAGCGTAGTCAGGAGTAAAGCAAATGCCATATACACATAATACAGTATTGTATTCTATGCTTATTCCAAATCTTCAAATAAAAAAGATTTTTAAGTTTAAAACTTCTTAAAAATGTATTTAGAAACAATCAGTTTACCTGGAGACAGCGTGAAGCTCCCAGTCCATGGTGATCCCATATATTGCATCTCGATCGTGATCCTATGTGGTTGCGTCAATTGGAGCGTGTATGTGTGTGTGCGTTCCCCTGCCTCTATGCGCATGCGCCACGCCGCTAACTCGCACGAGACATCCGTTGCGTAAGGCAGCCGATTGTAAATGGCCAGTGGAGGTACTACCCGGATCAAATAATTTGGTATTGACCTGGTCACTTTGGGGGATTGAATCCCTGCAAATAAATAAAATGTTTTTTGTTACTCAGTTACTCTTGGAACCCTCATACCAGCGGTTATTTAATTGTAATTTATCGATAACTGCTGGCCATCTGCCTACCTCACTGACTCTGAGGAAGGCCGGATGGAACAGGTCTCCTGGCCTGTTTCCACAGCTGACACCTTTACAAGGTTATAAGTTATCCTTATTCATAGACGTTTTATGCTACGGTTTTGGTGAACCGGTTTGAAGTTTGAAGAAACACAACAAACAAATAAAAAATATCCAGTATATCCTTGAATATATTTTATCTTACCTTCAACTGGCAGTATCCTCATTGCGAAAATCCTTTTGTCATCTCCATCCTTGGCTGGACAAATCATATCACGAGGTATCCCCACGTCATTAGCTAGTTCCATCCACCAGATGCCCTGTGTGGCTGTTTGGTAACTCCTAACAAACAAATATCACATTGTATATAAATTACACAAAAATAATTAAAATAATAGTTGAAGAAATTATGAACCTACATTAACAGGTTTTTATGGCCATTGATGGCAACTTGTATATTTAGGTATGTTATTTCTCTAACCTAATAATAGTAGTTCTAAAATAAATCTTTGTAGAATACAAAATCAATTATATTTAACATTATGCGATTAAACTTAAAAAAAAAAAAAGAAAAATACGTTTATGTAAAGTTTATTTTCTCTGCAATAATACGCGCCATAAAACTATCAATCGTGAACATAATACAAGGGGTCATACGCTACTACGCTACGTTTTGCGACTACAGTAGGAACAAGTTTTAGAAAGAACGAAAATATATTTATTTTGCACTCCTACAAAGGCTTGACATGTATTAGAAACTAATCATAACTGGTATACAAAAAAATTTAAAAAGAATTCTCTGCCTGAGCCAACAAATGTCTTTAGATCAGCATTATGCTCCTTCCTTTAAAGAAGTGCTGGTATTATGACAACACCATAAGTACCCAAAAGTAACCGTATTCACGGACAGTGAGCCGAGTCAAGTTCTTATACCGACAGAGAAATAAGTAAATATGTAACAAGGTAGTTATAATAAAGTAAGCAATCAAAAACAGGCGGGGCAGTCTTTGGGGCTTCCGATAGAAGTGAAAACTAAGTAACTTGTGAATTTTATCGTCGAGCTATTAGATTATACACAGCATACATATAGCTCATGGGAAGCGTTCGGTGACAATGACGCGGCTTTCATGATTTTTGTTCACCCAAAAAGTGCTCAACGCGCCTAAAGAAGTTTTCCATTCAAAAATAGTGATAAAATTTTGTTTTTAATATGAAGTATATATGTATATAAAGCAGTAATTGATTTCGACATTTTTATGACATTTACATTCAAACATGAATAGGACGTAATTCTATTCATGTTTGTTATATTTCCCTGAACAATATTTATTAAAAGCCTCTCAAAATATAAAAATAAATTAAGAACACACCACGAATTATCAGTCACCTTCGATGCTAATTAGGTGCCAATAAAATCTCTGTTGTTAGGCACTGAACAATATACACACAAATATATCCAGAAATAAATAAAATCAAATAAAAGATATAAAGATATTTAAATTATTACTGACTCGAAATTAGATGGTAACAGGAACAGCTTGCAATGATACGCTATGTACAACGGTACGTTATACGTTTCTTGGGGTGCGATGACTGCTAGACGCATCTTGTCATCAAAGGGGTTTGTTAAAGAGCCTATGAGTTCAACCCCTACGGCTTGGAGATCAGTCTTCTTGTAAAATAGTTCAAGAGCGTACGATGTTTCGTTACGGACCTGGAAAAATTACAACAGAGTTATAATATGTAGGATTCTCATAATAATTCGCATTGGCGAAATCATTATTTTTGTGACGTGACTTTGCAATACTCCAGGCATAATTTTGGTCTCATTTGTCCATTTCTGCCAACATATCACACTTAAGAAAATAAATCCAATTCCTTCGTCTTCCATATACCTACATATAAATTTTTAAATTTACCTGTAACGGAGATCGGACCACAATTTTCTTGTTGTTATATTTCGATGTTCTTTCTACCACAATAAAGTATCTCGTCGAGTTCTTACTGGGGTGCAACACGTGCATTTTTGATATGCTTCGTTGGGGACACAGGATCTGTCGTAAAGATCAGTAAATTTCGGTTCATATTATCAGAGGTGTCTTATGAGGTCACAATTTCTACACATTAGGTGCTTTTACTTACCGTAAGATTATCTAAGTCATGAAGTTTCACGGTTAGAGTCATATCAGTGAGTGTTGTATGTAGTACTGAAGGTAGCGCGGGAGGAGCTGGAGACCAAGCGCTAGGGGGTGGGGCGTACGGTGAGCCACCGGCAAAGCCACCCTCGAAACTGTAACACCAAATCTTCGGTATAGATAAACAACTATAACTGAGCTGTAACAATTAAACTTCTAAAAAGTGACTAACCAATCCCATTCATCACTGACATCCGTTATTTCACTTGTAGGTTTCAATACTAGCTCCTCTAGAATATCACCTGATGATATATCACATCCTGTAATAATTTTAATGGCATAAGTCTTTTCCTTTACTAAATAATAAAATATTCAGGAGGGAATTATACCTGGGGTACTAGGACGGCTGGTGTCAATATCATAATCAGCTATAGCTACGATCCTCTCATTACCGGCCAAATCAGTTTCTGCTTTAGTTTTCAAATGAACTGTTGATCCAGGCCCTTTAATAGAAAATTACCAATGAGTTTACATATTTTTTTATGCGGTAGGGGGCAAGCGAGCAGACGGGTCACCTCATGGTAAGTGACTACCGCCAGCCATGAACACTCGCAACTTAAGTGCGTTAACACAAGTGCGTTGCTGGCCTTTTAGGTAGGAGTACGCTCTTTTCTTGAAGGTTTGAAGGTCATATCGGTCCAGAAATACGGCAGGCGACAATTTATTCCACAAGTTGGTTGGGCGAGGCAAAAGCTAATGTTGTTATCGTTTTTATTATTTCTTGTAAAAACACGAACGTAACTTATGAAAACTAATATCATTAATTTATTCCACTCACCTATATCATTCACTAGTAGTAATCCGCTTTCACCGGTAACTATAGCCGTAACCACAGCAGTTCTGTCGGTGCAAGCAGCTGCTAAATCCAATAGACTTCTAGCTCCAGCTGGAGTGATGGTTACGTTAAGCATGTCCTTGGCTTCAATTGCAACATAAGTACAGGTTTTGTCAACAAAACTTTCAGTATCTAAGCCTGAATCTACACTATCTTCTCGAACTGGGTCCTACAAAGTAACAACAGACTGATTTTATTCTGAAATTCTTATTGAGTACAAAATATAATAAAAACTATCACTTAAAGTAATAGAAGCCATTTAACCAATAAAACTAAAGCACTAACTTGTAATGTAACCGTCTTATGCTCAGCGTCCTTCTTGCCTTTCACTTCTCCGTCTGTAAAGGTGACTGCTTTGTCAGTATCTTCATGATCACTTCCAACTTCAACTTCGCTGTTTTCAGGAGCTGACGAATCTTCATCATTACTTGCTTCCTCTGCACTGGAGTCACTATAATGAACAAATTTATTAGTAAAGACGACATTGAAACCGTATACAGCAAAGTAAATACAGAATTTGACCCGACTTACTCAGTAAACAAATGGTCGATTGCTGTTGCTAGCTTGTCCATAAGACAATTCTCATTCTCCGAATCTGATTCATCAGCATCTAACAATCCAAGGAAAGACATATGACCCGCACTAAAGTCAACATTATAGTGTTTGCTCTCCCTTCCATTAGGGTTCTTAATAAATGTCATCTCATTATCAGTATCGCATTCATCAGCAGAAGTTTCAGATTCAAAACCGTTCCTCTTTTTTAATTTTCTAGATTGGTCTGATGTAATGGATGTGTCGGCTTCAGGCTCATGTTGCATCGTTGAGTCTAATCGTGATGATATTGGGTAGCCTTTGGACTGAAAAAATGCACTCTTATTAACATTCTCTTCAAAGTGGATATAAGATATAATATATATTTTATATATTAAAATAGGCACATGGATAGAAACAAAATAACTAACCTGGAATAGAGTAGCTGTAATCTCCCAAGGTCTATAAATATTCTCATTTTGAACCACAGGCTCGATAAGCGGCTCCCAAGCATCCGCTTTCTCATTGTGACACGAAGCTAAGATGCTCAAAAAAACTGTGCCATGAAGCTGTTGTGACCAGTCGTACAGAGACAATTCTGTCTTCATCTAAAGAGGGATGGTCTCATTAGAAAAATATATAAATAGAATTTTCTTGTACTCACATGATTCCAGTACAGAATATTAAGAAAACCTGCCAGCCTTAAAGCTTTATAAAATGTTCGTTAAGAAATTAATTTGATTGTTTGTTTACGATATTGTTCATAGATTGACTTAATGCCATGGTGATTTTCTAACAGCTACTTAAGGTATTGGAAAGGCGTAATATTATAGTGTGGGTCAAGTAAACGATGGGCTGCTGTATGGTGGTTTATATCGTGTATAATATACTAGTTACCTTGCACATTAACACGGGTACCCTGATAGTATGCTCAATCTCAAATATTAGTCTAATACATGGAACAGTCACGATGAAGCTTTCACTGGGTTTCATGCACGGGTACTTCGGCTGAGCATAACTGTCCTCAGGGTTTATCACCACGATAGGAGTTATCTTCTTCGGAGACCAAAGATCTTCGTCCTGTTTTTCAGCTTTAAGATTGTACGTCGCAAAATTGAAGAGTTCTTTTTCATCCGGAATAGACAGCTCTGATGTTATTTCTTCGATTATGTCTGTTAAATAGTTTATTTTATACGTTAATATTGATATTAGTAGTATATATCAAGCATACTAATATCAAAATAAAGATAATAATACCCCCTCTACTGTTTCCCCTCTCTCACGCCCTTTAGAAAAAAAAATATTGTGCATTTTCATCAACATAATGTTATTAGTAATAGCAACTTGAGATTTACTAAAACTCCTAAATATTCTTACCTACGACTGTGTGAACTGTAGTTGCAGCAATATGAACTTCAATATCTGAAACAGATAGCTTAACTCTGATGCCTTCTTCAATATTCTTGAAAGTCCTAGAAAACTCCACATCGCAAGGTTTTAAAACTATCTGTGGAGGAAGATTCTTTAGCTTTGACTGAAGTTTCGACATGACTTGGAGTCCCGCCAAGGAAACTACTAATGACTCGCTGTTGGAGTGACAAGAGTAATCAATGAGCAGCTCTGTTCGTAGAAGCAGAGCGTGACCTTCGGTTTTTGTGAGGTCTGTAAAGAACATGACCTCAGGCTGTCGGATATGGATTGCTATCGAGAGGCCTGGCTGTTCTTCTGATAGAGAATTTGCTGAAAATAAAAGTAAATACGATAAACTAAACGATTTCTCATTAAAATATAAAACCAACTAGATTTTTTTATACATATGATTTCAAAATTTTGTACCTCATTGTTTTTTCCAAGTTCTCAGAAGCCCAATCAGTCATAAAGCGAATAAAACGATTTAAATAATAACTTACCCGTAGAATAATATCCACTGGTAGAATCAGTTGAGCTTGGCAGTCTCGATGCACGATTGTTATAGCCAGGTTTAGATGGATGGATGTCACCAATATAACCATGATTGACCACGCCCCCCTCCATAGTCTTTTCGCCTGTTAATAAACAATATGTACAAAGCTGCTAGTTACAAAATGTTTTTAAATACATCTACACCAGTATTATAAAGAGGTAAAATTGTTTGTTTGTTTGTAGGGGGTAATTTCTGGATCCACCGTACGGATTTTGAAAATTCTTTCACTGAGAGGAAGCTAGAATCTTTCTTTGTAACATAGGCTATATTTTATTATGTTGCACAAATACTGAAACTTTCAGCATTTGTGAACCACATCAAATAAAAATTTACTATTGTACGCTATATCGGCGTGCGCTGGTCAAACGGTTCCAAATGAAGGAATACAATGTAGAGAAAAAATATTAATCTTTAGTAGATCTACAATAAAGTCCGCGACACCATATATGTAACTCTTATATTTAATACAGAATAATGGTTTTTTATTCAAAGAAAAATAAAAATTCTAAAGAAATGTTTAGGTGAATTTATAACACATATTATATGCATTCGTATAAAATAAAGGGTTTTAACACCACGGATTTTTTTTGAAAATAAAATTTGCCTTTCATTAAATTTAATTTGGGCGGACAGTTAGGTAAGAAGATAACATGAGATAACTAAAAACGCAAGACATAGACCGCCCTCGCGACTTTTATAACTATTTCGTTCAGTATGCATATAATATTACATAGCGATGTATGTGTGTGTATCTACCGTGTTCCCTATAGACTCCGAAACGGCTTTACCGATTTCGATGAAATTTTCAGGGAATAGTCAGATTGCTCTAGCAGGTGATCCTGTAAAGTCTGGTAGCGATCGGATTTTTGCACCGTTCCAGTTATTTTTACTTAGTGAAGCGCTCCGGGTTTGCTAGTATATTAGAATTTGACTGACCTGTTGGTTTAGTGACCCAGACTGCTAAGAAAGAGGTCGTGGCTTCGATTCCCACCCAGTAAAAATATTTATGCGATGAGCATTCTCATTTATTATGTGTCTGGGTGTTATTTATCTAGTATACGCATGTATTTAGAATATATGTATATATATATAAGGATGTTTATCAGCAGCCTGGTTACAATAGTACAAGCTCTGCTTAGTGTGGAATCATAAGGCAGCGTGTGAGATGTGTCAAGTTATTATTATTATTATAGTATTCTTAGCTTATTTTGCATTATTATAAATTTGACTGTCTATGACAACTCACCAGGCATAGCATCCAGCAAAGTCCTTGCTAATTGCAACAGGAATGGTAAAGCCAAGTTGACCCTAGTCCTGTCTACCCTCACGTCAGCATGACGTGCTCTAGCGCCTGTAACCCTGAGGCTTGCATCAATGAGAGGAGGACGACGAACTGAAATACATGCGTCGTGGGTACCCGAAGTACCTCCTTGGGACTGGAAAATTCTACAAGAAATGAAGTTGGCTCTAATTAAATTTGTCACTAAGAAGAAGAAAATAACGACCGCTTATTCTCTTACCTCTTAATAACAATAGTAGGGTCTGGACGGATGTCTTCCACGAGCAGACTCTGAAGACTAGCTTTTATCTCCAAGCTATTATCAGAGCTGTACTCCAGTTGCAAAGTTGTTTCCCCAGCAGTGAGCTTCGCGAGACCTTGGCTTAGATCCCTTACCGGGGAACTTAATACCTCATCTATGTCCGAGAACAATTTTAATTCCAGACCATCGAGAGTAAATCTAGAAATAACATATTAAATGTTTTACTGTTAATTTTTTAAATAAAGACATTGGATAGAAAAATAGATAACTGGCAGCTGATGCAAGAAGAATGTCTCTTAAAATGTTATAGTATTTGTCTACCTGATGATCGCTTCCTTGCGAATAGGTTCTCCTTGAGCAAAGAATGCTTGAAGTTTTTTCACAGAAGAGTCAGACGATGCTGTTTCTAGTGGAGAACCTGGTACTATATTTCCTGCAAAAGAAGCTTAGCAATAACTAATACTCTGTCGAACGATCAAGATGAACAATGAATTTATTCTGGCGTCCACGTTACACTTTCTTAAATTAGGGGGCACAAGGCAAAGCTAAACAAGCTTTTACGCTGCGCTGAGATCTTATACAAAAATGTCTTTTATTTATTCAGCAGAAGCTAGATGGTGGTAATATACCAATACGACCGGCACATACCAATATACGTCCCTTCACTCAAGTTGTCAGTCCACACGGCTATCATGGTAGCCAAGTCCTTCTGTCCTACGTTCAAAACCACGGTGTCTACGGCTACATCTGCTTCACAAGCGAGAAGCTCCCGGTAAGCGCTGATGGTGACCAGCTGTTGGTAACACACGGCTCGCTTCATGTCGCAGCGGATTGATACTGGTTCTAATATTGGTTCCTGGTGAATTAATAATCAGTTAATTATGTATGGGATGATATTAAAACACATGCTTCGAGAGTTCTACACTTAATGATATATCCTATATACATTACACTGTACATATAATATGTTCTATCTGATACTACACTTTCATACTTTTGAATCTAAAATGGTATCTTTAGTTAGCTAATAATAATGATTAAGAACTTTTTGGTTTGTCAGACTCAACACAAGTGTTCACGGCCTGGTCACGTCAAAATAACGTTCAACATCTTTCAAGGATATCAATGATTTATTTACTATCCTACAAATTTAAAATTTGCAGAATCATCAGTAAACGAGGAAGCCATTGATAACAAAACTTACGAGGATTCATATTTTCTTAAATAAATACAGTCCTCAAAGAATTCTCTCTCATATCTGATACCTTAAAAGCGGTCACAAGGATTGGCCCAAAGATTGATCCCCATTACGTCGTCTGTTTTACTTGCCTGCACTTCCAAGGTTCCAGCTATAGTCATGACGGCTCTAGAAAAGGTGACGTTTTCTAGTTTAATTAGTATATTGTCGATGATGGCGGTTTGAATGGGACTGCTGGATTCTTGATGTGTAGCGAGTTGTTTGAAGAAATTTTCGATAAGAAGGTCACCTGTAAAATGATATGTAAAATTAATATCAAGTGTTAGAAATTAAGATCGTTAATAAAAAGCAAATGAGTCTAAAGTCAAGGGGCTGGCTAGTATTCATTGACCAGTTGTACTATCCACATACTGACTGAATCACTAGATCAGGTCCAAGTTGCCAAATTATTCTGCCTTCGGTACCTATCTACCTATCTGGTATATTTTTGTGTCCTTACCCATGTTAAGGACCAGAAGATTAGGTGAAGAAGGTTTCTGAGGTAGCAGCAAAACTGGAGCGTGAATCTGAAGAAGGAAAAAAACAAGGTAAAACATCAATATAACAACAAGATATTCATACAAAGATTTGTCCTGAGAGTAAAGCATGCTAGCTGCTTCAGGCGTACCTCAATAACAAGATTTAATCTTGTGCTCCAGCTCCGGATGCCCTGAGCTTGTTTCTCAGCGGCGCGTTCTGCTGCCAGCGCGGCCTCTGTAGCTACCGAGCTCGGGATCAGAGGCTCTAGGAATTGCTGTGAATGAAAAAATTATCAGGTTAACATACTTTACGTGAGTGTTATTATCAGTCATTTTAAAACTATATTAAGGATATTAAAAGAAGTGCTTTTATTTATAATTTCCTTCTCGAAGAAACTAAGAACTAGAAAAAAGAAAAAAATATTAGTTTTTTTTTTGTCGTAACAATGACTGTAAGTAGGTATTTGATTTATTTATAAAAGTCAGTCAGTGTTAATTTCGATTTCTTTCCAAAAGAAGTATATTTTCCCGTTGTAAAATCTGGATTCTTCAGAGGAGAGGGGTTATGAGGAGATGGGAAAAAGGAGAGTTGGGATGAGGCGAAGGGAAAGAGGAGAGGGGTAGTTGGGCCTACGGAAACTTAACTAATTTCGGGAAAATAATTGTTACCACAAGTGTTCCATTTTGATGGTGACTCTATATGCCTACATACAGAAAAAATACAATATAAAACATATTATAATACTAAAACATATAAAACATAATATATACTACTATACTTTCATCTGGTAAAATCGGCGGTCTTATCGCTAACTGCGATCTCTTCCAGACAACCTTTGTAATGGACAAGTGCAATGGATTAGTACGTAGGACAGTTTGTAGATGTACAAATGAAGCTATGGAGGTTATTCTAATATATGTATATTTTTTTTGTACTATAGGGGGACAGACGAACAGAAGGGTCACCTGATGGTAAGTGACAACCGCCAGCCATGGACACTTGCAACTCTTGTTGTAAGTGCGCTGCCCGTCTTTAAGGGTGATAAGGGGTATTGGGGATACGCGGAGGGGAAAGAAGAAAGGGGGATGAGTGGATGTGAAAGAAGAGAGGGTTGATGAAAGGTGGGGAAAGAGGAGAGGGGGAGTTGGGCCTCTGGAAACCTCACTAATATAAATTCCCAACCCGTTTTCTGTGAGGTCGTGGGATAGCATTGGTCGAGCTGGCCCTTTTTGTGCCTGAGCATGGCTCTATCACTATATTAAGAAATGCGCACTATACGCATGTATATAAAGTGTACCTGTAGATGGTGCGCCACGCAGCAGAACATGACGACGTGCAGCCGCCCCACGTATACGCGAAGTTCCCCGTGCGCCTTCATGGCTCGCGCCGCGCTGCTGTCCGTCGCTCCAGCGCCGTACACTCGCGCCGCCGCTCGGACGTACTTCAGCTCCAGAACCTTGTCCTCATCGGGCCACACCAGCTACGGCCAAAAGATATGTTTCACCATACTTCAAGGTCGCAGAAACACTTTATCAAGAACTGTCTCTGTCATATAGTTGTTAAACTGATCTGTTAATGTAGCGATTAGTGACCCTGACTTCTAAGGCTGAAGTTTTTATCACCACGCCAATAGGTGTTAAATATTTTTGTGATATTAAAGTGGGTTCTGGTGATAAAGAGAACCAAATTGCTATGATAGCATTACTCAAAGTAGGTATGAAGCCAAAAGAACTATTGACAGGTACAATGAAACCTCCTCTATTTGTGACAGAAAAAAATCTGGCCATCCACGTAGTATTCATATGAAAAAGGCGATCAAAGCAGTGAAGCAAATAATTCTAAGAAATCCTGTCCGAACGCAAAAGATCTTATATCGGGAAAGAACCTAGAACCACGTCACGTATTTTAAAAGATGACTCTGAATATCAGCCTATAATAGACGCACTGATCATTATTTAACTGACACATTAAAAATGAATGTATGGTAATACAAAAACAACTTCTTAAGTGATATGCAAATTAGCGTATTATCGGGCATTATCCGACTTCAGTGGTGATTTGTTGGGGTGTTAATTAACACTAGTCAAAGAGTGACTGAACCATATTTTTGTGAAAAAGTTTTCAAAACATCGGCACAAGTGTATCAAGATCCGATTCTTCAGGAGGCAATTAAGCCTTTTGATAACACCATGTTCCATAGCGAAGAATGGCCCTTTCAGCAAGACTCAGCACTGGGTCATAAAGTTCGATCCACCCAACCGTAGTCGGAAACGAACGTTTTTGACTTCTTCAGAGCTGAAAAATGGCCGTCATCCAGTCCTGATCAAAATCCGCTACATTTATGGTCAGTTTTAGAGAGTATGGCATACTTTAAACGCCATAATAATTTGGAGTGAAGCAAGCATCATCTACATCTTATGCAGTTCCAAAATCTAAAGCTAAAAATTTAAAGAGAAAACTTGATGATGACCTTATGGAATTGCAGCTAACCGCCTTATAGAGAAACCAGATGAATATCAAAACTGGGCTTTGTCTTGTGCTGCAGATTTAAAGAAAATGGAACCAATGCAACAAATCTTTGCTAAAAATGCTATTGCTGCCATTATCATGGAAGGACAATTAGGACTTTTACACCGCAATTCGGTAAAAATAAATACTCCATCAGTTATGATAACTCCATCTCCGACATATACCAGATCCATGCCAACTCCAACAAGGTACAGCGGCACGCCATCGCCTCAATATTTTACAAATTATTCTCAACAGTAAAATTCTGAACTTCCATCTGAGCAGCTGCCACATAACCAGCAGAACTTCCAAGAGAATAATCAGCAGAACATAAACAATTTTCAACAGGAAAATGATGCTGATGGCGCGAACGAAGATACATTCTCTCGATATATACAGTTTAATAAATAAATGAAAAGATTATAATCTTTATTTACCTTGATAAATTCCTTCAAAACATGTATTATCGCATCGCATGTTTCCACAATTATTAAGGAAAGACTTTGTGGAGAAATAGCACTATGAAACTTTAAATCTTCCAGAGTATTTCCAGTCGCTAGATACCGTAATGTTATTGAAAGCCGTTGAAAAGGTGGTATTGCTTCCCTCATGTTGGTATTTTTTTTCTCAATCAATGGCGTGACCAATCCTAGTAGCTTTTGAAACTGTTCCAAGTTCAGTCGTACAAAATTGTTGAAGTCTGCTTCCTCAGTTAACATCAAGTCTTTTAAAAGATTTTCGTGAGTGTATTTCTGTCTTTTCTTGTACCAATCTTTCGACCAGCGACGTGTTCGTTTTCGTTCACGTTTAGCTATAAGCAACAACACTACAGCTGCAGCTAAATCTTGTTCGGCCATGTTGCTTTGCACGGTGCACACGGTATCAATACTATTCTCTGACTGAACACGAAAACATTGTGCAGTTCGTATTATTGTGCAATATAATTGCTCGTTTGGATTCAGAGCACCTTTCAATCTTATTGTACAATAAAAGTATTGCACGATGTTATTGTAGGTCTAAAGGCCGCCTAATGCATCGGTGTCCAACGCACGACAACAACAAGACAAATAAATATTATTTAAAAAATCTACAAGTTTTATAGAATTTTGATGGTGGACACATTAACTTCATTTTTTTGTGTCTTGTGAACTAATACGATATATATTATGATAAACGTATTTTCCCAGACGTTGTAAAAAGTTGTTGTAGCATGTCACTTGTGAACTTGTAGACTTGTAACACTTAAAAAGGATATTGGAGCTAAGTAGCCGTGTAGACTGAGCAAACAAACAACAAACTATAAGATGTTGTTGCGATCTACATATATACAAACCGTAACTCAGAGCCAAGTATCAAAGGCACGCAGAACTAAATAAATAGTAGAAAACAATGAGAGATCTATCGCCGAATAGTATTATTTATACAACTTCACATATTGACTCAAGATCCTGCCACTGACACGTCCACGCTCGACGCTGCAAACATTCAACTGGTGAGCTAACTCGCGGCGCGCGGCACGCACACAGACGGAGGGTAGAACGACACGTGCAAAAATCTCCTTGTACGTTGTTATTTGTTCCCCACGAAAGTGCTATCTTTACTTTTACAACTTCATGCTGTTAAATAGTATAAATGTCGCGTCTTATGTTGCAATAAATAAGTTCTAATGCTAGGTCTAATAGTAGGTTCTAATCGTCTTTATTAGTTAAGTAGTAGTAAATAGTATCTCTCCCTGCTCCTACAAGTACCTGCCTACTCTAGCTACGGTACGGACGGTCTAGAGTTGGTAGACAGTAGCAGCTGGCACAGTAGTAGGGGTAGTATTAACACATTAAACATCGTGACAGCTGTCACAGCTGTCACGAAATAGTTAAAGAGGAGAAACATTAAAACAAAAGAGTTTAACTCTTGAAGTTAACTAGTACCTTGGGATACAAAGTCGCCTCCGACAAGTCATCGACGTGTAGTGAACTCAAGTACAGCTTGAAGATCATGCGGTCGTTCGCTCGGAACACGCAGTCGCTCTCCAGGGCGGACAGCCTCACCTCCAGCACTGACGACTCCAGGTGACATAACTTGATTGATAATGATGATGCCCTGTTGCACGGAAAACAGGTGTTTAATTTAAATGTTAATATATTGAATAAAAAAAATCGTTACTTAAAATAAGTCTTGAATCTAATCCAATAATCGAATATCATAATTAACTAAAAATAAAATTATATAGCTGCCTTCAAAGCACCTTACCAATTAGTTTGCGCAATACTTTTAATCGTAAAAACGTGAATTTAAAAACTTGTTCGTAATTTGAAAGTATAAAATCATCAATATCAAATGTATAAAATCGAAAACAGAACCTCCTTCTTCTTTGAAGTCGTCTAAATGTAAGAAACAAAATTATTTTCCATGGTTCAGTTACCTTACAGAGTAGCTGAACTTGGTGGCACCAGGCGGAACAGGCGGGTCAGCTTCCGGCTGCATCATGTAGTCCCAAAGTGATTGCGTTTTAGGTAGAACCACACTCTTTAGATTTAACGTATGGCGATTTTGGATTCTGGAAATATTGCAGAAAATTCAAAAAGGTACTACGCAGCAGCATTAGACTGGAGTCAGTAGATTATTTCCTATATGGCTTTTCAAAGATTGCGAAAGTTTTTTGGGAATATTTTTATTTCACGATTTTTGTTTTTGAAGTGATCAAATAATATTTATTTTGTTAATTTCATTAACTAACTAACTACTTCGTAGGGTGTTGTGACCATCAAAGCTAAAATTAAGTAAAGGTATTAGAAAAATAAGTCTTCAGAACATTTACCAATTATAATAAAAATAAAAATAAAAATAAAAACACAAAGTGGGTGAAAAATAATTGAAATTAGAGACGTGCTTGTGGTCCTTGGAGGAGAAGTATACCTCCAAGGGAATCCACATGACGCAACAACAGACAGTTTTGTATTCATAAAAGAACTACAAAAGGGATAAAAACTGTACACCTCAGACAACGGTGTGCAATTGAGTGATAAAAGGAATAGTTAAAGTGATTCACTTCGTCCGGTGTTAGATTGATTGAACGAATTCCCAACGTACATATACGAGACGCCACAAAAATGGTCGAGCAGAACAGTAATGGAAAAACGTCCAAGGAAGGGTAAAAGTAATATCGGTTGTCCGGCAGCGAGATGGATCGATATAACTTCATTCGCAAAGATTTGAATATAGGTAGTTTTGTTGTATTTGTGAATATTATGTTAACAGTGACTATATGAAGCTGAAGGTAGGTAAGAGGATGGTAATTTTGACAAAATTTTTGTCCATTTTGTCCATGGAGAGTGACGACCACTACCCATGGATAAATGCAACTCAAGAGTCGTAAGTGCACTGCCCGACTTTGAAGGTGATGAGGGATGGGATGAGGGAGGGAAAAGAGGACTTGAGTCTCCGATACTCTCACTCACTCGTCAATACGTAGTCGAGCCAGCCCATTGGGTCCTAAACATGGCTCCTCTCAAAACAAATGACACATTTGCGATGTATGTCAACAACCACACTATATACTCGTAATGGTTTGTCAATATCTTATAGAGTTTTGAAAGACAGTCAATGCTATCAGATACAAACATACACTAACACTTATATCACCGAAGGAGCACATTTTATCATGTACAACTAGTTTTTCAGTGGTAGAGCCATGCTTAGGCACGAATGGGCCGGCTCGACCGGTGTGATACCACGTCCTCACAGAAAACCGGTTGTGAAGTAACGCTTGCGTTGCATTTCCCCGAATTGAGTGAGGTTTCCGGGGGCCCAATTCCCCCTCCCCCCTTTTCTCTCCCCTCATCTCCTTTCTCCTTTTTTCCATCTCCTCATCCCTGCTCTCTTCTTTCCGCTCCCTGCATCCCCCATCCCTCATCACCCTCAAAGGCGGGCAGAGCACTTGCGACTCTTGAGTTGCAAGTGTCCATGGACGGCGGTGTCACTTGCCATCAGGTGACCCGTCTGTTCATCTGTCCCAATATAGTATAAAAAAAAAAAGTTAGCCCCACCTAGCAAGCCTATTGCCGTTCACCGGTCACTGGACATATACTGTCTGATAGATACTCGCTCTTTACTGTGATGTTGATGATAATTATGATATAAGTACGTAATGAAAGCTTCTAAAATGGATGTACATACACATGTATAGCCGAAGCAGAATAGCAAAAAAAAATCATCAAAACATATATCAAAATCGACACCGACTGCGACTCGACCGACTCCTGTATATCATAAAAATACAGAATAAGCAAGCAAATGTAATATGACAGTTCAAGTTGTCGTTGAGTATAGAGTGTTAATAGAATGAACGACTCACTTATCATAAATATACTGAAGATATTTGATGAGAGTCCGTAGAGCCAGCGCGTGTAGCTGCAGCGAAAGATGGCCGAGGTCGGCTACTAGCGCCTGCTCCACGCTGTGAAAGTGGGAACGGAACTCGGGACAGTCGGCACGTACCTGGAAAAAATATTCCTCTTTTTAATGAGTTTATTGAGGATGCCCATATTGGGTAAAGAGAAGGGAGAGGGAAAAGGTGTGATCGGTCTTCGGTAACGTCACTCACTCGCTAAAACACAACACAGGCATTGTTTGACAACTGTTTTTCTGTAAGTCCATGGAAATATTCTATTTGGCCAGCCCACGCATGCCTTTGCATATCTCTTCAAACTTTGCTCATTAGTATTATTGCCCCGGAGATTTACTTTTTGGCAAACTCAGTTCAATGACAGTGAACTTTAATTACTCTAAATCCCTTATTATAAGTACAGTTACTGTAAACTTCGATTCCGCATTTTAAGCTTCCACTTTATTTTTAAAACGATACTTACTTTTCTATACAACATATTGAAGAGTTCTCCAGAGCTGGTAATCAGCTCCAAGTACTGTCCGCTACCGCTGTAATGCTGCTTGTCTGTCAGTAGCACCTGGCTGACTGACAACTGGACAGCGGGGCCGTACTCCATGAGGGCTACATCCAGGCACACCTTTGTGATGCTCAACATGATGTAAGGTGTTTCAATCTGGTCCATCGAACGGGAGAGATTGATGACAATTTCACCTTCAAAGTGAATGTTTATATATCAGCCAAGTTTATCTTATCGCACGATTTAAAGCATATGAGAGAAGGGATTTTAATACCATTTGGCTTTTTGGAATAGGATCTGGACAGGATCCTTTGCCTATGTTTTTTTTATCTATCTATCTATCCTCAGTCTATCCTCTTTCAATAAATGATGTTGGAATAGACGATATAAGTGCAATAAGGGAAATAGCTAAATGTAGAAGACCTGAAGACAGAAGACCTAGACCTATGTAATTATTTGAGCAGAGTACTAAAGAAGATCCAGAACTATTAGGTAGAACAACTCTATTAATAATAAACCAGAATTTTAAGAATATAAAAGAAGAGATAAGAAAAGATAGATAAGGATTTATTTTTCTCTTAAACCGGCGAATGTATTTCCAGAATTTGACACTAAGCCTGTCTTACCAACAATAAATCTCAGCAACGTGTTAATATTGTTACTGGGTGACACGTTGTCTTCGAACCCTGGCAGGTCTACTGTCCTGGCGTATATCTCCATGTCCTCATCGCTGTGTTCAGAAGTCGCGGACGCTTGTTGTGCTGCCTGGAAGCCTGTCTTCGCGTCGGCTTTGTCGAAGGTCGTTTCTGCTGCCCTGTGAGCAAATCATGTAAGGGTTTTGCTGAAATACTCCAACAGGTTTTAATTTAAGAATTTCAATGCGGTTTGAGATATTCAAATACTAGGAAAGAGGCACTATTTCAATAACAGTAGTGATAGCCACCTAATTTGATATTGTACTTATAAGGTTGTGTCGTGCCAATAATCTGTACTCCGCGCAGTTGTCCGTCCTCAGTAGCTTTATACTACGGCAACTGTTTATATTCTATCAAGTATTTCATCAGCATTAACTTACCTATTTCGAAGTAAATAAGCAGCTACAATCTTCTGACGCAGTCTAATCAGATCTTCATACTCAGGATCGGCAGTCACCTCGTCCATTTGCAGAAGCTTTACAAGTTCCGGTTCCATTGCATCTTCAGTGTAATCTCCAGAATCCATAAAAGAGACGGGGACTGTGTTGGGTACAGGAACTGGTAGATTGTCACAGAAGTCGAGGAGAAGGCCAATGATACGATCGGACAAGTTAAGTTTCAAGCTGGTTAGTGATATGTTCAGCTTGTACCTAGAAGGAAATAAAAGAATTACTATTTTTTCAACACTGCTGAAATTAAGTAATTGAAATCAGTTGTAAGCAGAGGTGGATGACACAAGACCGTCTACAGATGGAGTTTTTGGAGCCTGACCTATATATTGAAGTGGATGTCGTAAAACAAAAACTAAAGAAGGTATAAAAAGTGATACACTTGTGAATGTTTTAGCATTGAATAAGAATAATTGATGATAGAAGGGAGTGTTGCCTTGCCTTTGTTAGATTTTTAGTAAAGATTATTTTCAACTCTACTGCTATTCTCAATTCTACTGCTTTTTTTTCTCCTCATAACTTTCAACTGGGTGAACCGATATGATGTTTTTTTTTTATTTGAAAGCTGGTGCTTTCCATGTGGTCCCATTTCAATATAGTTAAGTTCTGACAATGGCATCCATGAGAAAACCATATAAGTCTTAAATTTTATGATAGACGCATTGAAGTCGGTTGTATACTTTTTTAATGTGAATTATAAAATATAATTAATACAAATCGTTAGTATTAATTTTCAAGAAAAACTTACTTGGGCAACAACTTGTAATCTTTTTTGATGCTGTTAGAGAAAACCACTTGCATTTTGATTTTCGGTATGAGGTGTAGTTCGGAGTCTGCGTAACGACGAGCTTCAAACCACGGCTCTGACCAGTCGCTGAATAGAACCTGCATAAAAATTATGTTTAATGCGTAAATGAATACATAGGCCCACGTCTGTAGCCCTGAAGGAGCAGACTGACATTTTTGATACTTAAGATACTGAGGTATTAAAAATGGGAACATTGGGATTATATTAAAAGAGAAGGATCAGACCAACAGGGAGTAAGTAATACTCGAGAAATTGCAATTTTTTCTATTCTTATCTCTTTTTATTGTTTTATTCTTTAATTCTTTCTCTCCTTTCATCAACAATTTCAGTGATGGTAGAGCCATGCTTATGCATAAATAGTCCGGCTCCACCGGTGCGATACCGATACTATACGATATATGTATATAACGATACGCTTACGTGGCATTTCCCCGTTCTGAGTGAAGTTTCCGGAGGCCCAAATCACCCTCTTCTCTTTCCTCTAACCTCATCCCCTCTTCATTTGAATCTCCAAAGTTAAGTTTGTGAAAGACCAACAAACGAAGGACAACAAAAATGCCAAAAACTATTAAGCAGGTGAAGATAAAGTGTTAACTTACAAATCAAAAATGAGCAAAAGAAAAGTATACAATATTCTATTCTAAAACAAAACAATCACAACATTTAAAATCACAAATTACATAACATTTAGACAGCATTACCAATATAAAATAATTAAATATATTTACAGTTTCATTCTATTAGTTCTTATATATTTACACAGTATATATATGATAGGTTTATGTCCAAGGGAGAGAAGGAAGTAGATAAGATAACGCATTCCAGGGCAATTGAAAAACAAACTTCCAGACCGCACTCACTAAGTGAGGAGTCTCTAATCCTCAGTTTGGCCAGGAATCATGTGGTGACTTTGTTAAAATGCATGTTTTTGGACAACCAGGTTTTGACAGGAATGGAGGGTTGGATATCTCCATAAAATTTACCTTTGATGGATTTCGAAATTTGCCATAATCTAGTCTATGAAAATATACATTTGATTTAAGAGTAGTTCTCATATCATGGCTATAGATTTGGGAGAGAACGAGAGAACTTGTTTCACTAGCAGTTCTAGTGCAGGAGTCGGCAATTTCATTTCCCTAAATACCCAAGTGATATGGTACCCGGACTAGTTTAGGTTAATACCGAGGCAGTGACATTGAAACGACTCCTCCATTATCTTGACAATAGTGGGGAATCTAGATTTAGGACAAAAAATATGAGAAAAAATGGATTGGAGACAACTTTCGGAAAATATAGTAACTTTATTTAAATGATAGGACTTAGTAAAACGAAAGGCCTCTGGAATGGCGAATTAATTTATGTCTAAATAATTGTGAGTAGGTTAATTCACCTGAAAAGAACATTCAGCGTGTAGTCTGTCGTACAGCCTTTCTTCCAGCTCCATACACGTGGCGTCCTCTAGGGTCAAGTTGGACGGTTGGAGGTCGGATTTAACTAAAATGCGGTTGATGTCAATGATCATCACTTTACCAGATCTGTGGAAGCAGAATATTTGATATTAGTACGAGATTTTCTATTACAATTTAATAATAACTTGGGAAATCTTAACACGGCTGTCTGATCCCGAGCTAAATAGAGATTGTAGTATGGTAACCAGCCTGATTATAAACATACTTATATATCATTAAATACATACATACATACATATATAGAACGTTATTAGTGAACCCATGATTTTCCGTTTTCGTTTTTTTTTAATGAGAATAATATAGGCAAAATATCAGAAGCAAGCGAGCACCATAAATGCTAATAAACTGCGCGAAACAGCTGGTCTGGGTCAGTAGTCCTACATGTATGTATGTATGCTTTACGAAACACAAATCAAAATGCACAAGGCATCAGCAGTACCATCTTTACAAATTTGATATATGTGTGTATAGTGACCAAGATCTTACTTCTGCGAACATCCGTGTTCCGGCACAGCAATACAAGGTCCCTTCACGTCCACGTTAAGATGGAAGACCTTCCTCCGGCTAATGGCATATGCAAGCACCGACTTGCTGACCCCTCCAGCTTTATACACAGCTTCAGATACTTCCGCAGCGAACTCCTCAGGTGTCATAGAGTGGGTTTGGAAGAAGTTGATCAGCTCCGTGATTGAGTGCTGTTTGAAAAAATATGGTATTTGCTAGGTTTTTTTGCACAAATGGTTATGGGATATCTGGAATGGTACACCTTCACTGAGGGTATTATCCCGGAAGGGGCAGGATGAGGATCTCAACCATTATTTAGTCCCATTTATATAATAGACGACAAGCCTGTTGCCTACATCTGGATACTATGTGACTGTATATATAACGTCTGATAGATAACTGTCAGATGTGTAAGTCGCCTTTAACGATACCCACAGGAGGAGTTTGTCCACTGCCATTATTGCTACTACTTACTAACTACTACATTAATTTTTAGTTATAACCTCAACGTAAGTCATTTGAATCGGTTCCATGAGACAGCACAACCCATAATCCGCTTCAGAGTTGCAAGGGTTCTTCTCAATATCCAGTGCCAATAAATTGGAGCTAGTGATTCCTGGTCCAAGTTCTGGAGTGAGTATAGAAGCCAGGTCTCCGTCTGCAGTAACACCTTCGACGACTACACTCTCGGCACGAGCTGACAGCTGGAAATTATTATCATTATTTTATGATAATTTTATCACATCTGTTTATGAAGTTAGATATTAGGTATTATATTATTGTAAATCTTATCTAAAGTGAAGTATTTTTATATTCAATTAGTAAAAGCTTCCACCAACGGCTTCGCCACTGTGGTATATCAATAAAAATTTGCCAGTTTTATTAAAATTGGTTTAGCCGTTTCGCCATAAAAACAGCCATTCTAATTTCTAAGTGACTTGCGTACTTATAATATTAGTATAGAAGTTTAGCTTGTTCAACGAGCCTTTTGACTGCTGATACTGCACATATATTCATATGCCTTACACATTAAAGTACACATACAAACACAAATTCCTATACGACCGAAGTACCTTGTAGGCTTTTGCTGACGGCCTTGTTTCCAGGGACGCCAGGAATTGAGTGAGGGTCACCACGAAAACTTCTTTACTTCTGTTCATTAAAGTCAGTGAGCTGTTCGCCAAAGTCAAGTTTATTTTGTGCTCTGAAACCAAATGAAGAAGAACCAAGCCATTGTAGAAGAAAAAATAATTTAAGAAAACAAATGGGATGGGAACAATGGGAGATAATTTTGTTTACATTTTTTAAATTGATTTAACTCTTTGAAGTGAACTGTTTATTGTTCTTATGAGAATAAAGTTTTTTAACTTTTGAGCCTTGCTTTGAGACCAGTAACAACTTACACTTCCAGAAACGGCTACTGCTTAATAACTTACCAATATACTGCTTCGATTTGTCCGGCTGCGGTGCTCCCTCCACGTAGCCGATGAGCTCACAGACCCGTTTCTTCTCAGGACTGGAGAGGTGGCTCCACAGAGTCTTGTTCCTTTCGCTCTTCACGCACAGCTCCACGTGAGTCTTGGGCTCCTCTGTGTCACTTGCTAGAGAACTGCTCGGCTTCCACCAGTCGAATTCAGTTTCTACGACTTCTATGCGATCCGGCTCCTGTGATAGAAGCTAAACAAAAAGGAGTTTGTTGAAGTTTAACACTATTTGGGGAGAAAATTCATTATTTAATTGTTTCTCTTTACTATATCATAGAATAAGGGCTTGATGTCAAATCTAAAACTAGGCAACTACTCATTTTTACATGCATTTGTAGCACCTTCATAATAAAAATAATTAAATAATTTAGAGCAGAGATTTAAGTGGGAGAGCTATGCTTCAGCAAGTATGGGCTGGCTCGACCGGAGTATTACTACGACTTCATAGAAAATCTGATATTAAATGCACCATATTTGCCATGCACGCTAGACCGAGTGAGTGAGGTTATTTTGATTCCCTCTTTTACCTCCTTCTTTTAAATTTCTCTCTTTCCCCTCCTCCCTTTCCCCTACCAACAGGTGATCCATCTGCACGTTTGTCCCTCTATACTATAAACGAAATAACTTAGGTAAATCTCTCTCAAGGACTAAAACACAAACCTCAAATTTAGCCTGCTCTCTTGCAATGACCACTGACACGATTGGGAGGCTGTCCTCACATTTTTGCAGGTCCAACTTTAACTCAATATCGTTTGGACTCCTCAGAGTACTCTTATATATCTGTTTGTAAGAGTTGTATGTCTGTCTGTGCTTTTTAATGGCAGCCCAAGTGTATGGTCTGACGCGCTGTTCCACCACGACGTTGTACGCATATATCCACCATTTCTTTATGTTTTTGGATAAAGGCACGCCAGGATGTAGATGGCGATATTTCCTGGAAGAATCATAGCATTGTCTACTACTGTCTGATTATATTAAATTGTTCCAACGCGTCTAAAACTTACTATCTTACTTATCTATCCACTTTTCCGGTAAACGTTGTATAATAGCCAAGTATTTGCAGTACAATAATCACTACATATTATTTCATACTCAACTTATTACCCCGATGGGGTTCGTGGAGCATTTTGTCTGCTATAACTTACTCCCATCAGCCGAGTACTTTTGAGATTAAATGGGATAAAAAGTTGTATAGAAAGGGAAGGAAGAGAATATATCTTATACAGATGGTTGAGAAATGTAAGCAATAACCTAAGCGCCTCTTCTCTTCACCCACAATTATCCCCCGTCCCCTTGTCACCGTCAAAGGCACTACTTATGACTCTTGAGTTACAGGTGCCCATGGGCGGAAGTTCTCTTTTACCATCAGATGACCCGTCTCTTCGTCCCCCTATACGAGTAAAATAACAAAAAAAAACTCGAACTGGCTGTGATGCCATGATGTCAGAGTCCTTAAACCGAATCATTGCATAATAACCATAAAAACAATGAATCGGTGAATCTATCAGCCATATTATTTCTGGTTGATTTCGTCCTGCAAACGGTGAGTATATGTATAGACATAACAAAGTGGCCAGAATAGTACATCAACAACTTGCCCTTAAATACAATCTTGTGAATTTAAAGGTGCCATATTACAGGTATGTTGTCGATATTGCTGTTCCTCATGACGATAATCTCGTGAAAGTTGAAAAAGATAAACAAATAAAATATTTGGAATTGTCTCAAGAGATTGTCAAAATGTGGAATATTGATTCGACGATCATTGTTCCGATAGTCATATCTGCTCACCAACACCTTAAGAGGCTCTCGTTAGATGATTGGATCAAGGGACTGGTGCAGAAGGCAGTTCTCCTTGACACGGCCCGCATTGTGAGGAGGTTTGTATCTTTGGAGCCCTAACCACCGATGTCTTGGTCCCTGTACCCGATGTCGGTGGTCTACTATTTTTGATATTTTAAAATGTATTTTGTATTTATATGATATATTGAAAAATGTAATGTAAATGTATGTATTAACTAGAATAAAGTGAATAATAATACTAACTTGATACATCTCACACACGGCCGTCTGATCCCAAACTAAGCAGAGCTTGTACTATGGTAACCAGACAGCTGATAAAGAACATAATATACATAAATGACACCCAGACACAGAACAACTGATCATGCTCCTCACACAAATATTTATCCTGGGTGGGCATCGAACCCACGACCGCTGGCTTAGCTGTCAGGGTCACTAACCACTAGACCAACAAACCACTCATCATCATCCAATAATTTAATTCTTTGTTTTTTTATAACAACATGATATTTATTAATTATTACTGCAATGAAATTCTGAATGACCCAAACATATATATCTCACCTATTTAATTTAATTCTCTTAAAAGAAGCCATTAAGTTGTTAATGGACAGATATTGGCGCCGGGACAACTGTAGCGCACTGTCTTGAAGCACGGCATCCAGCAGCAGACGCGGGACCCGAGCCTCGCCCGAACGGTTTATTAATACCTTCACTTTGCACGTCACTGGTTTAAGTACTGAAATTTAAAAGATACAATACAGTACTGCATTATTTATTAAAAACATACATACATTTAAATATCACGCCTATGTGGGTGTTTTGCCAACTATAATCCGGCCCAAGTTACTTAATAAGGGGCAAGCCGTTTCCCAGCTACCGGGCACTGTCTGATAAATAACAGTTATATGAAAAACCATAGAAAAATATATTTATAAAAGTATTCGAACATGTAATCCCATGACTGCACGAATGGCGTAGCGGTTTAAGTGGTCACCTCGCCACTATGCTGCCGCGCCTAGTGTTGTGGGTTCGATCCCCGCACGAGACAACACTTTATGTAATCTTGAAATTGTTGTTCTGAGTCTGGGTGTTCTTTGTGTCCTTTGTTTCAATGTTTGTAAAGTCCCCCGCGACAAAGGAATTCATCCTAGTGCGGGAGTTCTCTCAAAAAAAGACGAATTAACTGAGTTTATTTCTATATTAGTTTTTACACGATTTTATAAGCTTCATATGTAACGGAAATTTTGAATATGATTTTGACCCCCTTCAAAGCGTCGGGTTAACTCGAAATTTGGCATACTCACCTATTTCTCGGATAAGTTACCGACTTTAAATAAGATGATTAAAAAAAAACACTTTCATAAAAAAACCAAAATTAAAAATAAATAATATTTTAATAAATCTAAAAACACGCTTAAATAGAAACCTTAGTAAAAAATTTAAAATAAATTTTAATAAATTTGAATTACGAATAGTGTAAAAAAAAAATAATAAATATAAATTAAGAATAGTGTAAATATGAAAAAATATATATATATATATTATAAGAAAAGCGTGGGGTACTTTTTAAGATATTATTAAAATGATAATCTTTCCACTCAAATCTGTCGATATTTTTTTTTTACATTATTCTTATTTCTAATTTGTTAAAATTTGTTTACCATTTCTTAGTTTTGTTTTCTATTCAAGATTGCTTTTGAGGTTTTTAAATTTTTTTTTACTCTCGTGAATTCATTACTCAAGCAATTAATAATAACATTTTGCATACACCTTAAAGGGTACGAAAGAAGTAACTCTTAAAACGTAAAAAAAAAGTATTTTCGAGAGAGACCTGAATTGATTGTAAACATGGAATATCAAAATTAAGGGGAGAAAATCTGTGGACCATAATCCGGCTCGAAGGACCAAAAACAAAACTATGTAGGGTTACTCGTAGTTCCCTACACCGATGTATGATAGAAGTGATAATAATTGATATGTATGCTGAGTTCGGAGTGTCTAAATAAAACCGCTCTGTATGACTGATAATTGAACACTAAATTTATTCAGTAAGTATGCACATATTAGGTAAATCGGCGCGGCGCAGCGTCAGCCGTTTTAAAATTGCTAAATGTGCGGTTCACCGTACATCAAAAGCTAGCAGTATATTAGTTTGCCTTTTTATTAGTCTACATCCCTTGCAAGAGATGGAACACTGAGTCAACGCGATTCTGACGTAACACTTCAGCTTGAGTCCGGTTCTTGTTCGACAAATAATGCTCTTTATTATATCTATTAAAACAATAATTAACAAGATAATCCCCCTATTACAACAAACCAATAGCTCAAAGAACAAAGATATACATATGTCAAACGATGGGATCTAATTATGCAATAACAAAACGTGATATGCATAAAAGATTATCAAACAAAGACATTTATAATCTAAGGGCGTCAGTATGTAACAATTGTAGCTTATGATAAATATAATGAAGTGCAAGGCTTAATGTGGAATAAGAAAACGTGTTTTGTATACACAAGTTACGAATGTATTCCTTATAACACCCTTGATGTCGAGCCGTCGATAATTACAACCTATAGCTGCATGTACCACAGTTTACAAATAAAGTAATTATTTGATACGTTAAGTTGTCTTATCTGTAGAAATTTAGTATCATAACACTCGTATAACAAACAAAAAACAAATAAACAATCATAAACAAACAGTAAATCATCAGATGTCATTTTAATTGCATGTTCTCCATAATTGTATGTTCTCCATAATTGTATGTTCTTCATTATTTTTTAGTTTGTTAGTTGCATTATTTATTAGTTGCAAAATTTCAAAATCCAAGCTGATCTTAATTTTATGATAAAAAATATTGTTTTATACTAAAAAAATACCTTATAAACATATTAAAATACTAAAATAAATAGATAATTAACTTTATTTTGTATATTGTTACAGGAAATATCGTATAATGAATATATACAGATAAAGTATAAAATATCGGCTCCACTAAAATGCATCAAAATAGTTTATGGAACCGTAATTAGTGATCAAATAATTGATTTTTAATAAAAGCAGATAACCGCTTTCAATGCGCCTCTTCAATTCATTAACGCAATACTTTAAATAGTAAAAACAAGCAAGTTTGAAACATACACATTTCGTTGTGTTAATTACACATTTTAATGATATCCCACGATCAAATTTGGATTTGGTTACTATGGGACCATTATCATATACTCTTTAGTAAAATAGGGCGAAAATTGGAGGAGAAATCGCTTAACATATATATAAAAAAATACGTTCAGTCGTACATAGAACCTTCTCCTTTCTGAAGTCGGTAAAACTAAACGAAACTAACAATGATGACACTGATTTTTAATAAGTATCTTTGTCAAGATATACAATGAGATCTACCAAAGTCTACTTACAAAACTCAAAGTCCTCATGATGCATGGAGAACTTGTCGAGGCCAGTGAGCATGTAGTGCTTCCAGTTATAATACTGCATTGGCGTAATGTGTGCGGTCTCGTTATCATCCAAAGCAGTAGCTGTAGGGTTCCAGTAGGCTGACAGTGATTCCACACGCATCATCTGATAAACCGTGGTGGCGTTAGGAGAAGTCACGCAGGGTTTCCATTTGCTGGAATAGAATATGTAAATGTATGAAGTTATGAGAAATTAGCTAGAAAATTAAGTAATCTTTGTTGCCTTTGTTTCTATACTCTCTGAGGTGATGAATATTTTCCGTGGCGATATAAAATTATTGATCTAGGAGTAATTTTCAGCCCTCTTTCGTCGTGAGATATTCGCAATCTTAAGAGAATAAGAAAATAATCTTGATATCATCTCGTCCAGCGAATTGAAAGTTTCCTCATTTTTAAGCTGAAGTTGAAAGACCTCTTGAGGTATGTATAACTTCCGATGATGAATAATCAGTAGTTGAAGTCACTTTAGAAAGATTAGATTTTTTACCTGTCACGAAAACCAATAGCTCGCAAGTCACGGGATCTGTCTAGAAATTATATATGTATGCTGACCAATTTACCTGTTGGTGGTCTCAATGGATAAGCTCTGTAAACACAGTCCACACGCTAACGGTCCATCCTTAGAGCTGATGGAGTCTTCATATCTCACGTGGACGTTCCTGACAAAAATCTGTATGTTGTTCACGATAGCTGTGAACAGATGCTCAAAGAAATTCTGAGGACCTTTGAGGACCTGAAAGGGAAGTGTAATAATTGAATAATATTATAAAACTAGTTCTTTTTAAGATGCAATAGTTTGACTTCCTGCTTACCTCACTCTCAGCTTCTAGATCTTGCAAAATCTTCCTCTTAGCGGCTCTTGTGAGTCGCTTCTCACGTTCGGGATCGAAATAGCTATTTGATATGGCTGGTCCTACAAGGACTAGTACATCTTCGATGTGTACAACCACGGGCTGTGTGTATAGGCCGGTCCATGGGATTTGAAGTCCTATGCGACCGATTGTACCAATTTTAACGTCTATCGGTAAATCCAGTTCATACTGTGAAATAAAGTTTACAAATAGTTTATAATGATTTTTGATTTAATAGTTATTAGAGATTAGTGGAATTAATTTAATCAAACTAGTTCTTTATTATTCTACTCTTGATGTTATTTCACTGAAATCAGCAAAACTATTTTGACGTTGGAGCTGCTTAAATGGAGCTACACCGAAACTAACAGAAAACTGCAGTACCGCGGGTTGTTCAGCTGGTGATAGCACTTAAATGTGTATATAGTACAACAAAAGAGTTTTAAAGAATCTTACCAAAGCCTCAGGCTTAAGCTTGAGATCAGTGAGGTTGACATTCCCAGAGAATATACCCACGTTGAGGTTCTCAGTGTCCAGATCCTGGACGTACTTGCCGAGAAGCCGGTTAAGGATACCGGCGACCGCGCCCTCAAACATGGTGACAGTTGTTTGTGATCAACTAGAAAATAAGTTCAGTTATGGTGAAATAGTCATACAGTGGCCTATTAACGGCAATAAGCTTGCCCCTATGACTTCAGTGGGACCAAATTCTGTTTTGCAAAATGTGGGTGTTAATACACCTTTGACTACCCCTTAGGGGATAAAGGTGGGAGCGCATGTGTAGTGAAATAGATATTTGTAGCTTTTTAAGTTCGAATAGATTGCATAATCTGAAAGACATCTTACCGATTGAAGATATTTCTCAATAATTGTACTGAAATTTGTTTGGTGTACTAAAATCTTTTTATACTTCAAAACAAGTTGTAATTACAATGGTACGCAAAACATACGATCACTTATTTCTTATAAAAATGCAACAGTTATTGTTTCCTTTAAGGTTACACCAACTGAAGACTGATTTTACGTTTTTTTATTATCGAATCACGCTAAGTATTTATATTATAACGTTATATTATATAATTGAATTACTTTGTCAGTAGCTATGCATTATATTGTCGTTTGAAATTTACTTTAGATTTAAGAAATACATTTTTTATTTAATATATATCATTTTAGTTTACATATTTATTTACATACTACCAAAAGAATACTTTGTACTAAGCGAAAGCTATTTTCAGTTAATCTCAACAATTATTTTATTTTTAGTATTTTTTTACAATGAAGATAAATTGATTAACGTGGCGCAAATACTTAAAACAGCAGTAGATATCAACAGAAAACAAAAATAAAACATCATCGAGTGTGTATATCTTATCTGTAACATCACATTTAGGTACACAAACAAGCAAACAACATTCTTAACACAACCACACAAACACGAACCACACAAAGAAAATATACAAAAAGAAAAAAACAGTTACCATATCTTAAACGCGGTAAACTCTTTCCTACGAAACTTCACCAATGGAAATAAAATCAATAGTAATTTACGATAAGTATGTATAGGTATTGTCTACGGTATAGGCGAGTCTGGTAAACATATTATATTAATTTGTTATCTCTATTATCAGTGATAAAGCATCACTGATATAGCGCTTATACTCTATGGTACGAGTAATTTGGTATTTTTATGAATTGAAATTAGGTTTAGGCGTGTAAGAAAATTAGTAACAAAAAAACAAATACAATATTTTATTTTTTATTATTTGGTAATGTTTTGAGAAAAAATATTTTTTCTGTTTAAAAAATATTCGTATATACAGTCACGCTTGTATGTATCCCTGTAATGGTAGGTAGAGGTTTATTAAACACCTACATTTTGATTATTAAAGTATGGTCCACGTTACGTAACAGTGAACCGGGTACTTAAGAAATTCAAGATGGGATATTTGGGAATATGTTGAAGAGCAAAGGTAGTAAGGAAGAGCATGTTAAACTGTCGGTCCCGGTTGACAGTCGATATTGGGAAGTCAGTGCCCTCAAATAACCTGACAACTAGTCCAACTATCGAATTCAGTCATCCCCCAGGGTTGCGGAGATGAGATGCCAGTCACTCCGTGGAAAAACTAATATTCAGGCAATAACTGGTGGGACTAGAAGCCAACCCCAATAGACATGGGAATAATAAGGTTAGGAAGAAGAAAATTGGAAAGGAAAAGTAAGAACCAGGAATGTCAATAAAAGGAAAAGAATTTTATTTAAAAGGATTAACTGGATTATGCAAGAAACAGCTCAAACGTCCAGGTCGCATGCTTGTAACTCGAACTAGCTGTAGCCGATAGTTTTTATTGTAAAGCTGAATAATGTGTGAGTTTATAATATATTCGCCGAGCGATTATAGGTGAAATAAAATACCCTGGCCAAACTAACTCTTTCCGTTAGTGTCGTAAACCACCAAGGTGACCAAGGGCTTGGACCGTTATGTATAAGACAGTATGAATACAGTTGTACTGTCCCCCGTTGACACAGTTGATAGGCTTGTCCCGTGAGAGAGACTGAGTTATGATTAACAAAGAGTGGTCGTGCAGGACGCCTCTGCTTTACCCTTCAGGGATATAGGTATGAGTGTATTTATGTATATAATATATTAGACCAGACTATGCCGCATTTGCTCAGTATCAAGGGTTTAATGACAAGGTAAGAAGCTTGTGAGGTATGTGAGCACAGAAACAACTGACAGGTTCTTGCGTCTGCCTCCCTCGAAGGGAGAAAGGCCCGAAGGAGTTTATGTATGGTATTTATTATTCTGTTAACATAATAATGCTTTCAAAAAACCGGGCCCTATCTGAAATAAGTTTTAATCACTCCACTTTGATAAGGGATTCATAGTCGTAGTCTGTGGAAAAAGATAGAAGAACCAAAGCCTCTGATAGGATTATCTGTGGAATAATAAGCCGTAGAACATACCCAGTTGTCAATTGCTTACTAACTGACCCGGCCAACTTGATAACGCTTCAGAAACCATTTTCTTAAAAAAAAGTGAAGTCGAAGTTTTAATAATATTGTTCTGTGCTTCGGGGCGACGACAAATCAACATAACAAAAATTATTAGGACCGGTCTACCCAAAACTTTAGTTATAAATGTTATAAATGATGGAACCTATCAACCACACTTTGTTTTATATTTAGCCATGGGTACAGAAAATCATTCTTATATGTAAATCATATATATCAGAGATAATCAATCATATCAGAACGCAGGTATGAGAATGCCAGGTAGCGAACCTGGTGCGCAACCATAATTGTGTGTTGTACTTACTATATCTTTTGAAATGTTAACTTCCTTTTATCTACAATTCTACATCGTAACATGTCAACTAAGACATGACGACGGGAGTGCATGCTATAACATGTTCGTTCATTATTGAACCATAAAATATGGATATAGGGAACATAATAATTATCGATCGATGTCCTTTATAGACTTAGAAACCATCAAACCGACGTTGCGGGAATAAGGCAATATTGCGGAGAAGGTTTTAAACCATCAAAACAATCAAAAAGTTCTTTCTTTACTGTAGTAACACACACCGGGTAGTCTAGTATATAATAAAACCGGATAGAGATTAAAAACTGGATGTGAAAAGCGTAGGACCGGGTGCTATGCTGCACATTAGGAGAGACCCATGTCAAGCAGTTGACTATGGTAAGCTGAATGACGATGATGATGATGATAATAACACCACGACAAATAGCATAATATTTTAAATACCTACTTAAAATAGTCTTTCACGTGAGACAACTGGTAACGTAACTTCCGGAGAATAGCCGGTTAAACAAACAAATAAACACTTTTCTGCTTTATTAAATTAGGATACACTTTTTGAGGCACGTACTCAAGTTGGTTACTTACCCTCAATTATAATTAATTTTGATATGATTTATAAACCCAACAAGATGACAAATCTGGCCAACTCTAAAAGAATATGATTTCAGGTACTCGACACTTGATATTACGACATATCTCTGTAGTTTGTACACCGATTTTAATGTTATCTTTTTATTTAAATGGTACCTACACCTCCCGACAGTTTCATACTAACTCTGAGAAATTTTGCCCTGTGGCACAAAAATATTACTCTATTATTTCTGATCTGACCTACTATCATACTACTGTTAAAAACAAAATGCGAAAGTTTAGAATGATAGATACATACATATATTACTCAATCACCCCAGAATAGCTAACAGCTAGTTGGCTAGAAAAGCTATATATATATATATATATATATATATAGCTATATATAAATAAGTAGGATTATCCAAGTATATAATGTAATATCATTTGATGTCAACGGTGGCTGCGTCCGACGGTGACGACCAAATTCATTTAAATGCTAATACGTCCGACGGAGAGATTCTAATGAAAAATATAAGTAAATAAAATATTATAACTTAGAAATGATACGCTAGAAGTAGAATTTATTAATACTAATTTATAAGAATGTTTATCAGCAGTCTGGTTACCATATTACAAGGTCTACTTAGTTGGGGATCAGACGGACGTGCGTGTGAAGGTGGAGTTATTATTAGAACTCTCTTTATTTAACTTTACAAATCTCCAACCAACCAACCTCCAAATGAAATAACACCAGGTCCACAACCTTAATTAGTACACATACAGATAAATAACGATTAGAGAAGTTTACAAGAAGAAAATCAAAGCTATGGCATCTCATTTACTTTTAACAATGTTTGTTAGCTGAATAAAATATTACGGAGACAGTTTCGTGTATCGGCTCATGATGTATTTCTGCGCCCAAGATCTGCTCCAGACATTACATACATTTTATATACGCATTCGATTAAGGCTTCTTAAACGATTTGAGTTGGCAAAAGCTGGTTTTAAAAAAATATTTATTATACGGTAGTTAATTTATTAAATTTTGTATAACAGCCGTGTGGTTTTCGGTGAAACAGAAAATTGCTACTCCATCTCTTTCCGTGGGTGCAGTAAGAGGCGACCGTGGGGTTGGACTGTTATCTATCTGACAGTAGGTATACATATATTTTATAGCAGACCATAAAATTAACTAGCCAAAACTCTCTGACCCCAAATACATTTGGCTACAAGTGTAGGAAAATGATAAGTATACATGTACATTTATGCTGTATAATGAGAGAGAGAGAAAGAGACATGACTGGTTTTCAGATAAATATATAGCCGGCAGGTGTTCCTATTCTAGTGGCCTCTCCAGTCACAGGAAGTACAGGCCATCGGACCGGTTCCCGTATACACATATATAGAGACTTGCGGTACCTCTGACCCAGGATCCTGTCACTATTAAATTTAAAAATCAACTTTTCATTCTTCTTTACCGTCTAATCTGGAGGATGATTTAAAAAACAAATGTTATAGGGGGACAGACGAATAGTCGGGGTAGCGCTAGGCAGACGGCAGGCCATAAAATGAACTAGCCAAAACTCTCTGACTCCAAATACGTTATTATGAGAACATTATAAGACAAATTTATCTTTCTGTATCGTAAACCATTATGTTATCTTAATAAAGATATATTATAAACTCGAGCTATTTTGTTCTCAAATTAAATGAAAAGGTCAACAACCTATCTCAGTAAATACAGGTAGACACTATTAGCAAAGTTGAGCATGATTGTTTTAGAAATTGGATCCATACACATTACATAGCTACACCATCTTTAATTAAACTTTGCCGAAATCATCTTCATTTCATGAACATTTTATGGCACTTTTGATTGCTTTCTCAGATATCAGTAGAAGATCGAAAAAGTCTGTAAGTATAATGAATAAGTCTGATATATTCAATTTTCAATACATATACGAAATCTTTTTTGTATTTGAACAATCGGATTTGAGAAATAAACTCTATACCCACAAAGTATAAGGCCTAATTCAATAAATTATATAATAAAGGGGTGAAATGTACCATATACGGATTCTCGAAAATTCGATGATCCGTTTTTAGATATAAATTACTGTGAATTCGTACCTTTTAAGACATTTGATTTCACTTACATATATAGGACTAGATCTAATACATACCCTACAAAATGTACCTACAGAAGGCAGTCATTACTTAATTTATTTATTAATTCATTAATCATTATATTCTTAAACCTAAAAGTTTAAATCTTGATACTGTAAGTAAGTTCTTTCTTAGAGCATGAACATCTTTAAATGTATACTGACAGACTGAACAAAAAATACCACCAATCAATGAAATGAACGTAAATTAAAATAGACACTAAGCAAATTAAAATAAGCGAAACTAAAATTTAAAGTAGTACGAAAATAGTCAAATTTAAAGCGAATTAAACAGGATCCAAATATGACTGCACAAATGTTAACTACACAATAAGAGAAGGCAGGACGTATTCGCATCTTGCGTAAGTACGAATAATTAAGCGACTGGAATGGCATGACCGTCGTGAAGGCTACCGCTGTGACGCGTTAAAGTATTTCCAACAGATAGATTACGTCACTGTCCGTGATATTAAGAATAAGTATCAGCTTATTTTTCTATTACAAGTAATCTCTACCTACTTATGTAGCTTCAATCCGTCTTAAAGCGCTTAGAAAAAAATAAAAAAGCAGATTGCATTTTTTTTTTGCTGTCTTAACCGACTAACCATTTCTCGAAGTTTCTTTTGCGTTTATGGCCACAAGGGTCCTAGTGAATGTATCCTAAATTAATCCTCAGTAAGTACTCATTCCAATAAACATTTTTTTCTTTAGGCGCGTTGAGCACTTTTTTGTTGAACAAAAATCATGGAATTCGCGTCATCGACACCGAACGCTTTCCATGAGCTATGAATACTGTGTATATCTTGTACTTTTTGGGTGAACTTCTGTCGGCAGTCCCCAGAGACTGCCCGTATTTTTTCGAATTCGATCATAGTCGCAGTACTAGAGATCACAGCGTTTAAAAAAACAAACTAAAAACGATTCCATGCAGTTTAAGCTGCGTTTATGCTCCGAAGGATCGTAGCGTGACGTTTTATAACTAAGCTACATTTTGTATGTATATGTTTTGTGTATGTTTATATATTGGTATATGTAGTGGTACGTATATTTTGTGTATGTATGTAAACATTTCAACGCATTTCTTAATATAGTATTACAATAATCTTCTTAACTGGATGGCAATGGATTAAGACATAGGGCAGTTTCCCTGTCTTTTTTTTTTTTTTTGTAAGCCTACACGCGCAGTCCATAATACGGACTGCGCGTCGCTGTAACCGATCGAGGGCGTCAAGCAGATACTGCGCATGGCCATCCCAAAGATGAGAGCAGTACTCCACGCAGAAGCGAACCTGGGTCTTGTATAAAAGACACAGATGCTCGAGCTTCCGCGAGGCCACCTTAGTGACGCTCTCGATGTAATCACGCCGATTGAGTAGGAAATGTCTTAATCCATTGCACTTGTCCGTTACATAGGTTGTCTGGAAGAAATAAGATAAGCAGCTACCTGCCAGTCTGTATACTATTATTTGTTTTAATATTGTTATTTTTTCTGTGGTGTACAATAAAGAATATTGTATTATATTTCTCAATACATACTTAACACTTAATAATATTTGAACAAACAAATGAATACTTTTTTTGTAATAGGTTTCTCTGAAAAAGCTATTGGATATAGATGTTTGTCATTCGTTTAATCCTTTGTTTGTCATTCGTTAAATATATTTTATAATTAATGCTTTTGACGAGCTGTTTTCAATAACTTTGCAAGTTTCAGTAGAATATCTTCTTCGCGAAAAGCCTCAGTCTTCATTATTGCATGTCAAACTATATGCAATAAAATTCTTCGTTGTCATTAAATGGAACAAGTGAAATAGCTTCTTATCAGAAGCGAATTACGAATAGCTATAAATGTAATTCAATAGATCAGATATTTAAATAAATACATATACACAAAGACAAAGTGAAAAATGTCGCTTTAAATCGTGTCAATTAATCGCATAGAAATTTTAAACAGAAAAAAATTAGTGTCATGAAATCTAATAGGCTGTAGCCTCAGCGATCTCTTTTCGAGGAATCGATACTTGGATGATACACATACATGTGAACTGATAATAACTTTTTTTATATAAGCCTACAATAATAACTCTAAGAGGGGTGGTCATCATCCTCATTGCAAGTGTAGCTTTAACGGATCAGCACAGAAGGGAAGAGTCGAACCGTTTAGTTCGAGATCGCATATTTTCGACTCTCAAACGGTGACTCCTCAGGAAGGACGAGACCAATTGGAAGAGCTCGTACTTAAAAGTTAAGCTTCAAACATATGTTTATTTATAGGTCGGTCTTTCACAAAACCTTGAAGAAAGAAAGAATTATAAAACTGAAAACCATTAATAGTTTATTAAAGAGTACCTATTAACCGACTTCACAAAAGGAGAAGATTCTATTTTGTTGTTGGTCCGTATATGTATTATGTATGTTAAACGATTTCTACGCCATTTGAAACACTAAAATCAGGAATTGTTTTTCACGTCAACACACACCCCCATACAGACTCTAGATTTTCGAATTTTATGCGTTCAAATATCTAGAGAAACACATTCGAACTAAATATAAAATCCAGACTTGAGACAACTAGTTGTAGATATCATATATTTTTGCCCCGTGTGAGAATCGAAGACAAGACCTCTGGATTGGCAGTCAGGATCACTCACCACTTGAAGTGTGGTCCTTAGTGGAGTAGAATAGGGCAAACACATCTCTTCCCGTGTGTGTCGTAAAAAGCGACTACGAGATCGGACTCTCTTCCCGTGGGTGTATTAAAAAGCGACTACGACATCGGACTCTCTTCCCGTGGGTGTATTAAAAAGCGACTACGACATCGGACTCTCTTCCCGTGGGTGTATTAAAAAGCGACTACGAGATCGGACTCTCTTCCCGTGGGTGTATTAAAAAGCGACTACGACATCGGACTCTCTTCCCGTGGGTGTATTAAAAAGCGACTACGACATCGGACTCTCTTCCCGTGGGTGTAATAAAAAGCTATTACGAGATCGGACTCTCTTCCCATGGGTGTATTAAAAAGCGACTACGAGATCGGACTCTCTTCCCGTTGGTGTATTAAAAAGCGACTACGACATCGGACTCTCTTCCCGTGGGTGTATTAAAAAGCGACTACGACATCGGACTCTCTTCCCGTGGGTGTAATAAAAAGCTATTACGAGATCGGACTCTCTTCCCATGGGTGTATTAAAAAGCGACTACGACATCGGACTCTCTTCCCGTGGGTGTAATAAAAAGCTATTACGAGATCGGACTCTCTTCCCATGGGTGTATTAAAAAGCGACTACGAGATCGGACTCTCTTCCCGTGGGTGTATTAAAAAGCGACTACGAGATCGGACTGTTATCTATCAGAAAGTATATATACTGTCATATAGTGAAGGCTAAGGGTTGAGGGTGAGATTGATGTATGTATGTTTTTAACAGGAAGAATCGCGTCCGGAGAAACTTTAAATTTAGAATACTTATATTCATATTCAATATAAATAAAAATGAATCACCGAAATACAATGTACTCACGTAACTTCCGAACGACTACACCGAAGTGGATAATTAGTTTTTTGTTGTATTCGGTATTGTCAGGACAAGGGTTTTGATAAAAATTTGTTTTAAAATAGTAAATAGTTCAAAGTAAGAAGATTTTTTCAGTAAGCCAGGCAGCCAGGAGTTTAATATATGAACTATTTGATGGCTACGGTGAAAGAAATGTGCCTAAAATCTATAAACAATATGTGTCATTGATTCCAAAACAGGCCCGTCAAGCTTTACGCGGTCAGTATTAATATTTTGCTGACATCGTACAAAAGATGCTGACATTATAAAATGATAGTGCACTTTGAACTAACCGATGAAATAAATGTATAGTATAAATTTGACTTAACTAATTTGACAATTTGTAGCATAAAGTTATATTTAAAATTCAAGAAAAGGACAACTGATTTATCCTTTCTCGCATTGCAAACGCGATGTACGTCTCACATAGGTTCTTTAGGTAATGTTACATATATATGATATGTACATATACATATCAAAATAGATAAATTTGTATACGTACGTATTTATCGGTGCAAAGGTAAATGTTAAGTCCTAAACTGGCAAACGACCCACAATATCGTGAAACTGAAAAAGGGAGAGTTTTCCTGATACACGTTATAAGTAAGATTACAAACCATGAAATCTCTGTTAATAATAACTAATGGACGGTTTAGAACGGTACTTACAATATTCTCAATCTACGACTAACATACGGCATCCTTTGAATATTCATATTTGAATTCAGAATGTTGTTTTCTTTTTATTTATGAAAGCACATTAGATGAACTATTTTTTTTTAAGAATACCCTAGTACGGTATCACGCATTACCGGCCAATAACAATAACACTATATACATCCAAACCCATAGTGATTTTTCACTATAACATGATGATAATGGCTGTCAAAATCATTAAACTCGAATCAATCTGATAATGTTAAGATTAAAGGTCATCAGACAGGCGCAATATCAGTCGGATACAGGTACATGTAATTGTTATTAGGACCATTCTAAGCTATTTATAGATCAAGGAAAATCGATGTCTTAGCTAGCCTTCTTTTTTTAAAAAATCGATAGAACTGCATGTAGGTAATATTTGGATTGTTCAAAAAAAAAACATAATCAAAGGGAAAACCGAATATTCGAAATTTAAAAAGCAATATTGATTTTAATGACATTAAAAAACGTCTTATACCGAAATATATTATACAGATGATGAGAAACGACATAATTATACATACCTTAAATTACATGTTTCACCAGGATGCACTAGAAAATTCTCAAATAGACGAATACAATGACGTCAAACAGTGCACGGCACCGGGGAGGGACAGACTGATTTTGACAGGTGTCAAGAACGCGCTACGGGTGTTCGCATGCGCGGTAACACAGTGGAAAATTATCGGGCGGGCGGGAAAGCGTTGGGAGGGTTACGCTCGATACAGAAAGGATGTGACGTTGCACAGGAAATTAAGGCCTACATGTATTAGAGATTGTCTCCTCACTAATGCTTAAAGTATAGTGTGTTTTCTTTAGCTCGGGGTTTATCTTTTTAAGTTGATTGGCTAAGTTGTTTGTTTTTTGAAATGTAGTTTTTGAAGCTTTTAGATGAGTAAATGACAAATTATGTAATTTTATGTGGGATGCTATCGTTTTCACACATTACAAATTGTTAGAGCGAAACCATTAAACCTTATTAGAGTGAAAATTTCAAAGCATTTGTGATTAAATAAATAGCTTGATAAATGCGGTATATTCAGGATTTTACAAGCGCTTCTTTATTTTCTGTTATATTATTTTTCGTTTTATTGTAACTACTAATTGTCTCTGTATTGAGCAGAGTCGTTAAAAATTACGTTACTAGAAATAATATTATAAGAAAACTTTTAACTTGCAAATTGATATGTTAGTTGGGGCTCAAATATTCGTTGTCGGATTAAGCTGAAATTTAAATTCTGTTGCAATGATAATTCATCTTAATGATAAGCATGTCTTGATATTTATTCAAAATACTTTTTTTTTTTTTTAATAGTTCTAATGATCCTATTGTCATATTTCGGACTATAAGGCCCTTAGGAGATAATAGTTTTCATTTATCTTGTTGAACATTTGTCTATGATCAGTAGTGAATATGTTTCATTATCGTCATTATCGTTACAGAATTCTAGTGAACAGCAATAATTAAAGAAGAAACATTGAGTATTCTCAATGCTTAGAGCCGGGGGGTTGGAGATGTATGTTAGTTCTTCATCGGGTATACATATGTATATGTGTGTAACAGTGAAGTGTTCATTACACATTGTAAAGTATTAGCATTCAAATAGCATGGACATCATGATCATAATCTCAGTCATAAGACGTCCACTGGTGAACATAAGTTTCCTAAGAAATTCGAAGAAGATCGGTTGGAATCGGCCTGTATTTGCGCTGGCACAGCGTCGGACGTTCATCAACAACCGATGGACTGACTCGCTGGTCAACAGTGGATAGTAAAAGGAACCAATAAAAACACATATTTAAGAATTATATTTTCAGTATATAGTATCACATGGCTGTTTAAGCAGCTGGCGCAGCGGCGTAGCATGCGTTACATGATCCATAGGGCACCGTGATTGCAAAACAGTCTTCGGGGCACACGGGACATGCCCCCGCATACTGGCGAGAGTATTCACAGCTTGATGATGAGTCCCATTGTGTTGCGTCGCTTTTCTAAATGGAGACAGAAGTTATCAATTAATTAAAGCCCTACATAAGGCCTGCGTTAATTGCAATTTATTACGTTGCAACAACAAAAACCATCATAATTACACTCAAAAAAACATAAGTCTCCATCTCGCGCTTTCGGGTAAAAGACTATGCAACAACTGATTTCAGTAGATGATAATAAAAAAGGGACGAGACAATGTAAAACAAAAGTTTTTCGCAAAAGTTCATATTTCGAAAGATTTTTCTTGAATAAGCGTGCACCTTTTTCTCCTTCACCGTCACTTCCCATCAGGTGAGTTGGAAGACAAACGCTTACTCCAATATACAATAGAAAACTCGTTCTTCTGAGCAATAGATAAGAGAAGTATATCTTACCTTTATGAAACTGATCATCACACAATGTAATATGTCATAGGCCGGACATCCAAGAAACACCCCTTGCGCCGGCAGGTCGCGCTCCAAGCAAGTCGGTATCGCGTATTCAATAACAGCCTTCCACTCTGGCTTGTCCTTAGCCAACTGGTTCAAGTGGCTTACAATTTTTGGTTTGTCAATCTTGCCGTCCTTTAGCCATTTGTATTTACGGAATGCGCAAGTCAACCTATCGCACTGTAAAATATACATGTATTTATTTAAAGACAATGGCCGTTTCCATGTGACTCTTGGTGACAAAAGCCCTTATTACGTAAGTGGGATTAAATTATGGATACCAAAAAGTGGGTGTTTCAATTGTCTCTGCTTAGCCCTTTGGGGATATAGATATAGTACAGTCTCAGTCCCGTTTGCTCACCTCTTACCCCAGAATCCTTTAACTACAAATTTACCTTCTACAAATATACCTTTCATTCTTCTTTCCCGTTTTAAAAAGACTACATGCCCAATCAGGGTTGTCGTCAGGCAGACACCCGTTATAGAAACTAGCCAAATCTCTATGGTAAGGTACACATTTCACAGACTTCAAACTAATTTGAGATAATAGTATTAATATAATGTTAATGATAATGATTTAACTACCATAGTGGATACTTAAATATTGCCCTACTTTTTAAGTACCTGCTGTGCAATATTTAAGGACCTGCTGTAAGTGTTGCTAAGCTGGTATTTACTATTGGATCATTATCATGACTCGTCAGGACGAGTAAGTCGTGAGTAAGGATTCAGAGCACGCTCTCGGATTCGGGACAGTGGTGAATCGAACCCACGACCTTTGGCTAAGCAGTGAGGATCACTAACCACTTGAGGTAATTGCCCGTCAAGTTCTTGGTTCTCTTCTTTATTCTCTTTCTCCGGGAAAGTTTTGACTAGCGTTATTTTTTTTTTAATTAAAATTATAAAAATTATATTGTTACAGTTAAGTGCTTACTTCAGTGATGCGATCACTGCGGCAACTAGAAATCACATCTTGAGTTACTATTTGCGGGCTCTTCAAACATGTCAGTATCTGTCGAAGATGAATATTATTAGCAAAGAGGAGGGGAAAAGCTATTTTAGTTGTTACGTCAAGGTATAAAAGTAGTAATATTATAGCTATAAACATATCAACACACACACACTTTTTACTTGTATGTTGCACATAAACTTCTCATCATTATTTTAACCCACTGGCAGTTTTATCTATTAAGTGTTGCTTGTAAGAGTCTGGGATTCGGGGAGGGGAAAGAGGAGAAGGGGTTGAGGAGATGGGAAAGGGAAGAGGGGCAGGACGGGCTCCCAAAAATCTCACTAATTTCGGTGAAAGGCAACGCAAATAATGCTTCATAACCAGTTTTCTTAGAGGCCATGGTACCGCACAGTTCGGACCGGCCCATTTGTGCTTAAGTATGACAACCCTAACCCGTCCCAGCTACTGCGAACACTCCCCAATCTTGCCATAACAACAATTTATATCTCCTTGCTAGCGAATACTGCAATCCTTCTTCTCCCATTTGCCCAACTCTTAATACTTAAGGACCCGACCGAGGCTTCTCCACCAAATTATAACAATATATGTGTGTCTGTAATCTTTACGCCTTCGCCCACCCTTCAAAGTAACAGGTGTGAAAGTTAATTTTTGTCCATGTATATTAAATTATTGATTATTATGACTGGTAAAATAAATAATATATAATATTGTAGGTACATCACTCAATGTGGTGTAACATAGAGTAGCTATATATAACATAATGATAAGACCTGTAACTAACCGATACGATAATACGAACATACGTTTCACAAAGTAATGATTTATTTAATATCTCTCATCTTAATTTTATATTACAAATGTTCATCTTAGTAGAGATCTGACATTGCATGGATCTAAAAAATGTAAGACACCCTGATCCTAAATTAGATCTAAAACTTAACTATGAGGTATAAGAGAGCCTGCAACCCCCTCCCCCCCTCATTAAAGGTATACAAATTAGCAATATTAGCATACATATTTCTATTAATTTTAATACTGCCAAGATATTTCTGATCGGCTTGACGCTTTGGCGTTGCGTAGCAATGCAGAGCTACTTCACTCTGCATTCTCTATCGCATCTTATCATTGAAGATGTTCAGAGGAATAGTTCGGACTCCGGCCGCAGGTTTCTGCCATTGTCCTACGCGACAAAATATCCATCCCTATCACCTTGATGATTGGTACTCCATCACGGTGGCTGCCCCAGAAACTTTTTGAATCGCACAACCAACAAATTGTCGCCTGCCATATTTCCGGACCGATATGACCTTAAAACTTCAAGAAAAGAGAGAGAGAGGTGTCCATGGGCGGCGGTAGTCACTTACCATCAGGTGACCCGTCTGCTTGTTTGCCCCATATCGCATAAAAAATATATATATACGACATAAATATAATATACTATAAGAGAGAAAGAAATGTATGCGTGTGTTAGTATGGGTGTGTGTGTGCGTGTGATTAAGAGTATGACTTGATGTACCTAAGCTTTACTTTATGACCTTCATGAAATGGGCAATCAATAAGTAAGTTGTATAGTTTTTTTCCACCCTATTCTCCACTGAGTTCTACGAACACTGCTTATATTAAAATTGATAAACAGTACTATAGGTATACGGTGTTGATAACTCCGTAGTTGTGTAACTCTAATAAGAGAATTAAAATATATATATACATACGGGCAGTCTTTGGGGATTGCCGATAGAAGTGAATAAAAATCATCGTTACAGAACGCTTCAAATGAGCTATATGTATACTGTGTATAATCTAATAGCTTGATGACACAATTTTTTTCTTTGCAACCAATAGAGAGCTGAACGAATTGAATAAGCATTTACGGGGAGAATTAGGACTCATGCATTAATCTTGTTAGACTCACATTCCTCGGAGTTACTCCACAATAAACTGGTTTCACCGTTGACTGTCCATATGCAGCCTGAAAATTATAATTTGATGCATTTTACTAGACGGTTACATTTTGTCATACATATTTGAATTTGCAAGAAGGATAAAAGATAAAATCCTTCTTGCAAATTCCTCCTTTTTATATTATTTTTACGTTCTTGTAACATTAACTCTGCCAAAGAAAGTCAAGTGTAAACATTCTACCTGTTCTGGAGATTTAAGACACTTACGCTATATTATTCCCCAATAAACACTAAGCCTAAAAGACGTTCCAATGAGTAGCCCGTTTAAATAAACAGCCGTGTGGTTCTTGGTGGAGCAGAATAGGCCCCCCCCCTGTTCAGTTCACAGTGTCCGGTTACAGTTGAAGGTAATGGTAATAATATTGTTTGCGCTCTGCCTTCCTCTTCTAGGATTTATGAATGAGTAGGTATATGTATGAATAAGAAAGACTTAACATAAGGTATAGTTTAACTGTAAAAGTCACGAATACCAATCGTGGTAGTTAGTATTCTCATCAAATTATACTATTATTATTGATAAGATATCTAACAAGTAACCATACTGCAGTCTTAAAGAGCCTTGTTAAACAAAAATCTTGGACATATTATTTGTGTACAGACCAGGGTAACCAACACTAGGCCTCGAATCGAACACAATCAACGAAAACCTACGAGTAAAAGTGATATGCAAGCACCATAGTTTCAAAAACATTAGTTGAAAAAAAAATATACGCCCATTATTCAGACATTCGGTAATGCTCATATTTTAAATAAACATTAAAAAACAATAGACTTTATACTTTTGTAAATTTGTGAAGTCGGTTAAATGTATATATGTACTACTCCCGAATAATGTAATAATTTAATCATGTATGACGAAGACACAAAAGCAACTGACAATAATGTGTTACTCAAAACAGTATTACAAAGACGTGTTCATTTATAAAGAATTTTCATTTCATAGAGTTAAACTTCTTTGCAACAAATTATTCATAACAACAATATTATAGGGAAATACTATATGTAAGTACATTACACAATGGCTTTAGTTTATGTTAAATACTTACTGCGGCACAAAAGACAACAAAAACAATTATTTTAAACATTGTACACACTACACGCGTTATAAAACGTTCAGTAAATTCTGATAACAGAGCCTATATATTGCGTTGAAGTTCTAACATTAATGATAGAGAGGTCAAGAGCTGGGTGAGATCACGCTATATATTAAGAATGTATGGAACGCTATTATCTAATTTATTCCAAACCAGTTTGATGAATCTTTTTGCTGTTTAAATTTTAAAAATGTTTACATGCTTTTCAGCGTAAGCTAACATTAAAAAGTTAGTTTTTATGGATTTTCTCAACGGCGCATGGCGTAGAGAAGACAGAGTATCATTTAATTTCTTTTCCTTTACACTTACCACCTTATCTTTTTCTTTTTTTTCGTTGGGAAACCCGCAGAATGATGACGTGCTACCGTCTCAGACCTGCTTTTGCTAGGGTAGCGGGCCAGCGCTCATGGAGGTCGGAGGTCATTCTACGCCCTCCGGCGCCAGGTGCGTCCTCTGCGGGACGAGAGAGTGCTAGTCCTCTCCTGCCCCTTTCTGCCACCTCTTTGATCAGCATCAGCTCTTCGCAGAAAGAGACGGCAGATTCCCACGCACTCTCACTTTGTACCATGGACTGAACCATGGTCTCTAGCGAGAGGCTTCCAACGCCAATAGCCATCACGAGGTCATGCCGCTATTTCGTCCATGCTGAGTGCTCGTCCATGCACTCCACTAGAGTATGGAATGCAGTGTCCTCGCAACACCCTCCGCAGTGGTGGCACGAATACGTTTGCTCCCGGCCTATGTGACACAGGAACTTACCAAAGCAGCCGTGTCCGGTGAGCACCTGAGTCAGCCGAAACGAGAGGCTGCCATGTCGCCTCTCCAGCCAATCCTCCATGATGAGTCTTACCGCCACAATTGTGGAGTGCCCTTTACACTTCCCTGCATTTATTAGAAATGGAGGTGATATCTATTCTGTATTCTATCTATTATGTATATATATATATAGACAGATAACAGCTATATGGGAACCGGGAACGGTTTTAGTAAATCAAACGGAAAGGGTTCGGACCCTAACGTCTTTGTGCTATTTCTCACACTCGCAATTTAATTTTACTGTAATAACAAATAAATGCCCCATCAGGAAAGGTACCTTGGTATATTCTTGGATAACAATTGCTAACTAAAGACAGGAACCTAAACTAACTACCTACCTAACACGCAACAAGTATTTAAGGATATAAAGGTACAGTTAATATACAAATTTATATGTAAGTACCTATTATGCAAATATGTAAGATTTAATCAGAGACATACGAAATATTTTTATATACCATGGTTTAAAGAATTCCAGTATCTGGCCACGTCCATTAAATCATCAAATCGCATATGAAGACAATTCATTCCACAATCGGATAGCCCATTCGTAAGGTTAAGGTATTGCGTAATGAGTTTATTTGTAAATGCAACTTTCAGGGTCTTGAAGGTTTTTTTAATGGATAGAGGGGCAGACGAGCAGAGAGGCCACCGGATGGTAAGAGACTACCACCGCCCTTGGACACCTACAATTGCAGAGTTGCATGTACTCCTTTGAAAAAAGGGGGGTTAGGGCCGCCGCTGACTTCACTCACTCGGTAAAACCTTTATTGTAAGGCCGTGGTATTATTCTGTTTGAGCCGACCTAAAACTATGCTACACGTGCCTACCTAAGTAGGGCTCTCCCTGGTAAATATGCACGTTCATAAAGTTTGTAGGATTATGGCACAATATGCATTTTTTAGTTAGTTAGACTGAAAACCTATTTGTACACACATTAGTTACCCACTTACTTATCAATTTCATCTTCTCTAGAGAGAATAGAAGTGTACTGCAAAAGGCTTATTAGTAATACGTACTTTATGGCGTTCTATTTGCACGGTGTGGTATAAATCGTCTCACGAATTTATAAGTAAGAAACTTGGATTGGACTATGGAATATGGATTAGAACACGAAAATGCCTTCAGTTAGACAAAGTTAGATTTCGTTTAAAGTTACTAGACTTGGTTAAAAGGTAGCGCTGTAAGAAAATAACATTGCTTATAATTGAAGAATGTTACCTACAATAACAAATTGAAATTTATATCGCTTGTCAAAACAATTCTTATATCTATATTATTCAAAGGATTGAAAAGTAACTAAATGATCTACGATGTTGTTTTTTTTTTTGCTTGGGATACTAGGCTTTTGATATAATCAGTGATCAGAGAATGTTTTGATTTTATTATGGTATTAATATCACGTAAATTATTTGTCTCCCTGCTTGTTTCATATTAATCTTTTATATATTTTACAAAACTATTTCCGTAACTTTCTTTGTAAAATTCATTCATGTCTTATAACGACCTCTACCGGTACTACTCTCTCGTCATACCAAAGACTATACTGTATCAGTCAGAACTTATAGGTTGAAACCTAATAAAAAGTTGTAAGCTATACAAATAAATAGTATATATCTCTCTTATAATTGGTGTATTTCAAGTATAATATTTATATTGTGGTTATTAGTTCTTAATATATTCGATTCCTATTCAATTAACGCACAATTAAGACATAGAATCACTTCTCGCAGACAACCGTCGTAGTTATCTATTTGGCATACATTATGATTTGCACCCTTCTGCACTATCTCAATTCCCTTAACTATTTACCACCCATACTTTCCAATATCTTTGTTTTAACTACTTTTTTCTACTACAAATCTGAGCTTCTCCAATAGTCTTCTTCTTCTCTGTCCCTCTCATAACTCCAGCTTAGTCCGTTCTTCTTTCAGGATTTCTACAGAGCAGTATACTTCAAAGTTAAAGAACGTCAACTCTACAGCGATCTATTGTCGGAATCACCTTAATAAATATCTTCATTTTATATATGATATATGTATACAGTTAGGTATATATTTATTTATGTGTGTATATGTATGTTAGTGTGTGTGTGTGATATTATTTAAGGTTGATCCAAGGAATATGTTTATCTGTATGTACACATATTATGTAGGATCTTAATTATACACCTACCAAATATACATATATCCGTATCACGAAAAAGTGACTGCTTGAAAATGCTTTTCCAGAAAGTGTAAATAAATTACGCAGAATGGGCTTATAGGGCTCATAATAAAAATGTTATATTCATGCTTTTTGTTGTTATTAAATAAATATATAAATAATATTTTTAAATGCCATTAAATTACTCTTATAAGCTGAATATATAATAATTTAAGTAATTTCGAACACACATCAATATTTTATTATTAAGCTAAGATGCATAATTTTTCAATCAAAATAATGTAATTGTCACAAATTCATAAGTACGAGTATAATACTACTAAGTAGTGTCGACTACTTACTTGTTATGAAGATATTTCAATAAATATTCTCATCTGTTAAAACTGAGCTGTTTAATCTATGATCTGACTGACGTTCCAATCCAAGATGGCAGACATGCCGCTTGAGCCATGATAGTATGGAATCGTAGGATTACGATTTTTAGGTGTGTCTTTCTAAATATCGAACTAGGATGTCTCCCGAATTCTTGACTAAAGTCTTATACGAATGTGTTGACAATGTGAAAAAACTGCCTCGCGTCAAGTGCGCTAGTTTTAGGTAACGTTGGTGCCGGGACATATGTAATAAAACGGTGATCGAAATTGTGTTTTTCGGTGTGTCGTGTACGATAAGTATTCTGGTTAGATGTTAAATTAAAATGTGGAATATGATGTGCGACGTGATGCCCACTATATCGGAAGACAGTATCAGTCAAAGGAGTTCGCAGTTATCCGGTGAGGATGCGAATTTCGAGCAGTTGATGGTATCTATGCTCGATGAGCGTGATAAGCTGGTGGAGAGCCTGCGGGAGACGCAGGAGCGACTGGGTGACTCGGAGGTGCGCCTCAAGGAGGTAGAGAAGGAGAGGGACTCGTTGCATAGACAGATCGCCGCCAATTTGCCTCAGGTTAGTGCCTGCTTCCATGTTGTCAGTGTTTATTTTAATCAGACATGATTGTATTATTACTACCCTGTTACTAAAAGCATTATAACAAATTTTGGTTATATTGGCACCTAGAGAGGTATTCATTAGTTCTGATATTATCATAAATAGGTATGATAAGAACTTAGGTTGCTGTGCCTAAGTTCTTGTCAAATACATTAATATATATCAATGCATAATTACCATATTTTTTATACTACATTACCCTACAGCTTTTCAATAGTTATACAGTGTGTTAAGAAAAATATTAGCATTCTCTATTAGTGTCTGGTAGATTATTTAAAAAAAATACTGTTATAGTTGATTTTATATAATTTATTTATCAAACATAATTGGAAAGACCTCTTATCCCAAGAAAGCTACCCTTATTCTTACAATCTTATACTACAATTAAATCTCCGAAGTGCTGTTTACTGTACTCATTATTTAGACATGTTTTAATGTACATGTTTAAAATTACCCTAACTTGATTATAAATTTCGTCCAGTAAATGTCTTACTGCCATGATGACTTAGGGGCCTTTTATATGCAGTATCATGAAATATTAAAAAAGTTACAATTGTTATGTTCTTGAAGATTCTGAAGTATCTATATTTCAGAATCTTGGTTGTCTGTTAAAGACTTTATGCGCTATCTGAATTTGATGACTTGCCTAGATTCTATGATTGTTGGACATTGAAGTAATGAAACTTGAATAGTATGCCAAGCATGTGCTTGTGGCCCATGCAGGCATAGCTTACTACTAAATCTTTATGATATTAATAAATAGTTTATAGCCAGGATTTACACATAAGATATAAAAGATTATAATATATAAATCTAGATTATTAACGACTTGTTTCAAGTTTTATCTAAATCTGTTCACCAATTTAGTTCAGCATATATGTATATTATATTTGAAAAATATTCAATAATAGTACCTTTTCCGGATGAAAGGTATCATATGCTCTTTCAATGGCAATTTGTGTTTAAAAATTTATTATGATTGCATTAGTACTAAGGACATGAATGTGTTACAAACAAATTTGCAAGCAAGGACTTTATTAATGACTTTCAAGATTGCACACATTTCACATACATGTATAAAACAAAAAGTCATTATTGTTGCATGCAGGTCAATTACATAAACTTCTGTGTTGCAAAGAATTCATTATGCAAGGTTGCACATCAGTGATTATGATTACTTATATCTTAAGAGTCATGTTGAGGATTTGTTCAAGGTGAAATAGTAATCTGTAAATGTTTTAACTAAATGCCATTTATCCTCTGCACTTTGTCTATGATTTGTTGATAGGATTAATATAATTTTACCTTTTCTTAATCAAAATATTTTTATCTTGTCACTTCTCAATCAAAACAATAACCTCTAATAGAAATAAGTTTTTTTAAAGACTATGAATTTGTAGTGGTAAATGAAGCTCAATGTTCCTTCTTTAATTTTTAATCAAAAAGGCCAAAATGAAGAATTAAATTAATTCTTAATTAATTAAAATTCTATTATTATTAATTGTTATTATTTAATAAACCTATGATAATGGCTATTATTTACAAATATATGTTTAATTAAAGAGATTTAACAACAATTACCCCGAAAAAAAAAATAGGAATTCCTCACCCTAATTAAGACACATCTATTTTTAATTTTCAAGTTTTTAGAAATTTATTATTTATATATCATTATATACAAGATAAATATATATCTTTGTAGATGCTTTCAGTTGTATATCAAGTCTATTCCTGAACGAATGAATGATGAATGAATTCATTCTGTAAATATATTGTTTTAGACCCTTTTTCATGATAATTAGTTCTTTATAGCTACAAGGTAATGACACTTCCTATGAATATCTTTAATATATATCTTTAATGTGTAATAAGTAAAAACAAATGCAGTTGAAAAACATGTACAAGTGCCATTTAGTTGACCATTTCAAACTAGTGACAACTGCCAGTAGACTATAGGGCCAATATAGGTCTCAGTGTATTTAATAATTCTTTATATGATAATTATAACAATGAGTACTCTGTGATTGTGTCAAGGAGAACCAGCAGTCCTAATGTTCATTCAATGGAACATAGTAGCTATGTTAAATGAGCATTCTGTTTCATTGTTATCTGTTCTTTGTGCATTTTGTAACCATATTGTTATTTTTTTTTAATATGAAATGTAGTATTTCAATTATGCATGTAATAAGGTCTGGGGTTTTCTTGTTCAATATTTGTGATAGCAGATTTGGAACTATCTCTGTTCTAAATATAACGCAATGTTATATTATTTTTATATAATAAAGGGTAAAGGGTGATCTGAAAGGCCAACCTCAGCGGTTTTAGTGACCACATCTGCATGGTGATACTTAAAATTGAATGGACTACTAAGTACATTTAAAGTAGCCGTTCTTAGCAGGAAATTCTACCATAAAGTGAGCCTTCAACAGAAAAAGTATATATCTATGAATAAATTTCAACCTTATTGACACACAACTTTCAGAAGAAAATGGTTTGCAAGGCCATGTTGATAAGAAGACAAGTCACATATGAAAAAAATATATAATATATAAAAATCTATTAATCTTAATAAGATTAACCATTTGTTTAGCTCATCATCACACATCTACATATGCGCATCCATAAGGTACGGTTAGATTATTCACCATATAAAAATATCAGTATCAATGTGGGTAGTCTCTCGCCCGAGATATATATGGCTTCGTACTATGAGGCAGTGAAGGTTGCCAAAAAAGCGGCGGAAAGGAATGGATGAGAGCAGAAGTCGCACCAGACTACGAAAAGAGCAAAACGATCTGTAAGGTAAAGTCTAAGCCCGTGGCGGCTTTCACACAAAAAATAAAAAAACCAGAGAAGTCCGATTCTGGCTATACTGAAATATCTTTGGAATCGATCATCGACAAGAGCCATGCTTAGCACTAATAGGCCGGCTCGACCTGCGCGATACCACGGCCGCACTTAAAACCGGTGTGAAGCAACGCTTGCGTTGTATATTCCCGAAATGAATGAGGTTTCCGGAGGTCCAATACCTCTCTACTTTCCCCTCCCTGCATCCCCCATCAGTCATTACATACGGGCAGCGCACTTACGACTTGAGTTGCAGGGGTTCATGGACGGAGGTTGTCACTTACCATCAGATGACCCGTCTGTTCGTCTGTCCCCCTATATTATTAAAAAAGATGCAATTGTAAGTTTTTTAATGGATGTAACCTCAAATTCACTGCTTGCCTTTTTCCTATAAGACTTGTTTACTGTATGATCTCGCTTCTGACTTTTTTTTTTTAATTTTCATTAAAAAAAAATGTCAGAAAGCAGCTTCATTTCATACATTATTCCGTTACTTATTAGGTAACTAATACCAAATGTATAGGATAAGTTTTACGATAAGACGAATTTTACTTCAGGGTTAAAAACATTTATTGTGTATTTAATAAATAGTTCTTAATGCTATGTATGTATATATTAACTCATACATTAACTAACCAAGTGTTGTGTACTTGCTTTGTGATAATATCTCTTATCCGACAACGTTACTGCCAAAATACTGATAACAGTCTACATTACATTGTATATATCATGAGTCTGAAGCAGTTAAATAATTACTGAAAATAAGTAAGTTTTTTTTTTTACTTTTACGGAGCCGAAAAGGCCATTAATAATGACGCGTGAAAGATTTTTGTTGTTTGTAGTCAATACACTGACACTACATACATGCATAAGGTCACGCCTCCCATCGGGATAGGCAGAGAACACAACAGCAACAGCCTACCACTTGATTCTATCCTTATCTACAAATTTCTGGCTAGTGGAGGGGACCATTTGAAATTTACTAAAAGTTAGTGATGTGCATAGCCATAGACTAAATACAATATCTACTGTCATTAATACTTTCGTACAAGCCCGTCAGTTTCGGGTTCTTCTGACCTGTTCTTTCTTCAGAACATCACCAATTTGATAGGTGTATGTTCTGAGTGGACGATCCCGGCCGGCATTCCCTTTTACATTTGCCATATAAATTTATTTGTCATTGAGATACTACTGAATAAAATATTAATAATTTACCAATTGAAAGTTATTGTATATAAAAGGTTATACTTTGTTTCAGTTATTATTAGTTATATAATATTCCTAGATAACTAATCCTTCGTCGACACGACGAATCACTTTAGCTCGAATGTGCAAACTTCCCCGCGCCTCCCGCGTTCCTCTATTATTTGTTTACCTTACTAATATCCAAAAAAAGTGCAGCGCGTGACCCGGTTGCGTGCTCACGCCTATTACGAAGCTACTTACAGACATCGTGTCGTCCGCTCGACGAAACTGTAGTTCCGATGTAATTTTTATGTTTAGGATGAATAATGTTTATTTAAATGTCATTGAAATTATAAAAATGTAGCTACTAAATAAATACATTTGAAGCAATAAATGCTTTTTTTGTTTTTGGATTTTCCATTTTTTTTCAAACAAGCCAATGGAGCAATGCAGAAGATGACAGCGAGTGTGAAGGCGAATCTGAACGTTGCGAAATAAATTCCAGAAAAATTAAAGAATTCCAAATCACATAATGTTGGTATATCGGTATTTTGTTGCGACAGCGTTAAGACATTAGTTTCGTACGAAGTCAAGCCAAATAAAGTTTTTTATGTTTTGTCAACTATTCATGATCAACGTATCCTTAATGAGGGTAAAGGAAAACCTGGAGTATAGTCCGAAGGGTGCAGTCGACATGGTAGACCAATTGTGTTCCAATATGAGTACTAACAGAAAGACTAAAAGGTGGTCGCATTGTATGTTCTAAAATATGCTGTATTTGTTAGCTATCAATAGTTCTGCCATCTATGTCTCGAATAATACTATCATAGAAACCTGTCTCGAGAAGATTTTGGCATGAAAATGGGAGACCAAATCATGAAACCCTAGCTACGACAACGATTAGAGACAAAGACTTTAAAATAAAAACTATGATCCAGGATATCCGGGATCCGTCAAAAGCTCGCCGAATGACTAAACTCTGTTGCGTAAATTTTAGAAGGATGTCTATGGCCCTCATATGTTCACATATGTACCAGCTGTCTGTAACAATATTTATCTTCTTATTATCTTTTTTTTAGTTCTTACTTACACAGACTATTTTGCCATGTAACAAGTTTCAATTTTTAATAAACAATTTTTATAATAATGTCTTTAAATGCGTAGTCCGCTTGACGAATGATTAGTTGTGTTTCTATAAAACTAGTGAAGTTATCTACGGTTAAACGAAACGTTATACACGTAACCTTTAAATAAAATCAGGTGAAAAAAATACACTATCACAGCGATGGTCGCCTATGAGATTATATTTAAAAGTTTCAATTGGAGTTCTTGTCCATTTATGTTGATCGTGATTTCAGTAGAATGTTCGTCTACTCCAGTATCAAAGAACGTGTGGGATCTGATAGGAAATTTCTATCCTTAGGTAATTACAGACATACGCTCACACCTGTAGCCCTGAATAAGCAGGGGTAATTGTATTAAACTGTACTTCACTTTATAACCATCCATCGGTGGTATTCTTCTCTAAAAAAGAAAGGAAGCTTTAATAATTAATATTATTTGCTGTCAACGTTTGTTGGCAAGGCTTAGTATAAACTAAGTAAGTAATTTTCTCAGAGAATGACTTGAATTTTCCGTGCTGTGATTTATGAACGTGTCTGCAGCAAAATGGCGTAGTTGTCAGCAAATTTGCATGAATTAACTGATCCAAAAGTGTTGTAAGGTAATAATCGAGAATTTAACTGACGATATCCGTGTGGTTTTTGGTAAAGTAGCCACCGCATCTCTATCTGTGGGTGTCGTTAAAGGTTACTAAGGGATCGGCCTGTTATTTATCTGACGGTATACATTCCCCTTCAAGGATATTGGCCCGAGTGTATTTATGAATTAAATATTTTACATACGAAATATATCGGGAGTCTATATATATACACTTAATAATGTCATTACAGGAAAACCATCCTGTTCTCATTGTGTTGCTAGCAGTTTCAAAAGCGTAAGGGTCTTATTGTAATTGTAAGCTGAGTTTAGGTTTGTGCTTCACCAGACCACTCCTAAAAGATCCAGATATACGCAGCACACCGACATTTTAAACCTGTGCCCTATCCCAATAAATGTGACTGAGATACACGACGACAACGCTCGCATTCGTAATACATTAATCAAAATCAGTTGTCTTTGCAACAACAGAAATTCCTTATTATCGTTATCTCTTCAAGATATTTCACTCTGTCCTTGACACATGTAAGGTCCTGTTCCAATAAATGTGACTGTGAGATACACGACGACAACGCTCGCATTAGTAATACATTAGTCGAAATCAGCTGTATTTGTAACAACAGAAATTTCTTATCGTCTTCTCTTCAAGATCATTCACTCTGTCCTTGACACATGTAAGGTCCTGTTCTGTTGTAGCTATTTGTCAGTTTATAGCTTCCGTCCGTATCACTTTTGAATTATTTGAATTTATATCAAAACCTTACATCACGCTTCTTCGTATAAGCATCAATTCGAATGCAAAACCAAATCCATTATTTGAGCATTCTATTTTAAATCAATTGTCACTTCCCATTTCCGGAGAGTAATAAAACGCTTCACTGATTATGCTATCAGCTAGATTTACTGAATTGTATACTATTCGTACCGCTTCATTGGCCAGAAAATGTATGTAGGGTGTTGCACGACCAGTTTGATGACCAGAATACAACAGAATACTAGTAGGGTATCCCCGAAATACACACGAGAGTAAAACCGTATTTAAAAAAAAAACTAAGCTCTCTTCAATTGACCTGATGATGCAATCGAAGTCGAAGCCGTAATCCACGGCCAATTTTTGATATTTTTTATGAGATAACTCCCGCACTAGGAAGTATTACTGTGTCGAAGGAGACTTTACGATCATACTAAAAATGGGTACAAAGAACACCTAGACTCGGAGCTACGATTAGTGTGTCCCACAAATATTTGTACCGTGTGAGACTCGATCCAACAATCTCCGCCTTAACAGTCAGAGTCACTAACCACCACACGTACAGGCCCGTTAAGGCCAATATTGGTCAAGAGCCATTAAAATGTGTAAGTTTTCATTTTGGCAAACTTAAATTTAAACAACTGTGTTTTATAGAAATGTTTAAAATAAATTGCTAAATGGATATAAATAAAAAAAAATCTGTTATCACTTTATATTTGCATCATACATATGCTCTCGCCGTATTTCTGTCTAGGGTAGGTAAAGGCGGTAGAATGCCGTTTAAACGAATATCAGTATTGTATTTTATAGATTTCTAATTAAGTAGTAGTTTAATTTTTAGAATTCAAACATATGCAATCTTAACTGTTAAAGCACACTGAATAGCTGCCATAAATAAAATCATCTTCCCATCATCCTATGGTTGACAGTAATAATTCACGTGGCATCCTCCGCTCCAAATCCGGCGAGCTCCCCTACATTCTTGTCTGTAATCAATGCCTTCCTAGAATACCGGCACTGATTTACGGAGCTTATCTATTTTAGTACCTCAACTTGCTATGAAGAGACCCCATCTCGCTATCCGAAGCAATGAAATAAAAGTGGTCGCTTATGAAAGAAATTAAACCGTTATGATTCGCGCCGAGTGTTGTGGGTTCTATCGCCACACGATACAATACTTTGTGTAAATTGTTGTTCCTAGTCTGGGTGTTTATTCTGTACGTTATTTGAATGTTTTTAAGTCTCCTGCGATACATGAGTTAAACTTTAATATTAGATTTTATCATAGTAAAAGTGAGCGTTGAGGAATAAGTTTTTTTTTTTTTTTCGTATTTTATTAATGATAATGAATTTCATTTATATCTATTTATTTTATAGCCTATATTATTCCTCAATAAACACAAAACAGTGGTTGTGTGAGAAAGAGACAGTAGTCATGTTTATACTAGTTGTAGAGTGATCCAGTGAACATATCAATGAACTCTACAAATGAGAAGTATATTTAGATTGTAGATTTATTTTAGTATAGATACGTCATGAGTTTGATGTTCGATCGTGTTCATTGAAAGCCATTATGGGGTTTTAAAAGATTGTGATAATGTAATGAATATTGTAATAATTATTTTAACTGTAGATTATTTCAATTAAAAACAGTATTGTTTTTTTTTTTTGTTTTAAAAGTAGTAATAGTTACTTTGAATGAAAAAAGCTGTTTGAACGAACTAAGTTTTGACATATTTTATTTGGTTTTTAGAATAACTTCGTTCAAAAGTTAATGAGATAATGATTTATTCGTTTATAAATAGTGTGGTAGTAGGTAGTAGGTAGGTAAGAAAAATTAATTCAAAATGTTTAATACTACATTTATTCGTGGACTAGGTATAAACTTGTGTTATATTTATTGTTAAAATCCTTACCCTTATCTCCCTTATTTTTCTCTAGACGATAACACGCAGTGGCCTGAGTGTATATACACTAAACATTCACACCTTTACGCCCGTAGGGGTAGGCACCGGCGTTTCCAAGCCTACCTTTTGCCAATTATAATTTCACTTACGTCGCTTAGGGCAGAAACCTATTGAAGAAATATATACTGTCTAAAAGCGATACATGACCTTCTTAGTCGCCTTATCCACGGGAAGAGTTGGTTAGTTTACTATACCGAGAACCGTCTGCTACGAGCTGTTTAAATAAAAAGGTGTTAACAAAATGCAATTATAAAGTAATTAAAACAAAACTTCTTGAAGTACTTTATTCTAATGATCCAACATAAACTCAGATTTATATCTAACAACTTGACGTTAGAATTAACTTAACCTTTACTTAACTTTATAACAACATATCTGTATTCTTGATAACTTTTTGTTTAAGGAACATAATGTATTATACCATACGACGGTCTATTAATAAACTTGCAGCAGTTTACTATGGAATATAATACGCTGATAAACATACTTATAGAATACGCTGATAACATATTACTTCTAAACACTTACATAATATACTATATAAAATATATTATAGATAAAGGTACATCTCCTCAACGGTTAGTATTTGGATGATAATACTCGACTATTGCATATCTTACGATTAACATAATAGGCTCATAGAAGGCTGTTATCCACTTTTTTATACTAAAAGTCAATTATTTTAACCATATTTTTACGTTTGTTGATTTTATCGTACATTTATTTCATAAAACTAGTCTGTAGACAAATTGATATTAGACTTTGTTGATGTACAACGTCACAGACAAATATTTCGTATGATGACTGCTTAATAATTTGTACCACACAAGGTTTTGTAATCTAGCAGTACATACACTCCTTTATGTATGAATTACAAAACATTTGTGTAAACACTGGGGTCCCTGGAAATCGTTTGGATTAGTTACGCAAACCTCAAACACACTGCTGGAAGCAATTGCACGTAACTTGAATCACATCCATGGTTTGAATTCGACTCAAGGTTCCGTTTTAAATAAAACGGATATTTTCGATCGAGATCTGTTACTGTTCTACTGCTTCTTCTTTTTTGTTTTTAAATATACAACTCCCGCACTAGGATTGACTCCTGTGTCGCGGGGGACTTTACAAACATTCAAACAACGGACACAAAAACACCCAGACTCAGAACAACAATTTGAGTATTACATCAAGTGTCGTGCGGAGATCGAACCCACAACACTCGGCGCGGCGGATTACCACTTAAACCGCTACGCCATCCGTGCAGTCAGAATTGAAAAGGAGTTTCTTAATTCGTTACGATTTTTCTTGAGTTGTTATGTGACAATGTTGCTTGTTATGATTTTTGTGTGTGTGGTTCTCGTTAGAGTAAACTACGGCCAGCCTTTCGCTTCCCGTGCGTGTCGTAAAGGAGTACTAAGGGATCGCACTGACTTATCTAAGTATACAGTCATATAGTGCCCGTATGATGGCATAAGGCTTTTTCGTTATTACGTAATTGAAACTTATTTATAGTTGGCAAAAATTTTGGATTGAGACGCTTCTGTTTACCTTTTCGGGGATATTGGTATTCGTGTATTGAAAACGCGATATTTGTTGTTAAACTGTCCTAGTTTCAAATATGAAAAATATAGGTGTACATCGGGCCTTAACCTGCTCTGCTCCTTTCTCATAAAAAAAAATCACCGATGATCAGTGCAGTTGTTGGATGTCGCTAATACATAGAATATCCTTTGTTAGTTTAAATGGTAATAGCATATAGATAAGCACTGGTAGTCGGTGTAATTCAGACAAAATCTAACTTAATAAACAATAGGTATACTTCACTTCTAAAAGATTATTAATATCAGCTTAAAATATAGAAATATATAGAAGCCTACTGCATTACATAAGCAATTTGCTTATTAACTTAAGTATTTTTTTATATTTTTTTGCAGACAAAATTTAGATAATGTTCGCACCATCCAAATGTTGTGTTCAGCGTGTTTTCTAATTTGATGGTATCCACTTGGCATATTTTCTAAGTTTACTGTTAAATATGTATGTCATGTGGTATAAAAAGCTTGATGTGAAAGCAATGCAAGCACTTAACGTGTTCTAACCTTCGTACACCATGACATAAGACGTACAATGAAGATTTAAACAAGTTTTGTTACAGTAGAAATATAATAAATACTTATGGCGATCTTGAGATGGATTTCTCACTAGGTGCTCTTGTTGTCGACTTGTTGTTATTTTTTCATTAAACGCGCTGATCACTGAAACTATTAGTCGGATTTAAAAGATTCTGCATTGGATAGAGATAACATACGCTTATAAAACATGTTGTTGCAACACTTAGGAGTCGAGCAGTGAGCAAAGAAAGGCAGGTGGTTATCATTGCGCTAATGTATAAATATTCTGTCATAGACAAGTATTAATTTCTTGAAAGCATCGACCTGTACTAAAATGCCAAGTATTGTATTTTTATACAATATTAAAGACGGTATTTTTAGCAATTCACGTTTCTAAGTTCTCCGTATTAAAGTACTATTGGATTTTTGTACTATAACGGTCAGTAAGTTGAGGAGTGCTCAACCAAACGAGCTCTCATAAATGGCGCTCCGGGATCCATCTTTGTAAGATCATGGACCTCTTAACCGATTATTGACATTGATTTTACATTTGAAAGCTTTAAATGTGGGTAGGTTCGTGATTTGGAGAGGTTATCCTGTTCAGAGTCAGTGGACTGTTGAATACAAATGATGGAGAGGGCGTACAATACTTCACAATATTTTTGAGATTATGTGGTTCCCTTTCAATAAATAGATATTAAATGAAATCTGAGTAGTGTCCATTTGTTACTATATTATATAGTACCTGGATGACCGAGCTTTGCTAGGTATTTTTTTTGTTAAATCGTGTAAAAGAAAAAAAAAAAGTAAAATAAAATAATCATCAGGACTCGAACCGGGGTAATCTGGTTACGGAACCGCCCTATTTCCCACCTGATCTATTACAACCTTGTAGACGGTGGCGAAATTTACCTTCGTATTCTAATGATATTGTAGCAGGTTTTCATTGCCTGAAAACACGGATAAAACGACGTTTTCTAAAAATGAGACCTAGCTAGATCGATTTATCGGCCCCGAAATCCCCTGCATACAAAATTTCATGAATATCGTTGGAGCCGTTTCCGAGATTCAGATTATATATGTACAAGAATTGCTCGTTTAAAGGTATTAGATTTGTTTAATAGCAGCATTTTTTTATATAATCCCATTTAGAGCTGTCCTAATCTGATAGCTTAGTTTATTTTTTTTTTTTTTATCCACCAGAACTTTGTAGTGCCAATTATAATTATATGTACTATTCAGTATATTATTCGTTCACTATTTATTATTTATAATGAAATGGATAAAAAAAATAAAAATATAAATTGTAATAAAATTATTCTTTCCTGTGCCGATCGGTAAAAGCCTGGAATTCTCTACCAGCGCACGTGTTTTTTCGTCGGTCGCGGACGCGCGGTCTTTTAAGCGGGGCGTGAAAAAGCATCTCACCAGGCCGCCATAGTGTGGGTCACCATGCTGCATTGACTAGACATGCAATGAGGATGGTGACCACCACTCTTGGACTCCATTTATTGCTTTCCATGAGGCAAAGTGGAGTCACTATGGTAGGCTAATATAAAAAAATAATAATTATAGGTCTGTAAGGTAATACTATGCGTTTTAAACAAGACTAATACCTACTATCAACACGCCATATTACGCCTCAATTGTCATGCAACTTTATTTTAAAACATACAGTTAGAGTATTTTTTTATACTGATGCGTGCAGTTAAGATATAAATCATATATAAATAACAATAAAATTAAACATTTTTCTATAGTCATTTTAACATTTGTTGTTAAAGCTTAGTAAAAGTTAGAAAATAATGATGACCTCTTTTTTTTTTTTTTTTTTTTTTTTTTTTTTTTTTTTTTTACGTGGGGAAATCCTCATGGACTATCCTCCGCCGGGGGCATCAGCGGAGGGGTGTGCCGGACTTGACCGGCTAAAACCACCACGGTGTTCCTTCCTCGCACCTGCTGCCGAGGGCCGCGGGAACACGACATTCTTCCGCGGCCAGCAGGTGACCGTCCGGAGCGGACCCCATCTCGTTTTGAGGGGGAAATGCGCCTCTCCCCCACCATCACTCCCTGAGGGAGGCGTGCGGAACACTACACGCCCGCAACCTCGGACCTGTTAAACGATTTGGGCGGTGGACTGTACCCCACGTACACCGCCCTCGGGTCCATTTACGGAGGCCGGAATTGGGCATTGTCGGCCCTCCTCCGACGTCCGGTGCGTCGTCTGCGGATGGAGAGAGAAGTCGTGTTTTCCCTCTCCCTTTCCGCAGCCTCCTTCTGTGTCATAACAGTTTCACAGAAGGTGACCACTGCATCCCATGACCTCTCGCTCCCGACCATGGCGCGCACAAGCGCATTGAGCGAGAGGTCAGTCCCTATCTCTGTTACTAAGGCACGGCGCGGCTCTTCCCAAGCATTACACTCTTGTACCGTATGCCACGCCGTGTCTACCTCGCAATTGACGCAGTGGTGGCACCGGGCATCCGGCTCCCTGCGAATGTCCCGCAGGTACTTCCCAAAACATCCATGACCTGTAAGCACCTGCGTTACCCTGTATGACAGGGAGCCGTGCCTCCGTTCGACCCAATCACTGAATACTGGCCGGATGGCCTCGATGGTGTTGAGGCCATATGACGGGTGCAGTAGTCGCACCCGCCATTCCGCCACAAGGACCCCCCTCACTTCAGTCCGACGCCTCTCGTACTCTCTAGGGGTGGGTTGGTGTCCTCGCTCTCGCGCCTCTTCACGCCACTGATGTAGCGACGCGAGAGCTTTCGCTTCCAGGTCCCAGGGCAGTGATCCGGCCAGTAAGCACGCCGCCTCATAGGAGATCGTGCGGTATCCTCGCACGACTCTAACGGCCATCGCCCGCTGTGGTCTGCGCAGTATGGCGACGGTGGCTGCCGTCAGATGGTCGGCCCATACTGGAGCCCCGTAAAGGGCCATGGACCGCACGACCCCCACGTATAAGCGCCGACATGCTACGCTCGGCCCCCTAAGATTTGGAAGCAGCGAAGACAAAGCGGCCGCAGTGCTCATTAGCTTCGTCGACAGCTGGCTGAAATGTGGGCGGAAATCCCATCGACTGTCAAGGATCAAACCCAGGTATTTGATAGTGTCCTTGACAGCCATCCGCACCCCGCTGACGACGATGTGGAAGTCCAGCGGCCGCGGGTTTCGAGGCCCATGAAACACAATGGCCTCGGACTTTTCAAGGGCAACCCGTAGGCCCAGCCGCTGGATTCGTTCCACGATTTGAGAGACTGCAGCCGCAGCAAGCAACGCTGCCCCACCATATGTCGCCCCCCAGGCCGTGACCAACGTGTCATCCGCGTAACATGTGAGATTCACGCCTGGGAGGAGAGCCGCCCTCAACACCCAGTCATATCCGATGTTCCACAGGTGTGGTCCTAGCACCGACCCCTGTGGAACACCGCAAGACATTTCTCGACGGCCTATTCTGTCCTTCCTTGCATAGGTGATGCAACGCCCTGATAAGTATGCCCCGACTATGCGGCGGAGGTAGGATGGCACCTGGTGGTATCTTAACGCCTCCATGATACATGACCAGGGTAGGGTATTGAACGCGTTAGAGATATCCAACGAAACTGCGAGCAACACCCCACCCCGGGAGACCGCTTCCTCCGCCAGAGCTCTTACACGTTTAATCGCCCCAATTGTGGAGCGCCCACGCCGAAACCCGAACTGATGTTCGTCCAGGTCTGGTCCGAACGTGGATAAGTGGCCGACGAGGCGGTGGGCAACAATCCTCTCAAAAAGTTTGGCCACCTCGTCGAGCAACACTATTGGCCGGTATGCAGATGGTGAGTCCATCGGGCGCCCCCCCTTTCGGAGCAGTACCAGCTTGCCGGTTTTCCAAATAGAAGGAAACCGGCCCTGCACCAGACACGCTGTGAAGAGCTCTCTGAGTTGGGGCTCCAACTCCTTTAGGGCAAGGACTATTGCGCCGCCAGGTACACCGTCAGGCCCCGGAGCGGTTTTCTTCGCCCGGAGGCGTAACACCGCGACCCGAAGGTCTGGTTGCGTCACCTCAGGGACATATTCCTCCTCTCTCTCTCTCTCTGACTCTGCGACTATGGGTGCAGCCATCGTAGGTGGGATGTGCGCCGCACGAGCGGGGAATAGGGCTGCAACCACCTCTTCCAGTAGCTGTGGCTGGAGACTCTCCGTTAAAGGAGGCGCCCACTGGCGAAGTTTGCCCCTTACTAGATGGTAAGGTCGCCCCCACGGATCCCGATCCAGAGTCTCCAGCAGCTCTTCCTTTCCTCTATCTTTAGCAACGCTGATAGCTAGTCGCAGAGCTAGTTTGGCCTGGCGGTAAGCCTCGTAACGTTCCTCCTCTTCTTCGGGAATACGTCGACGCCGTCTCCTGTACCTGGTGTACTGCCGTCGGATCGCCACGCATTCATCGCGAAGGTGGGCGATTTCATTTGACCACCAGTACACCTGGCGCCTCCTGTGATGGGATCGGATGCGGGGCATCGCTGCATCACAGATGCCTGCCATCGCCGATCCAAACCATCGTGCCTCCTCCTCAACGTCAACGTCTCCCTCGGATAGGGAATCATGGATCCAGGCCGCAACAATGGCAGCTTCTTCCAGGACCTCTCTGTTCAGTTGTTTGAGAGCCCATCGCGGGCTGTTAGGCCTCGGGGATACAGTGGTAAGACTATCTTCGGCCAGGGTGGAGACATCGAACCGGATGTAGCGGTGATCTGATAATGTCTCCACACCTTCCTCCACCATCCAGCCTTGTACTCGGCGTGCTAGGGCAGGGGTTGCGAACGTTATGTCCACAATGGACTCCCCCAGCCGTCGCACGCACGTGCCGACCGAACCCCGGTTTAGGACAGAGAGGCCTGTGGTCAGTGCCCACTCCTCCAGAATGTTGCCCCGACGATCTGTGATGCGGGAGCCCCAAGCCGCGGACTTCGCATTGAAGTCCCCTAACACCAAAACTTGCCGAGAATGGCAACGACCAACAACTGCACCCAAGCTACTGAGGAAGCCGTCAAATTCGATGAGGCTCCTGTTGGGTGAAAAGTACACCCCGACAACGTAGATGTCGTCCAGGAGGGCGGCCACCCAACCGTTTCCCCTGGATACGTTCTCAGGAACCCCACCGATTATAGCCACCAGGCCGTCAATGTCCCCAACCCAATTACCCCTAGGGGGGATGTTATATGGCTCCGCCACGACCGCCACATCAATCGACCACTGTGCAATAGTCTGGAGTAAGAGATCCTGAGCTCTGGCACAGTGGTTGATGTTTCCTTGGAGGAAATGAATAGCCATACCTAGTGGAAATCCATTCCCTCTACCACCTCATCCCTGGCAGCAACTTGTGCCGGTGAGCTGCCATAGTGCACGGGAGCCGTAGCATTTTGGGGCCTCTTGGACAAAAATCCACTCTTGCCCTTTTTGGGGGCAGAGGCGGAACAGGCCTTCGCGCCAACTCTATGCCCTGCGGGCTTTTCTGCGGCGTGGCACAGATTGCAGTGTGGCTCCGCGGTGCATTGTCCGGCTTTGTGACCGGGTCGACCGCAGCGGTAGCACTCATCACTGCGGTCTGTGCCGGATGTGCAGAGGGCCCTTACGTGACCCTCTTGTAGGCATCTAAAGCACCTCCTAGTCCTGGGTTGCAGGAGCTTTACTTGCGCTGCTACCCACCCCACGAGTATTCGGCCGCTTGCTGCCAATTTTTTGGCAGCCGTTATAGGGCACCGCGCCCAAGCCGTACCCAGGCCAGTTGTATCTCGACGGATTTCACCTACTCTTACTTGATCGCCGGGACACTGACAGTCGCGGACTATGGCCGCCGCAATTTCAGCCTTCGTTACGGAATCATCCAGCCCAGTTTGGACTTGTAATGGGGTTTCGAGAATAATAGATTAAGCGTGGAGGAATGTTTTTTTTTTTTTTTTTTTTTTTTTTTTATACTATAGGGGGACAGACGAACAGACGGGTCACTTGATGGTAAGTGACACCGCCGTCCATGGACACTTGCAACTCAAGAGTTTGTTTTCAGAGACATTTAAATTTAGTATCCTTTAATCTGATCAGCCTCTTATATTGTTTCAGGTAAACAAGATTCCGTCAGTTCAGGTCTGTATGGGTGGCGCGTGGTTTAAGTGGTCATTAGCCACCACGTTGCCGCGCCGAGTGTTGTGGGTTCGATCCCCGTACAAGACAACACTTTGTGTAATCCTCAAATTGTTGTTTTAAGTTCTTTATGTCCGTTGTTTGAACGTTTGTAAAGTCTCCCGCTGCACATGATTTAATACTAGTGCGAGAGTTGTTTAAAAAAAAAAAGTATATAATGAAACAAATTTCTACACTTTCTTCTGCATCTGACAAGGCTTGGAAAATAATTATTATACGTGAGTACTGTAGTTTTATAGTAAAATACTTAATTCCCGAGCAACTTGAAGAAACGTGTTTCGTCATTTAGCGTGTACTTTTATTTTCTTACCAACGCATTACATTAGCGTGTTATGAAATGGAGTTAATTGCTTAACAGCTACTAAACTGTTCGGTAATATTTGTTTGTTTTTGTCGTTCCGATCTCCAGAAGCTGTTGTTTCCGCTTTTTCCAAGAGTTTTTTTTTCCGATATTTCTTTGATTTAAAGTACAAAGTGGCAAAATTTCTTTTGACTGTTTTTATTTAGATAATCTTGGAAGTTTTCACAATAACTGACAACGAAAACCCCGATCCAAGATGCAATCTATTTTAGTATCGAATATAAAAAAAATATATATATTTGGTTAGAATCTGCTCTAATAGTAAATAACTTCAAAATATTCACACGAACTTATATGATGAATGAGATTTCTAAGGTAAGAGAAACATAAGCTCTTAGATATTTTTACTAAGGGCTTGGGCTAAAGGTGAGATGGTACGTCAAAATCGAAGCGATTAAAATTACACGGCGCCCCTTCACAAGTGGGTCTATTGCAAGGGATCAGGGAATACCCTAAAAAGGAAACCTCCAGAAACACCGGTTTTAGACATATAACTTGACAATTATAACAAAATTTCCATTAACTAAGCCTCATTATTGATATTATAATTATATATTTCAGGGATCAGGGTTATATTTGTGTCGTGTTGTGGTTCAAAAAATAATTATTAGCAGCATGTGAAGTCATGGGTGGATGGACAAGGGTCACAGATTGGAGACCCCTCATGTAAAGATTTAACTCATAGTTCAATAACTCGGATACATTGGTGGGTTTTAGAATTTAGTAGCTCATTGTGTTTGTGCCACTCCTAGTTGGAGCTCCTAGTTATTGCCAGCCCACGGCTTTGTTTCTGTAGACTATGACTGCCAAATTAGCGTTGCTTTAGTAAACGACAAAAAGGTGGGTTTAGTAAATTTTTATACGACATACGAAAGCATGACGTCACGTCTGCGTATTGTCAATCATACCCTTTTAATGTTAATTGATCATTAAAAAATGAATAGAGAACGTTACAGTAAAACAGAAAGATAATTGTCAACAATTTTCTATAATCTATGTCCGTCTTAGTGATATAATTAAATTTAAGCAGTCTCCTTCGGAATCAATACCTTTTTTTCTTTATGAAAGGTACTTTCCATCCCTCTTTCCTATCTCTGATAACGTTCATTTACAGTTTCAAACAGTCCAGTACCTTTTTCTCTCACCAATTTAATTTGGAACTCCTTATCAACTCAGTTGTTCTATTTGACCTACAATCCTAGGTCTTTTAACTGGAGCGTTAAAAAGTATCTCTTAAAACCTTCACACTAAAGGTTGAGGTCACTCCTTCATTATGACCCCAAATTTCAGCTTTAATAAAAAAAACCGTTTGAGTAGTGAAGGCGTACAAGCGTTATAAATCTCGAACTCACATAAATACTTGTAATTTTAATTGTTAGTGTAGCACTCTTTTACTCAAAATAGAGCTACTATGTATGCATAAAAGTTATACGAAACGTACACTAAATAAAGTAGAAGGACAGAATCATTATTGTATAACCACAATTAGTAGAGTAAGGTTTGATAAATATGTTAATACAGGTGTTTTGGCTAATCTAGTGAGGCATACTATAGTTATTCTATTGTTTTAAGCGAATTCATGAAGACATCGAAGTAATTGTAGACATTTTTACTCTACCTCATATTAGCATACCTACCATGATGATAAAACTCGCGAATATTTTGTAGAATCACCATTAATTGTTTCTTCTATAGACATAATTGGTAAAGGACATTTGGGATTCTCGTGTAATTAGCGACTGACTCGACGAAGTTTTCATCTGCTTTTGATGAAATAATGATTAACTTAAAAAAAAAAACGCAAGTGTTTATCACGTCAAAAGTTTTTTATTATTTTTTCAAGAAATATAACTCAAAAATGATGTAGTAAATGTTATAAAAAATTTGTTGGGTTTTGCAGGTATTTCTCAAGTAATGGTATTGACAAGTAAAGCATAAAAGCAAAAAAAAACATAAAACCTGACTGTATTTTAAAACTTCCATTTCTTAGTTGACGTTACTTCGAATGTTATAATATCCTAATTTGCTCTCACCATTAAGACGATTCAAACGACACTGTACATGTCGAAATCCATTAAGGCGTTTAAGCTGTAGGCCGTGACAAAGAAATATCACACATACGTACACTCATAACCTTCCTTCTTTTGCCGTCGCGTGCAGCTTACGAATGTAAAAACAGATAGGTTTGCCTATTTCTTATTTACACAGCGTTTAAAATTGATAAACACCTTTAAAGAACTTATGAACAGAATACAAATAACATGTGTTACCACCTTAATATAATAACGTAGATTAAGTCAAGCAATTCTGTTAATTTCTTATAGTTCATGACTTGCGCCGGATAGCTGCGCCTATGTCTAGCTGCGAGCTAATCAGGGCGCGACAGCCTCTTTCATGCTCGCAGATGACCTCAGCTTGTCTATTTCAAATGATTTATTTACTTTTTCATTTAAACATTGCTATTTATATATGTTAATTATCGAAGGCATATCGAATGTGTGTATAACTACTTAAATGCATCTACACATATATGTTTTCCAGTGAAAATTGGCAGATAAGAAGATATATTATACATATACTTGATTTGAACGTATGTTACGGTAGATTTCAAAAGAAACACTATGACTGAGTGCTATACATACAGTAATAAGGAAGTTTTGTTGAAAATCAGACAGCTTTGGTACTTTAGATACATGGACGTTGGGCGACATGAATAAGTAAATTGTACAAGTATTAAGACACTGTGAAGTTAGTAACGGGCCAACAGATAATGTCATACTTACGTACTTAATTTAGAAGAACACATTATTATTGAAAAGTTCTAAGTATGATTATCTTTTTGTTATTATAATTTAAAATCATTTCTATTTCATGTTATCTTAAGGTTTTCCCCTGAATGAATGTTTACTTTGAATAAATAAATAGGTAATTATTAAATAATAATAATAAAACATATCGAGATCTTAGACTCGTGACTGTGTCCGTCTGATCCCATACTTTAGCTGAACTTGTAGTAGAGTGAGCGGACTACTAATAAACATGGTTTTATATATATATATATATATATTTCTAAATACATACATATTATATGTAAATACCATCCAGATAAAAAAAAAACATAATTGTAACATTTGTCCTCTGGGTAAGAACGGTGGCAACGACCTCTGGCTTGGTTGTCAGGGTGACTAACCACTAACCCAATAGTTTACTCGTATATTGTTATGGTATTTCAAACATCTAAATTAATTACTTAACATTGACATTTGTAGTTGGATGTTTATCAGACATGAACATATTTTTAGATTTTTTATAATCCTGGGGATTTATTTAACAATTAATGTTAGCATAACATAATTAATAGTACGTATTATTATATTTATCTTTAACATGTTTTGTGAGTATTATATATTAGTATTAGTTCATATATACACTACCGTCCAAAAGTTTGGAAGCACACCTGATTTCAAACAAAACAAAAGATTGCCGACTCCCTGCGGTAAATAATAGCAATAAAATAAAGTTTTATGACCTTTTGTGATTTTTTAACACAAAACAAAAGGATTACTAGTGCATATTCCTTGAGTTTTAACAAATGCCTGGATTTTGACGAAACACGTGTTTTATTACTTCATCCGCCGGGGACTTTCTTTCATGCATTGATGCGGTTTTATTGAAAATATTTTGTAGTTTTATCTTTTTTGGACCTTATTTAGTCACACTTGAGCATTAGAACGCGAAGGTTGTGATATTAACATCGTCTGTATTCAAAAGATTTCGACTACTTCCTTGACCGTCTTTTTTTATTGAAAATGGCAAAACGCAAGCAAATCACACTTGAACAGCGAAGCGCTATTTGTACTCTGCGTGAGGAAGGCTACAGTGAACGCCAAATCGCAAGAAAACTCGGAATTTCTTGTAAAGGTGTCCACTACACCCTCGCTAGAAAAAAGAAACTGGCAAAAATGAAGATAGAAAAAGGTCTGGTAGGCCCAAATCCACTACAAGTCAAGAGGATAACTTCATCAGAGTTCTTTCTAAACGGAATCGTCGCTTAACTGCACCACAAATTACCGCATCTCTGAATGAAACGCGAGGAACACCCGTGTCAATAACAACAGTTAAAAGACGACTACTGTCTGCGGGGCTAAGAGGTTGTGTTGCAGTTAAAAAACCAAAACTAACAATTCGGCATAAGAAAAACAGACTAGAATGGGCAAAGGAACATAAAAACTGGACAATAAACCAATGGAAAAAAGTTCTTTGGAGTGACGAATCGAAGTTTCAGATTTTCGGGTCCAATAGACGTGTTTTTGTGCGCCGATCTAAAGGAGAGAGAGCTTCAGAAGCTTGTACAGTGCCTACTATCAAACATGGTGGTGGTAATGTCATGGTTTGGGGGTGTTTCGGCAACAATAAACTCGGAAGTCTTGTGAGGATAACCGAAAAACTAAACAAGGAACGCTATTTGAAAATTCTTAAGGATTTCGCCATACCCAGTGGACTGAATCTTATTGGTCCTGGGTTCGTTTTTCAGCAAGATAACGACCCGAAACATTCGTCCAAACTGTGCCAGAACTTTTTAAGGAAGAAAAAAGATGTGAAAATCATGCAGTGGCCGTCTCAATCACCTGACCTTTCTCCCATTGAACTTGTTTGGGATGAACTAGATAGAAGGGTGAAAAATCAATCTCCTACGAGCTCAGAACATTTGTGGCAACTATTACAGAGCGAATGGAAGAAGTTAGATGAACAGTATTTTATGAAATTAATTAGTAGGATGCCTAGAATATGCGAGAAGGTAATTAAAGAGAGGGGTGGACACTTCGATGAAGCTAAAATTTAATTTAATTTTTATATTACTTATTTAATTTCATTGTTGTAGAAGTGTGTTTTGTCTATTTTTTTAATTCTGTATCAATAAAAAAAATTTAAGATGGCTTACTTTTATTTTATTTGATTTTATCTTGTTGCTTCCAAACTTTTGGACGGTAGTGTATATATACACACACACACACACGCACATATATATATAGTTTGTATCTATTAATTTATTGTCTTTCGTTACACATGTTTGAGTCATGACATCTCTTTCTTTCTTCATCCTAAACATATGATGACTAACAAATACTTCATTAGAGAAATTTTTAGCAAACGGCGACAACGTTTACGGCTCAAAACATGGCCACTTTGAGCGCATTGTCGGTTGAAGACTTTTTATTTTTTCGGTGACAACGTTTACGGCTCAATACATGGCCACTTTGAACGCATTGTCGGTTGAAGACAATAAATCTTCAGCCATCGTCTAGGTTGTACTGCACAAGCAACTCAAATCGCTACCATCACTGAGTCCCCATACAAAAATACTCCGACCCACCTACGATCGCAGTCTGTTTGGACCTATCATACGTATTTGTTTCTACAGCCGCTAACGCTTATATGTGAAGCCACCGCCAGTCGCTAACGCTTATACGTCAAGCCACCGCCAGCCGCTAGATAATCAGTGCGCAACTGGCGTTCTCTTTCATACAAGTGAATGTTCGCTAGGATATTGTTACATGTTTCCGTCGTCTTAGCAGCCGGCGACCGTGTTGTGTTAGGTAATGGCTCAACACAACAACTCCTTAAATTAAACTAATGAGCTCATTTTGCACATCGTCGTTGAAGTGAATTTTGAAATATTTTGTGAGGTACAGACAGCAAACGAAAGTTGCTTAAGAAATAGTAGTATTATAATATCGATCTTTTTATATCGTATTGGTAGGAAATTTTAGTTTATCATCAAATACAGTGTTTTATTACAATCAAAAATATATTCAGTAGGCTTAAACAACTCGAAATATTTAATGACTAGGTGTCCCCATAAGCTTTAATTTGCGTCTATGCTATATATTTTTCTTTTCTTCTAGCGTTAAAACCAAATAAAACTGTATATAAAATATATATAAATTAGATAAATATGGAAATAGAAACTTGTACAACGAAGTGTTTACAACTGTTCATTGTTCGACGCAGAAATCGATTTTTGGGAATCTCTCTTGAGGATAAAAGTCAAAGGAAACTTCCATTTTAATATTTTAAAATAAATTGAGTAAGTAAGTAAGTTCTTTTATACGATAGAAGAATTCATGCAACTTAAACTAATGTGTCTGATTATGTGTAAAATTCAACAAAATATTAGACCACAATCAAAAACTCCCGTTCGGAACGTCAAAACACACGTGAGTAAAGTATAGTGTAACAATTATGAAGTTTGACATTTCATTAGCAATATGACAGTATTTTAATTGTTTTATATAATTATAAATATTTGCAAACAGAACGCTACTGTTCAATCTGGTAACACCTAAATTTTATGTTAATATTTGTATCTTTCTTTCTTTCTTTCGATTTTCGAAATTATACTACAAAGATTACAAATAAAAAATAAATATATTTTTAACTTTGGAACTCGACAGCATAATAGATATTATTTCGAAATATAAATTTAACATATTTTATGATACGGGAATACAAACATGTTACTATTAAAGCTTTGTATTAATTTTAAGGATGATTGATGACGGTGATGATGATGACGAGGATGGTCAGCGGAGAGGATCAAGTCTCATAACCCTTCTTTTGCTTCGCCGTAGTCGGGTAATAACCAATCCAAGGATGATTTAAAAGGGATGGGGTTAATAATAAAGAGATTGATGGGTACCACTTTGTATGTTCCTACAATTATCGTTAAATGGCTCCTATTTTAGCTAACATAGTGCTAATCTTAGTCAATGCAAGAGAATAGAGAACTTGTATATACGTATATAATATATGTTTTCCGCCATCGCCGTGTGGAGGAAACAGAATATGGCCAACCCGTCTTCGCGTGTCTGTTGTTAAAGGTGACTTAGGGATTGGACTGTTTCTATCAAATAGTATATAACCTTCTTTAGGTCGCCGGTAAATCTATATTTTTTTTTTATTTATACTATAATGGGACAGACGAACAGACGGGTCACCTGATGGTAAGTGGCACCGCCGTCCATGGACACTTGCAACTCAAGAGTCGCAAGTGCGCTGCCCGCCTTTGAGGGTGATAAAGGATGGGGGATGCAAGGAGTGGAAAGAAGAGAGGACTGATGAGGAGATGGGAAAGGAGATAAAAGGGGAGAGAAAAGGGGATAGGGGGAAGTGGGCCTCCGGAAACCTCACTCAATTCGGGGAAATGCAACGCAAGCGTTACTTCACAACCGGTTTTCTGTGAGGCCGTGGTATCGCACCGGTCGAGCCGGCCCATTCGTGGTGCCTAAGCATGGCTCTACCACTGAAGTATCTATCTCCGTCGGTCGATCTGCCATCTATTATTGTTGTCAAAGAGTGGATATAGGCGTGAGTGTGTATATATGTACCAACCTGCGACCAACGTCATTGATCAAAGATAAAATAAATTGAAGTACTAAAACTCTCACGGCTTGTTATCTAACATTGTAGGCAGAATCCAGTCTGGCCTGCGCAATAAATGACGTCACAGTTGAGCGACTATCTAAACTAAACTATGTTTGAGAATGCCATGTTATTTCCTTTGTCGTTCAGCGAAAAGCTAGTGAGAAGAATTGTATTTCTTTTTATTGCATCGCACTGTGTCCACGAACATTGTCTATCCGTTCTACAGATTGATCTGCTGTACAACGGTGTGAGTATTATTACCGCGGACCAATGCGGTCTAGTTTCAGACAAATTAAGAACGAAAATTGGTGGTTCCGAAAACACATAAATAATTTCTTCGAAATCAATGAATCAATAATAGTTTCATATTTATTATTAAATCAGCCCAAAATAGGCGTATGCTATATAACTTTTACGTTACCTAAAAGCTCATAGTTTGGCGTGATATTTTTTTTATAAACTCTCCTTTAATTTTTTTTTTCTTAGGAAGATCAGCATTGGGACTCCTGTTTCGTTTTGAAACATACTAAGCCTATCACTCTTCTTATAAATCGACAATTTGCTCATGCCGTATATGTACATATATATAACTAAAATTAGGTATTATCTATTTAGTCAGCGCTAACACAATACAATAATTGAAATATTTCATCAGTACACTCTCTACCTCAGAACAATCTCTTAAAGCGGGGTTCGTCTTTCCCCTATTGCAGACAGTTACATTTTACGTATGGAATAGGGAAAAAGCCTATGCCATCATCTGGAAACCCTTTTTTATACGGGAATTTAATGGGAAGATTTGAGTATATTGAAGGGTAGAAGAGAACAAGATCATAATCAATATGAGACTAGTCTTACTTCATGAGTACACCGAGACACAGTACCGCCGCCTTTAGACACAGTTTCAAACTAGCTACAACGCGCTGCTGGAATGACCTGCTGTCTCCACTTCGTACCCTGAAATCAGTTTACAATTTTAGTATTAGATACAAAACGGACTTACGTAACCTTGAAAAATAACATATTTGATATCATACCTTTCTCTGTAGCTGCACGTCATCTACTTATACGGTTTATACAGCAGAGGCAGCAAACTCCTCAAATTCTCCTCCATGACGCCTCACAAATTGTACACTATTATTCAATTTATCACCACACTAAACATCTTAAATTGTATATCTTACTCACATTTTAGACTGACTTTGAATTTTGATTTATTTATTTTTTTAATTTTAGTTACTTGTACTTGCATCCATAAATATGGAAAATAGGGTCGTGACGTCACCGGACTCCGGCCCTATCATAACACCAGCGCTGCAGTCTCCGGCTGCAGCAATATGCTGAGACAGGTGCCTTTTCTGGCATCGCACAGGCCATTATACGTACTCATGGTTTTTATCTGATTGTATTGTAACAATTACGTGCTGTCCTGTTTATGTCAGAATAAATGCTTTCTTTCTTTCTTTCTTATATAAGGAATATTGCCTACTATACTAATGGGAACTCTAAAGCTCAAGCTAGTCAGCATTATATATAGCATATATAGCATAGCATGCATGTATAGCAAAACTATCTAAGTTCGACAGCTCTTTCTGTATTCAAAAAAAAATATATATCCTATCCTTGATTTATTGTTTACGCTTTATTACTAGGTATATTACTTTTAATTTTTATTAAGTGAGGTGCCATGCTTCGGCAGGGCCGCCTTGATCGGAGTATTACCACGACCTCAGAGAAAACTAGTTATTAAGCAATACTTAGTGTTTCACCGAGTGAGTGAGGTTATCGATGGCGCAGCTTCTCTACTCTTTGCCATTCCGTCTTTCACTTCACCGTCAGGTGACGCGTCTGCTCGTTCGCCTTCTAATACTATATCTAGAATAAGTGAACGAGTAAAACTCTAGTTTTTTTTATATAGGCCTACCATAATGACTCCACTCTGCCTGATGGAAAGCAATAAGTGGCATCCAATAGTGGTGATCACCATCCTTATTGCAAATGTCATCAACACAGCATGGTGACTACAGAAAACATTAGATATATATTATAATGTTATCAGCTGTTTACTCGGTTAGGTATGTTTACGAATGTATTTAGATAACATCTTACAGCCTAAAGTTTGGGATGGTATTAACGAAACCATCATGGAGATTACTTCTTACCTTTCACGTCCATCTGTAGAAAATGTACAGTACATAATATAATCCTACTAAGAAACTCCACTAAAAGAGCTTTGCTCTAAAAGCGTTTTTATTCATATTAATAAGTAATGTTGTAGGCTAATGCACCGCGCTTTATAATTTACTTCGTTTTGGTTGACCCATCTTTAAACCATTCATAATGGATAATATGGATACATTATTTTTTTATAATCGGACTTTAAAAAAGTAGACAACCGACTTCAATATGTCTATCATAAAATTTTATGATTAATATGGTTTCCACATGGATGCTATTATCACAAACCAAAAAAGAATCATCGAAATCGGTTGGCGTGATATTGAGTTATTCGTCCATTTGTCGCACACGTGCTTAATGCAAATTTAAGACTTGGTTTTATCATGGATGCCATTGTCAGAACTAAACCAAATTAAAATGGGACCACACGGGAAGCACCAGCTGTAAAAAAAAAACGGTGAAATCGGTTCACTCAATCGAAAGTTCTGAGTTAACAAACATAAAGAAAAAAACAAAAAAGAGGTAGAATTGAGAACCTCCTCCTTTTTCAAGTCGGTTGATAAAGTAACGAAATGAATAAGATCACCCCATCTCTCTCAGTCGATGTCGTAAAGATTGATTTGATTGTTATCCATCAGACAGTATATGTATAATATACAATGACGGTATTAAGCTTGCCCTATAATAGCTACGTAAGGAGGCCTGGATCGTTATACAAAATACCTCCTTTAGGTATGTGTTCAGAAATGAAACAGACGCCTAAGCGAGTACAACTTTTCTTAACTTATACATACATATGAAGTGGCCACGTTACTTCGATAACGCGATTCAGTAAATCGGACAACGCCATCTGTCGGCAGAAATATAGGCGTTTAAGAGGCTTTTGCCTACCATTTTGGGGACATTTATGTCGTTTTTTTATTGTTATTCAGCCTTTCTAACAGTGCACATAAAATATAGTTACTATATTTATTCAGTGACAAAACCACAATTAAATGGTTGATGAATTTGAAAATAATTTATTTTGTACCTGAACCTTACCGCAACTAGAATATTTTCAATTTTATATAATTTTTTTTTTTTTTATACTATAGGGCGACAGACGAACAGACGGGTCACCTGATGGTAAGTGACACCGCCGTCCATGGACACTTGCAACTCAAGAGTCGCAAGTGCGCTGCCCGCCTTTGAGGGTGATGAGGGATAGGGGATGCAGGGAGCGGAAAGAAGAGAGGAGGGATGAGGAGATGGAAAAAGGACAAAGGAGATGAGGAGAGAGAAAAGGGGGGCGGGGGAATGGGGCCTCCGGAAACCTCACTCAATTCGGGGAAATGCAACGCAAGCGTTACTTCACAACCGGTTTTCTGTGAGGCCGTGGTATCGCACCGGTCGAGCCGGCCCATTCGTGCCTAAGCATGGCTCTACCACTCTACAAATGGTGTCCTTAGTGTTCTTACTAATTAAAACCTGCAACATATGTAGGTATCACGTCAAGTATTAAGGTTGAGGTTCCAGATGCTTGTGATAATGCATACCTAAGTCATATATTTAAATTTTCTTTCAGTTAAACTTTTCATACAGTTTTTTTTAATTTAATTTAATTCTTATGTCTGAGGGGACTTTACATATAAAAATAAAACCCAGATTTAGAACAGCTATTTGTTGATCACACAAATTTTCGCCCCGAGTGGGAATCGAATCTGACCTCTGGATTTCCAGTCAAGGTTAGTAACCACTAGAGCCACAGACTATTCATTACTTATGTTTTTTTATCAGAGTCGTCTTTGAGAGTAACTTGTATATTTGCCTGAACGAAATTGCCTGAACGAAGCGCATCTTAAAAGTGTAGTACCTGTTATTGTTTTTAAAGTTTCGAATATAGGAGTGATCTATAGAAACCTAATACTGTTTGTATGTATATTGGTGATATGCAGGTATATAACAGATACTCACTACGCATGTATCTGTTATATACCTGCATATAAACTTAAATAGTTTTTTATCGCGAACCGTCTGTATTTTGACAAACATTCTCAAATACCGAGAGTATAATACCATGCTGAATAATCCTCCTACCGTAATTATACATGTCGTCAAATCAAGTGTAATAATAACACTGTAACTGATTGATAACTAATCAATTATTGTTATTATTACACGACGACGTTATATTTGACGACATGTATAATTACGGTAGGAGGATTATTCAGCATGGTATTATAACGTCGGTATTTGAGAATGCTTGTATTTGAAATAAAATAGTGATGGGATGTATTAAATAATTACACTGCGGTTACGCCAAAACCGCACTGCGATTATTTGGTATTTGATAACACATCTCATCTATGCATCTAAAACTAAGCAAAAATGAACAATAAACATTTTGATAAACTCTCTTCTCAATGGCCGTCATAATATAAATTTGCACTCATTATTATAATACGCATGAGCTCTTCTCTTAATATTTTGTTGTCATATATTAATAAATATCGATTCATGCTTTTTCATTGCATCGGGGCAAGGTCGTTATTGCAATCAAAAAGCTCTTCTACTTTATTTTAGACCTTATCATCATGCAGTCTAAACTTTATTTGAAATAATTTCTTGTGTTTTTTTTTTCGTCATGGCGTAATGTGTATGATGAATACTACTATTTTTGAAGGATACGTGGAATGGCTATTACTCAATCATTTTAATAAGATATTTAGGACTTGAAAAATAGTTTGTAATTACTCTTAATTGCATGCAATCATTAATTCAGTTACAGTGTGTTGAGATCATCTGCTAGTAGTAGCTAAATATGTTGTCTCAGATAAATCTGAAAAGAAATAAAAATAAAAAAAAAACAGATTTTGAAAACGATGCCCCTGCTCCCGGTTCCGCAAGAATCAGTAGCAGTAAAAATTTAAAACAGGAATTTTATACATATATAAAGACCAGAGATCACTTAAAAATATATTCAATATCCGTTCTAAAACCCCGTTTTTTTTTTAATTAGGAAACAAATAATAGTGAGAGAGCGCTCTTAGCCAAATTTAAAGCAATATCTCTTTGATTTATCATACTGTTAACAATAACATATTTCAAGAGAAAGCTGTTGCACCTAACTATCGCTTAATCTACCTCGACAGGGCTTAATTAGGCCCCTTTAAGGGTACGTAGTGTAGTGCAGTGTGTGTAGTAGGTAAAGAAGAGTGAATGGATAAAAATTGAGATTTGTTAAATCTGTAATGCCTTCCACTGGCTCTTACGTCATAAAATTAACACTCACGTTAATTTCTATCCTTGAACTAACAAACTAATTAGCACAGGTTTCTTGAGCTCTCGTGTTATCTAAACAGTAGCTGTTTAAGGAATGTTCAACATGCTACTAACTTGAATCATTTACCCTAAACCCAGACGTATCATATGTGATTTGGGCCACATGTAACAGACACGCGCGGAATATAGGTCAGAGTAATGCCCACAAACCTGTTGCTACGTGCACCGCTAAGGGATTAAATCCCACATGTTATTACTCTCCCGGCTTGACTTTAGGGAACTTGACTCTACGCTGCTCTTGGGGGTGAGACATTTTATCTATCTTCTGTGACATCCATCTTGTAGCTTCATTTATGTAGGATATTATTTCATTTGTATGAAAATGCTTTTTAGACATTTTAGTAGGGTATGAGTAATTCTTAATTCAGTATCAAGTTAGATAAGTTCAGAACTTTTAAGACTTATTTTATTTTTATGACTAGTCGCTTGAACTGCTATATTATATGTTTATATAACAATATAGATATATGTATATCTTGTGCGCCAGGAACATACTGTCTTGGCACTTGCACAATTACTGAAAAAGAAAATTCAATTACTGAAATTACTAACTAACTTTTTTCAAAAATAAACTTCTAAGTATTACAGGTACTTTTTAACCGACTTCAAAAAGGAGGAGGTTGTCAATTCGACTTTTTTTAATGTTTTTTACCTCAATACTTTCGATTTTTTTTGTTTGGAAACTCCCAAGGGGCATCACCTTACCGGAGCTGACGGTGAAGTGGGATGTCGGACCCGAGCCGGTTAAAACCACACTTAGTTCCGTCACAAGTCGGCATTATTGCAAGGGACCTGGGTGTACCCGGCCATAGCATGGAATACTTCAATGGGGCATGCGTGGGACACAACCTGTCACGGTCTCAGACCTCCTTCTGCTAGGATATGATCAGCCGTACCCGTTACCCTTCGGCTAGCACTCATGGAGGCCGAGTATAACAAGTACTATCAAATACCTACATTACTTTAATTGTTTACAAGAAACTAACTAACAAGGTCTTCATTTTCCAATTGTGAAAGTAGCTTCTACGTAATTGTACAGACAATATCCAATTGTATTTAATTGGTGTTATTTAACACTTGTATAACAAATTGTTTAACTTGAAAACTCCCAGCTCAGTTTATTATTATCTTATAAGAGCTAACGGTTAATTGAAGTAAATTAAATGTTTTACTTACTTGTTTATGGTCTATTGAAAATAAATATTTATACATAAACGTATTTTTCAAAGAGGTCATCAATTAGATGTTGATATTATAAGGAAGTATTACTTAATACAATAATAATTAATATGCACTGAAAATCTGATCTAAATTAAACGAACACGTGTCTTGTCTTGGTATGTTAATAATGGGAGAGCTATGCTTAGATACGAATGGGTTGGCTGGCCAAAATAATACCACGGCCTCACAGAAACCCAGTAGTCACACGATTATTTGACCTTACCTGGCGGCGGTTGTCACTTACCATCAGATGACCCGTTTGCAAGTTTGCATCCCTGTACCATTAAAAAAATAACCGCAAGCTTTGATAACATTGAATTTATTTTAAGTTACTCGATAAAGATTCTTACAAAACTTGGCATTCTTTCTAGGTTGTCAGGGTCAGCGTATCAGTAGCTTTTCGGCTATGCGACCTGTATTCGAACTTTCAAAGCGGAAATAAACGTATCTTACATAATCGTTGCCTGAAAAATGGGCAATGTTATATTTTTAAATTTAAAATTACTGCAATGTTTGTACATACATACATTCTCAGTGAATACACAAGTGACCTCAAAAAATGGTCCCTCGTTGGGCTCCAAAATACTTTTACAAATTAAGGGCCATTGCTGTCGTAATGGAACATTTCGTTCTTGGCAAATAGTTGTATTAAATATTCTTACTAATGAAGGAAATTTTTCTGTTCACAGTTCATTCAATGTGTGTGCGTGAAAACATTACTTGTAGCCTTTTTTAATTCGATCGATAAGTATACTTGAACGTGGCAGAGTCTTCGATACGTATAGGCCGGCTTTACCTGAGTATTACCACGACCTCACAGAAAACTGGCTGTTAAACAATGCTTGCATTGTGTGACCGAGTGAGTGAGGTTACCGGAGGCTCTTTTCCCTTCCCCTCCTTCTTTTCCTTTCCTTCTTGAGTTGCAAGTGTTCATGGGCGGCGGAAGTCACTTACCAACAGGTGACCCGTCTGATCGTTTGTCCCCCTTTTCCATAAAAAAAAACGGTCTGGTCTTGGTCTACGTGTTACTAGGGGAAGTCCTTGCTCTTTCTGGTCTTAACACTTTTGCATAGTCCTATGTGGAAGCAAAGTTTCAATTATGTTATTTCAACCAAAAATTCATATTCTCACACACGACATTCCTAGGAATTTATTTGCTTCTATCTTCATAGAGTAAACTCAAAAGATTTCTACATATTCTATCAAATTAAAAATCAAAATTGTTTATTTCAACTGACAGGTATTTTTGAACTGTCAAGAGAGGGAGTCGGTCAGACTAAGTCAGTGGTGAAGGTATGTATATATGTTGTCTACCTGAGCTCAATATATATGAAAGACTGAACTACACATAGTACATAATATACTTCTTCTTAGTATTTTGTAATGTTCATAATTTTAGGATTTTGGTTTCAAATAACACCGAATGTAGCAAACAAGCATGGCTATGCAATTTCAATAACTACAATTGTACTCCTTTGAACGCAAATTAATTTAATCCGATTTCTTGAGAGCACGCGTCAAGACGTAGTAGAGCTCTCTTTGTAGACGTAAATGGATCATAAAAGTTTCAGTGAGAAAGGTTCGTGTGGTTGAGAATTGAGTCATCCGGATAATTTTCGTTCTCTATAATAAAAACCTAATGTATTATATGATAAGGTATCGGACACTTAGTTGTGTTTTAATCTTCTGTGTAAGCCTTATGCAATTGCCTTGCAAAAATTCAATGGAATCATCCAAGAAACACATTTACTCATACTGGTTCTTACTCAATCGCGACAGAACGGCCGAAAGAAATTTGGCACAAAGATAGATTATAGTCTGGAATAGCACTTTTATCTTAAAAAAATACAGCGTTTAATATTTCCACTTGAACGAAGTGGCTACAGCTAGTTTTTCATAAATATCAAAAGCGTTACAGCTCTGACATTCGGTGAAACAAAACATACTGTTTTCTTAACCAATGGGACTGTTAGACGTTTGGATATATACCACACGACAAAAAGGCGACTAGAATGAGAAGCATATAAATTAAAACAACACTATGCTATTCAGACAATTTAGTAACACAACAGAAACTACTCAAAATAAATTAATACCACAGTTTTTTTAACTCTTTGTAATTAACAATGTAACAATTTTTAACCTATTTCTCATTGTCCTATCCAAATGAACAGTACTGTGTAAGTATATATAGTAAGTACATAAGACGGACTAAATTATACTTCGTATATACTCACGCCTGTATTCCATAAGGATAGTAGTAGTAGGCAGAGGTGTATTAAACGACGACATTTTGCCAATAAGAATTTGGTCGGACTAACGTAATAGGGGGCAAGCCTATTGCCGTCAACCGGGCACTGTGTGACTGTATATATACTGTCTGATAGATAACAGTCCGATCCCTTAGTCGCCTTTTACGACACTCACGGGAGGAGACTTGGTGGCCCTATTGCCGTCAACCGGGCACTGTATGACTGTATATATACTGTCTGATAGATAACAGTCCGATCCCTTAGTCGCCTTTTACGACACCCACGGGAGGAGACTTGATGGCCCTATTGCCGTCAACCGGGCAATGTGTGACTGTATATATACTGTCTGATAGATAACAGTCCGATCCCTTAGTCGCCTTTTACGAAACCCACGGGAGGAGACTTGGTGGCCCTATTGCCGTCAACCGGGCACTGTATGACTGTATATATACTGTCTGATAGATAACAGTCCGATCCCTTAGTCACCTTTTACGAAACCCACGGGAGGAGACTTGGTGGCCCTATTGCCGTCAACCGGGCACTGTATGACTGTATATATACTGTCTGATAGATAACAGTCCGATCCCTTAGTCGCCTTTTACGACACCCACGGGAGGAGACTTGGTGGCCCTATTGCCGTCAACCGGGCACTGTATGACTGTATATATACTGTCTGATAGATAACAGTCCGATCCCTTAGTCGCCTTTTACGACACTCACGGGAGGAGACTTGGTGGCCCTATTGCCGTCAACCGGGCACTGTATGACTGTATATATACTGTCTGATAGATAACAGTCCGATCCCTTAGTCGCCTTTTACGACACTCACGGGAGGAGACTTGGTGGCCCTATTGCCGTCAACCGGGCACTGTATGACTGTATATATACTGTCTGATAGACAACAGTCCGATCCCTTAGTCGCCTTTTACGACACTCACGGGAGGAGACTTGGTGGCCCTATTGCCGTCAACTGGGCAGCTGGTGCTTCCCGTGTGGTCCCATTTCAAGTTCTGACGATGGCATCCATGAGAAAACAATGTCCTAAATTTTACAATAGATGCATTGAAGTCGGTTATTTACTTTTTTAAAGTGAATTATTTATCACTTTATTGTACACCATAAAAGTAATGGAAAAAAAATACAGACATGATTGCATGTATTACAGTATAACCATTGGCGGTCTTATTAATGTGTCCAAGAGTTTCAGTAAAGTATTTATATCATAACTAATGTAAATGTGTTTAATCCGCACGCATCCGCAATTAGCCCCGGTGTGCCCGTGGCCACCAGCTAATCCTGTAAAGAGACGAGGGTGGCCACGCAAAAAAAGGATTCCTTTTGAAGCTCTCGGTCACGTACAGCCGTCTCATTTACATGCTGTGTTAGATCTTCGAGTCGAGATGAATATATATTGTTGCGGTAACGAGTGAAGGTTATTTTTAACCGCCTTTGAAAAAAGTAGGAGGTACTCAATTCGGTTCTATTCTGTATTTGTTATGTTTTTTACCACATATTGAATTGAATTATTGTTTTTATGTGAAAGGATATACTTTTCTATTGGTTCCATAACTTTTTTTATCATAATTGGTTCGGTAGTGTGGTTAACAAATCAAAATAGCTAGTAGAAAATATGTTATCCGAAACGAAATTGCGTATTTTCCTGAGGACCGAACCTGTTGGTCGTTAGTTCGATTCCCATACGCGTCAAAAATTTGTCACCCGAGTCTGCGTGGTCTTTGTATCCGCTGATTGAATGTATGTAAAACTTCCCACGACACAAGAGTTGTTCTTAATGCAGTTGTCTTTTAAAAAAAAGAAAAAAAAATTAACCCGTTTCCAGTTCAGTAATGACTGCACGGATGGCGTACTGATTTCAATGGTTACCTCGCCACTAAGCTACGGCACAGCGTCAAGTATTGTGGGTTCCATCCTCGCAATGGACAAAACTTTGTGTAATCCATAAAAGTTGTCAGAGAGCCTGGGTGTTCTTTGTGTCTGTTACTTGAATGTTTTAAAGTCCACCGTGATACAGGAATTAAATCCTAGCGCGGCAGCAGAGCACAAGCATTCTATATGACTAATGTAATTTGTTCCACACGCATGATTAACTCGCACGCACGGTACAATAAACACTATTTGTTTTTACCCAATCGCACAAGAAGAAGGGTTATAACTTTGGAATGTATGTATACAGGGTGGAAAAAATAGGCGTCGAAGGAAAACTACTTTGAATACTTAAGACTATTTTACTTAAAGGAAACATTATTTTAATTTTAAGAGAAGAAAACTGCAATCTAATATTCTCTCGCCTCACTCAGGAATCGAATTAGCTAAAAAAATAAAAAAAAACCTCGCTATTTTATTCAATGTTCAGGGTAAAATATCTCTAATAAACATTTGCCCTTAGAAATAAAAGAGATCATGAAATCTAACATTAATAATATTTTATCCTCAATTCTAACACGAAGGACACGTAAACATGCAGAACATATTATAAATCTAGTCAGACATTGATCCTGGCACCATTTAAATTACAATTTTGTTACACTTTAATAATTAAACACCCTTTGTTCCAGATATACAAACTTAGCATTTTTTTATAATTAATAGCCTTCTGCAATGTGTTGTAGTAAATGCTCCTAATATAATTTTCTAACTCAACCTTAACTATTCTACAGTCTCATAGGACTTTTTATAACCATTTTTACATGACCCCATAAAAATATGCCAGAGGCTTCAGGTCTGGACTTATTGCACGCTATCTAATCGTCCCGTTTTTACCTATCCAGACTTTGAAATTTATAAGAATATTATAACGTACCTTTTATTTATAGCAAGTGAATAGTTCTTGTCTATTTAATTATTGATAATAAAGCCCTTGTACGGCAGACGAGTGTATCATCCTCATGTTTCTATAAGAAATATTATCTTTAACATTGGCTGTAGATTAGCGCAATAAAATAGTTCGAATGTTTTAGCTGGTTCTATTCCCGGTTTAGGTAAGCTTTTTGAAAAATCTGTGAATGCAGTTGTGTGTATTTTTTTTTCTGTTGTTTCCTTTTAGTAGAATAATCTATTGCTTCACTTCAGGGCCCATAAATGTATGATGTTGTATCCTATTTATTTTATTACCTCTACTTGTTTTGAGTCTTTACAAAGTCTGTTGACCTTTGTAGAACAGTATATGTCCCATAGCGTTTAGTTTGGAACTAAAACAATTATATCACAATTTAGCGTCAGTTCATTCCAGTATTTTTTTTTCGTAAATCGTGTGCCTTGCCTAAAGACGTTCCAAGGCAAGTTCGCGTCGTTAATTGTTATTGATAGGTTACCACTAGGGGTTCATCAATCAAACATTCTATATAACGAGCGTTAAAATTAACAACTTTGAACAGATTTTGGAAGTTTTTGTTTCAGACTCGACTCAAGATATACGTATGTATCTCAACGGCTATTTCGGTAGATGCTACACTTTAACTTAAATTTTGTTTTTATAATATTACTATGGATCTTTTTCCTAGCCTTATTTGGATAAGCTTCTAGTCCAACCAGTTATTGGCTATCAGTTTTTCCACGGAGCGACTGGCATCTGACATTCTCAACTCTGAAGGCTAACTGAATTCTATAGTTGACAAGTTTTAATGATGTTTGAGGGCACTGACTTCCTAATATCGACTATCATAGGTGTTCGTAGCAAGCGGGACCAACGGCTTACCGTGTTCTCCGAGGTACGGGGGTGGAACACCCCAAACTTACAAACTACGGCCTGTTACTGAGAATTTTCTTTGAGAAAAACCAAATAGCCCGACCCGTCAATCGAACCCGAGGCCCCTTGATCAGCAGTCGCATGCGCTAACCGCTATACCAACGAGTTAGTTAGTTATTAGTATAGATGATGGTGAGGATGACTTTATATATGTATGTATGATAATAATTAAGCCATATTAAAAACGCAAAACCCTATTTTTATTTTAACTGGCATTGTTGTAATAGAAAATTCATCCAAATCTCTTTATCGTATTTAATTGCTTAAAGGCTATTGGTTTGATAATTATTATATAAATTTTTTTCTTTAATTAAGATTATGGACATAATCTATATTTTAAGAAGTATTGGCCTATTTTTAATATAAAATCAGTGTACTTTGTTTGAGTATAAATAGCCTTTGGTAAAAGCGGTCTTACATTAAACTTCTAATCAACCTACCATAAAGAATTTTGCGTAATCATGTTACATGGCAAAGAATTTGCAAATATCGTACAAAGTGCCTCCACCGCAAGTCCCGGGGCTCGTTTAGGTCAAAGGGTAGTGCTTACAAAACCTCCGCTCTTCTAATATTTAAAGGAACACTCAGTACCGGCTCCCAGATGAGCAGTTTTTAAGGTTGTATATTAACTTAAATATCTACGTAGGTTAGTAAATATTCTACTTTTACAGGTTTAATAGACACATATTAAATTGGCAATATCCTTATGGATCACTTCTGTCAAATAGTGAGTGGAAAATATGTTTTTTTATCGTTTTGCTATCGATAGTTTTATCTTTATTTATTAAATTGATCAGCAATTATTTGAAATAGTCTTTTTCTCAATTCTGGGCATATCACTATCAACTACGAAAATTAATACGAGAAAAAATAAGGACTTTCAGTAAATTAAAGTTATCAACCCTTCTCTGTACTTACGTACACAACACAACTGGCATATCGATCTGCATAAATAAGAATAATTAAAGGTAAAGGTGTTACAAGTCATCTTCTCGGCTCAAGCACATGCTGATAAAGTATGGGCATCAAATAAAAAAAGAAGTAGTTAAAATGACGTCTTCTTACACAGTACCTCTCCAGTTAAAAGTAAGGTGTATACACATTTTTATTATACATGCCACACATTATTTTAATACGAAAATATAAATGCATTAAAGATGACCCTGACTCTAGTCCTTATCATTATATATCTGGCTAGTAAGACGATAGACTAATTCATTTTCTTTGTAGCGAATGCTCTAGAACAATGGCCAGAGTGTGTGAAGACACACTGAAGGGTAGTGCAAACAGAGATGGTAGCTGACGGTTGTAGTAGCCAGTACGGGATGGGGTTACTTTCACTAAGCCGTTCTCTCGTAGTGATACTATGAGAGACGGGCTTCAGTGACTTAATAATTCCCCTCGTCCGTCACTTACTAAAAATATATCACTGTTAGGTGTAATTGCGTCGTGGAGGGTCCTCGGCAATCGGCATAGGTCTCCAGCGCCTATAAATAGACTGGTCGATACGCTCACTCCAGACGAACGCAAACCACTCAGACTTGTGCGTTACACGTTGTAGATTACAGCGTGCCCTGATACGCATGATGTGGAACATCGCAGCCAAAATGTCAAGTTCCTTTTGTTGGATAGGATCGCCCAACGTTCAGAATAGGTTTTTTCATAGTTTTCCAGTTAAATTTTTCTTGACAGAGAAGAAATGTGAAGTTGTGCTTGTAGCGAGGAACCGATCTCTCATCTCTCTATCTCATTTTTTTCGAGAGTAAAAAAAAGCACTTATTACTGGTAAGGAAGGAAGGATTCATTGAAATCTATAAATGTGATAACTATTTTATTCCTCTTATATTAAGCCAGTTAAAAAGTTCAACGTCGCGTCGTTGTCGGCACATAACAGCATAGTTATTAAAGTATAATTGATTTTAAGTGAACGTAATCTATAAACCTTTGCAATTGTGACTTGACCACTATTTGATAATTGTGGTTTGTGGTCGATTATGTGAAACTAACAGTTGTTTTTAATTAATTCTTAGCTATAATTTTACCTCATTTAAACGGTCAGCGTGTCATGTGAACTATGTGAAGAAGCAAATACAAATGAGAGGAATGCACTTGGTTTCATCAAATACAAATTCAAAACTTGAATATTGTCAGTTAGTAAATAGTCCAAATACTTTGGATTGTTTTGACAGTGTCTGCTTGTGCTTTTGTGGGATATGGGACAAACCAGCAGACGTCGATTGGAAGCGACCACCGCCGCTCATGGACACTTGCCATAATCCAAGAGTCGCAAGGGCGTTTCCGGCTTAATTGTAATATTTGTGGCTTTAACTACTGATAACGTCATCATCTACCTTCTTATAGATCTTAGGATCTCATGTAAGCGATTTCTCACCTCGAAGTTATCTGCTTTCTGATCCTCCTAAAACATTAATCATAAGTACAAAGTGCTCCATTAATATTCCCAATTAGCCATCTCAATTCATTTATGGTACATTTATATTTGTCTATGGCTAAAAGTCTTCATCTTTGGGAACGTTGCCTGTTCCTTTTTTTATATTATAGGGGGACAGACGATTCAACTGATGGCAAGTGCAACCACCATCCATGGAGACCTGCAACTCAAGAGCCGCAAGTGTGCTTCCCGCCTTTAAGGGTTATGAGGGCTAGGGGGATGCGGGGAGGAGAAAGAGCAGACGGGAAGTTGAAACCTTACTAATTTCGGGTAACAACGCAAGCATTGTTTCACAACCGGTTTTCTGTGAGGCAGAGGTAGCGCACAGGTCGATCTGGCTCTCCCACGACTGTTCCGCCTGCATTGCGTTTGTTGTGCTAACTTATTAAATTTAAGTAGTATAAAACATACTTCTGTTGATTTTTCTTTTCTTTTTCTTTAAAAAAAAGAAAGAAAGAGTTGTTTAAAGATAATAACTAAAAACATATTCCTCTTTATATTGTATAATTGAAAAAAATTAATTGCAACAATTCCTTGTCGTGATAAGTGATGTGATAGGTGAGCACGTGCCTTTGTCTGCCGAGTGAGAACAATAGGTATGTAATAACAATACAACAACGTAACACTGTACTTTGAAAGAGTAAAGATTTATAACTTCAAAAAGGAGTAGGTAATCAGTTCGAACGATATTTGTGTGTAACAAAGTGTATTGTGCGATACATCGAAGCCATTTGTGAACCGAATTCAAATATTCTTTTATAATTGAAGCTATTGCATTAAAAGTAACTCATTTTTACATTTTGCGTCTTTAAGGGTGCAAAATTAAATAATTATTATACTACTACTTCCAACAATATTGAAATGTCTGTTGGTAATATTTCAATATAAGCTTTTTACTAATGCGTCCCTATCAAAATATAGGTTAAAAAAATTTGTTCGCCAGAAATATAAATATGAACCGACATGGGGGCAAAGTCACGGGGGCATAGCTGGTAATATATCCATTCTATTAGCAATTAATTTTTCATCATTAGTAAATTAATAATAATAAGCAAATTAATGATTAATTATACGTAATAGGGGGCAAGCCTACTGCCGTCAACAGGGCACTGTATACATACCGTTTGTCTACATTTTACAACATAACTAATGACTCATTTGTTTTTATAAGCTAATACTCGTTCGGAAATCAAAACACATTCTATTTCATTAAAAACTCTCATACTGTCACGTAATCAAGATAATCCATGAATGAGCGCTCCCACGGTGTCACGAACCGGTCTGCGCGCGCGCTGATCGACCTTGACAAGGTGAACCGGTTTTATCGCACCTTACGAGGGAATTTTAATGTCCACACCTATTTGTGTAATAGTTTTTAGTGAAGGGCCAACAGATGTTTGTAAATTATTGAAATACTTACCTCTGTGCGCGGGTTCTTCACAGTAGCCTACGTCATCCAAAGGACTCGAAGTATCCACATACTAAATTTAATTATAATCGGTTCAGCCGATTAGCTGTGAAAAGACAACCGACATATGAAAGATATACAATAGTGTGCTAACATTTTGTGTATCTATATATATTCGAAACTTCGTAATAAATATTTTAGGGAATATTAAAAAAAAAATTCAAAGGAGTTTTAATTCTTGTACTTACAAGCGTCCAAGCTCAAATATTACTTGAATAACCAGAGTAAAAAGGCTGCGTATTTAGGAACCGCTGATGTTGTTGCCGTGAACTAAAAAAAATTATGTGAAGAGACTAGAAGAGCGGGAAATAAAAACCACCTTTAATTCTTCGGTGAGGTGTCCCCTACACATCATGACTCAATAAGGCTACATATAATCTACATTTAGCATTCATTTTTCATTTCTTTTTTTCTTTTTAAAAGACAACTCCGCACTAGGATTAAAACCTGTGTTTCTGGCAACTTTACAAACATTCAAACAATGGACACAAAGAACACCCAGATTCAGAACAACAATTTGAGGATTACACAAAGTGTTGTCCGGATCGAACCCACAACACTCGGCGCTGCAGCGTATTGGTGAGGTGACCATTTAAACCCCTATGCCATCCGTGCAGTTTTAATTATTCATTTAGCAGCAGTCTGTATTCATTCAACAGCATTGTCTACAGCTTTACAGCTTTTCTTGACTAGACTGTTTGTCTTGTGTGGTAACCCTGTCTGCTAAACCCGGTCATGGATTCGGAATCACTCCTAATAGGATAGTATATGTATATACTGTTAAGTTGGTACATTCGCGAATCAATAAAGAGGTCTCACTCCACCTGCTATATGATATCTGCTGTAGGATTCAAACCTTCAAGAAAAGAGCGTACTCCTACCTAAAAGGCGGGCAACGCACTTGTGTCTCTTGAGTTGCGGGTGTCCATGGGCGGCGGTAGTCACTTATCATCAGGTGACCCGTCTGCTCGTTGGCCCCCTATCGCATAAAAAAAAAAGGATTAACTATATATTTCAACAGTGGTAGAGCCATGCTTAGGCACGAATGGGCCGGCTCGACCGGTGCGATACCACGGCCTCACAGAAAACCGGTTGTGAAGTAACGCTTGCGTTGCATTTCCCCGAAATGAGTGAGGTTTCCGGAGGCCCAACTCCCCCTCTCCACTTTCCTCTCCCCCCGTCGCCACTCTCCTCTTTCTCTTCCAATCCCCGCATCCTCCATCCCTTATCACCCTCAAAGGCGGGCAGCGCACTTACGACTCTTGAGTTGCAGGTGTCTATGGACGCCGGTGTCACTTACCATCAGGTGACACGTCTGTTCGTCTGTCCCCCTATAGTATAAAAAAAAAAAAAAAAAATGTAAACATTTCTTCGTCATAAATGTTATAAGGTAGTGAAATGACTGCTACATTAACTTTAATGAAGCGAAACAGAAAGTGAATTAATCAAACAAACATCTTATTATCGACATACATATATCAATTGTGGATATTGTACAAGTTGTTTATAATATGTTTATACTGTTATCGATTTAGTATTATGATGTTAAATCTACAGTTCCTTTAAAAGTTAAATAATACTGCTATAGTGATAATTACAAATGAAATGAATTGTTTTCCATGTTTCCATGACCTACCTTCGTAAAATCCACACCTGGTGACACTAGTTAATTTATTTACGTGTCTTTGTATAGCTCTGCCTAAGTGCTTGTATGTAGCCATGCTACGTTCATATTCATTTACCAAAAAGAAAAAAATAGTACATTTGTACCTGTTCTAGAACCTACTGTATAAGCTGGTTATGTGGTCTGATGAATTCGTTCCAGAATATGATAGTGATAATAATTTAATTATTTATGATAATACATAGATATACACATAATAACAGAAATGTGTTGTTTTCAAAAAATACATAGATAACATAAAACTTGTAATCAGGTGGCCAAGGCGTTCAGGGGTTTCCGAAGGCTTCCTTAGCCACTGTGACGGAAAACCTTTCTAGTTCTGAACAGTGCAATGGTTATATATGATATAATGGACTTTGACAAAGTAGATAAACAACGCAATACATTGGAATCGTAGAAACGTGCAATTTAAAAATTGATTCGTAATTCCCTGGTATCTCAGGATAAAATCCTGATTCGGTTACATTGGTACCAAAAAAAAGACAAAATTTGCTCGGAAAAAATGCTTAACATACATAAATAAACGAGATATATAGAGTCGAACATAGAACCTCACCCTTTGTTGAAGTCTGTTGAAATGATCACATCGTAAAGTTATTGTAGATCTGGCCCGGACTAGGCCTCTTTTCTTTTTGTCTGTTGATTGTATCGGTGTACGTAGTCTTATAAGATTCAGACATAACGCTTGTAATATATCTTTGTCATTGTCACCATATGCTGACCATCAGTAAGCTGGTTTTATTTATTATTTGGAAACGAAACAGACATGGAAACTGGATGTTATGGATCAACACAGGCTGGTTACTAATTATCTAATATCTTTAATATTAAAATTACGTTTGACCAATTAACGTGTAGTTGTGTTGGCTGTGCGTATTGATAATTTTGACAATATGGACATTCTTTTGGCATCCTTTCAAATATAAACGTAAGTCTAAAAAATATTCCTTCTAAGTATCCACGTCCTTGGTACCCACGAAACCAAATCGATATTCTCTCCGCCCATTTCTTTAATATCTTCAACGTATGTTCGTAATTCTTCAAGCTGACAGGTTGAGAACACAGTCGCCGAGACCATTAGCGACGCACCTCTAGGTGTACTCTGATTTAAGAGGCTCAACTTTTAACTAATTATTTTGCGTCTTTTCTTGTACTCCTGTCGATATTCCTCATAAATATAGGACAAGTAACGTATTTAAAATCCTCCTACTGAAAAACATTACGTACCATATAGCCGATATCTTATCTTTTTATTTACACACATTAAATATTATGTAAGGATTTCAAGAACAGGCATTCAGAAGTTATGATGGAATAAAGACACGGTTAAGCAGTTACGGCGTATAATTATGATTCAATTCAAAATCAAAGCAGTTTACTTCAATTTAACCTATGATTTGTATTTTTGAATTTTCAAGAGAATAAGTTAGTGGGGAAGCAAGTTACCATTCCAATATGTAGATCCTATGAAAAATACCAAGGAAACTCTTTTTTAAAATATTATACACAATATTCTTGTTACAGTATATAACTGCAAATAAAATATGACTTGATAATTACTGCTAAGTATATTTTAAGTAATAGCAGACCGGTGATGACTAGCCCCGATCATGGCAGTCGTTCACCATGACCATGAGCCATCGTCCACCTTAACCATATCAAAGAGAGCAACTGTAGACTTATTTAGATTTATTTTCTATGTCGTTTGGCAATTCTGATTATAATATGTTCGCCTAAATGTCCTGCCCATGGTGGGGTACGTGTCGGGTCACGATGGCTGAGTGTCGTCATCCTCGTGGAAGAGTTGGTCATCTGCTCACTGCTATTGTTTTCATATTGTAATAATTTGCGTGTCTGTTATTTAAAAGTAAATTACTCATTATCCTCACATTTCATTGGCGCTTATAATCAACGTAATTAGAAATCATTAATAAAAACATGTTGAAAAAGAGTGTCAATGGAGTTTCTGGCTTGGTTTTCTCCATAGCATGTACACACGTATTAGGAAAAACAACTTTATGACTGACTTAGTCCTGGAAACTAAAATTTAAAAACTGATAAGTAAGTAAGTAAGATAAGTATAGATAGATATTATAGATAAGTATAGATATTTAAATTGGGTTGTTAATTGATTTTGAATTTGCATTTGTAAGAATAAAATCACCGTTAGCGGTCCTTAGTGCTAAGCCAGAGGTTGTGAGTTCCATTACCTCCCAGAACACATGATTATGTAATAAGTATGATCATTTGTTCTGTGTTTGAAACATATTTTTAATATTTATTATAATTATGTATTTTTGTCAGCAGTCTGGCTACCATAAAACAAGCTGCTTAGTTTGGAATCGTCTGAGTCCCTATGTAAAATGTCTTAAGTTATTATTATAGTTATGCCATAATCCTGAAGTAAAAATGCAAGTGCAGCGTTCATCTCTTACTTGTGAAGTCTGTATATTGATTGGTATTTTGGTATAAGATTGTTCTTACTGTTTTTTTATAATTGAAAATCTAGCATACGTCATGTTTAGTCGTTTATCTTGGAAGTGTGTTTACAAGAGGTGGCAAGCATGATAGATACATCGAGAAAAGAGTCCAAAAGGAAACTCGGTGACCTTTACTCCTTTGTGAAAAATCTGAACGTGTCATTAAAAGCACGTCTGACTGTGCATGAGGGAGTGCTGGCACTAACTTTGATCTGTAGCAGTGAGAGTTGGTTATGGCAGAAGAAACATGACAGTAATATTAATGCCTTGAAATTTCCTTCACTGAGTACTATGTGTTATATTAGACTGACTGAAGAATGATGTGGTTAAAAAACAAAACGGTGTGGACTGAAAGAGGATGTAATGGCACGAATAGATAAAGGAATGCCGCGTAGGTTCCGGTACGTTGAGGATGAGTGAAGTGCCGCCCTGTAAAGAAATTTTTAAGGCTTCTGTGAGTGGGCGAGTTGGTGCGGCTAGGCTCACAGAGACGTATACTGCCCAGATCTGCAGTATACTAAAGAAGGGTCAAATTAAAAACAAAAACCTGATGAACGTAGAAGACGCTAGAATTGTGTGTCTGGATCGTGTCTGGACATGAGCATATACATACATATATGTTCGTACGTAATGTTTAGTGTCAACCATAAACTGATAAAGTATAGATATTAAATTAAGAATAATAACTAAGAGAAAGGGCAATGACATAAATTTTATTGGCAATGTAATCTAAATTCTTATTTTATTTTTTCCCACGATACAATAAAAAAAATATATAATTTGAGCAGTGACATGAGAAAGTACAAAGAAATCGACTTCTTATCTATATATCTATATATATCCTCATCCACATATCAACATAGATTTTTGATGTTTGTTTCTTTACTTAAACGCTATGTTTGTTTATCTCAACTATCGAATGATTATTGTTATATATGATAGAGTATTTTCTATGAGTTAACATAACCTATAAATCACTACACTGCGACCTATAGAAACGGAACTCGGAACATAAACGCTCTGGTGAAATTGCGGCAAACTGCTATTTTACCTTTATGTAAGTTATATAATAGCGGCTTAGTGTCAACTACTGTAGCATTATCCAACGTACGTCAAAGCACAATATTGCGGAGGCCCTTCTGATGTCGTACATCTATTCCAAAAAACATGTTTTCTTTTTCATTACTTATCCGCTATAATAATTGTCTGTTGGTTTTCTGTAGTTCGTTCCTAGGGAAGGCGGAAAAATTACAATAAAACTTCGTATTATGTTTGCGATAGGAAACGATACCTACCGCAGTCCACACATTTATTTATATTTTATATATATATATATATTTCGTATATTTGGCTGCTATGTAATCCGCTTTACCGTCTGGCCTAGAAACGAAATATATTAAGTTTCTTTTAGTATCGAGAACTTTTTTCAGTATAATATCCTTTTTCTTAGATGCTAGTATCAAACCACTAGTTATTATTTTAACGTTTTATCAATCTGAAATGCTATAAGAACAAGACTATGAAATAGAAACTCGGCGCTGCTAGAATTGGTTGATGGATATTATACACAAGATAACATCATATTTCTGAAGTAATAGCAATCCTACTCTATACCCGATTTTAGATCGAAGAAGTCATTACCGTTAATGTAATTTTTACATTGGCAACCCACTATGGCGTAAAGAATAACAAAGGTTTTATTCAAAATAATGAAAAAACAGACGCTCTGACTATCCCAGTCTTGCAGCGTATAGTTTTTGCAGAAATCTGTTACAATAGTGAAAGATACAGTAATACATTTAATGCCATACATTTAATAGAAGAGAGGGGCTTGTGTATATATATACTGCAGCAACCGCTTGCTATCAGACTGATATAATAAAAAATACAAAACTTTTTTCCCTTTCCAGCCCAAGTTTATTTCTAACTTTACTTTCCATCCATCCAACTAATCGCCTAATTTGTATACACAACTAAGCTTGTTACTTTGTTTGTTCCTTGCCTCCTTTTTACCAAAACTTTTACGAATTTATACTTCGATCGTCATATTCTTTTTCTCTTTCTCTCCATAGACAACTCCCGCTTTAGGAATAATTCCTTTGTAGCTGGGGGCTTTGCAAAACATGCAAATAACGGACACAAATAATACACAGACTCTGAACAACTGTTTATAGACCAATAGCCCGTAATGTTTTATTTTGGCTCAAGGTTAAGCTTTATGTGGTAGCGCCATGCTTAGGCACGAATGGGTCAGCTCGACCGGTGCTTATCACCCTTAAAGGCGGGCAGCGCACTTACGACTCTGGTGTCCATGAATGGCCATCAGGTGACCCGTCTCTTCGACCTCCTATAATATAAAAAAAAAGATGCAATTAGTCTCCACAGTCCATTCACATGTAAATTGGCTTCTCTAATTGTTAAAGTTTTTATTTGCAATCAACTGCTTTTCTTTGTTTGAATTAACAGGAGATTATAAAGTTTGGTGTTATGGTTACATTCCTTTTGACTGTATACATATATAGATCCTTGTTTCTTCTTGGTCCTTGAACATGGTTATTGAGTCGAAGAAAGAACCAGAAGTGAACTATCGGCCCTTCTGGTTTGGTTTTTCATCTTCTAAAAATTAACATGAATTTCGCGTTTCCTGTGCAAGATGATGGACTAGGACTTGCTTATCATAACCTAACAAAAGAAAAGAAAAATCCTCTTTCCAAGCCTATGTTGAATTTGCGAAGAGATGTCGCCTCTATGGCAGTCCTCTAGCGCCTATATCACGGAGACTGTTCTGACGAGCTCTTCCAATTGGTTTCACCTTCTCCCTTTTTCTACACGACAACACGTACTTACCTGAAGAGTCACCGTTTGAGAGTGGAAAATATAAGATCTCGAACTAAACGAACTCTTCCTTTCTGTGCCGATCGGTTAAAACCTGGAACTCACTACCAGCGCACGTGTTTCTCTCATACTTTGATCCCGGGTCTTTTAAGCTGGGCGTAAAAAAGCATCATTGACTACACTCGCAAAAAGGAAGGTGATCACATCTCTTAAACTCCACTTGTTGCTTTCCATCAGGTAGAGTAGAGTCATTATGGTAGGCTTATATAAAAAAGATAAAAAATACTAACCTACATATGTGCATCTCACAAATGAACAGCTTTGCAATTACGGACGCCAAATAAGATCGAGACGTTACAGTAATTTAAGATCTTAAGAAGCTTAACTTCTTTATAATACTTTTCTCTATGCTTAGTCCTAACCTTAACAATGAACAATTGTCGTAGCCGGTTCTCGCCATTATCAATACAACCTCATTATCATTGCAAACAGAATCTATCTCTTTAAAACTCTTAAACAAATCTTATTGAACAAACATTCAAGTCCGCTGTCTCCGCTTGTTAGATCCGCAATTAATCCGTTTACATCCGTGGCAGATATTGCGTTGTTCAAGCTTTGAGTAAATGCTTTAAATGAGTTAAACTTTAAGTGAATAATGGGCTTAGAGAAATTAAATGTTTGAATGTTACCAAAGCGCGACTTCTTGATAGCATTGTGATCTGACTGTTTTTACTGAAGTAGGTTTTGTGATTGACAATTTTTAAAACATTGGGTTAATGAAGCTGTATTGGTATTCACATACACACTTATACTAACGCTTATATACCTAAACGGTAGGCAGAGCTGCCCGCCTTTAAGGGTAATGAGCGCCGTGCATTTTTCGTGCCTGGCATGGCGCTACCACTCAAAGCTTAACCTTAAGCCAAAAAACAACATTACGGGCCTCTGACTGCTGAACCGGAGGTTCGATTCCCAGTTTGTGATCCACAAACAGTTGTTCCGAGTCTGTGTATTATTTGTGTCGGTTGATTGCACGTTAAAACGTTCACTTTTGCCAACTACAATAAAATTTAGTCCCACTTAATAGGGGCAAGTCTTTTAAACTGTATACCTTTGGGATAGATAGTAGTACGATACCCCCGGCAAGATATACATATATATATATATATGTATATCTTGCCGGGGATATATATATATATATATATATATATATATATATAATAACAGGATTTAAATAGTTGTGTCATTAGTTGTCAAGCGTTTATCTGTAATTACAGGACTGGTTAGCTATGGTTGGTAGTTCCACATTGACTCCCACGACTTGTCAATAAACAAGTTGTTATATTCGTCATAGTTGATGAACCTGTGAGAAATTTTACAATATACCGTATGTAATAAACAATCTGAAGAGGTTTTTTTTATCGTTAAAAAGTTAGAGGATTCAGACTGAGTTGCTTAAGCTACTGTTTATACTCTTGCCTTCTTTTTTTATACTATAGGCGGACAGACAAACGGACGAGTCAGGGCAGATGCGGGGAGAGGAAAGAAGAGAGGTTATGGGAAAGAGGAGCGGGAGAGTCGGGCCTCCGGAAACCTAACTAATTTCGGGGAAATGCAACGCAAAGTTTACTTTACTACCGGTTATCTGTCGCACCGGTCGGCCCATTCGTGCCTAAGCATCGCTCTGCAATTGTTAAACATTCCTTTTCTATTCTCCATTTCCTTCTAATACCCAAAATTGATCGATGACGGCAATTAGTTGATTACGAGGATCGGACTAGCCTCTGCCCCTGCCTTTCGGGGGGCGTAAGTGTATGCATGCGTTTAAACTTGCCAATCTCTGTAAGTAGGTACCAGTTAGATTCGCAACATCTTGTCTTGTCTTGTCTTGTCTTATCTTTGTGTTGGATAGTGTATTTATTGAAGAAACGCTACGCTACCGAGCGTAACAATGACCCATGGTAACCTATTCCTCTACTCAATTCATGGGTAGCTGAGAAAAAGTGTCCATGGAGTTTCGTCGTCTCAATTGGATCTACGTTTTGTAACAGGCAACTCAGTTTTAGCTTAACGAGTGACTTAGTCTGACTGACTTCTTCTCTTGACATTTGAAAAATACCTGTGATGGGTTTAACTGAAATAAATGATTTTGATTTCTTATTTTAAGAACTATCAGTTGTTATCGCTTCAAATTGTAATCACTACGTAATCGGGTCGTTTTTTAAGAATAAGTTGTCATAAGCATAAACCGTTTGATGTAACTGCGTATTTAGTATGCCTAATGACTGTACTTAATTTTTTCTATAGTTTCAAACGATTGCCAAAGACAATGGTTCTTTGAATAGACCATTAACAAAACCATTGTCTGTAATTAAGAGTATGGACTTCCGTAACAATTCATTCTGCGAGGATATATGCATATGTCGTGGACACATTATATAACCATTTCGTTAAATAATTAGGCATCATACAATTATCAATTGTATGATGTGGCCACGACACATGTATACACAACAGATTTCAAAAGAACTAGTTAAAACTAAACACTATCCCTGTCACATCAAATACACTAGGTTCTTTGAGCGCTGATTGGTTAGGCATGGTGACTCTTGTACAATTGTTGAGCCTGTTAAAGTCGGATGAGTATAAGAACCTTTGTAAAATATAGCCCAAATACTTGCCTTTTTGACAAAGTGCTGAGGTCTGTACAGAAAAATATTTCGCCTGGAGCCTACACTAATTATATTATTAAGGGGCCCTTTGAGGAAATTTACTATTCACATATAAACCTACGAAAGTTACATAGATCCTATTATTCATATTTTTAGTATTTTTTAATTAATAACAATAAAAAACAAAGTTTATCTGAATATAACCGTCTATCCATCTAGCGGTGACCACCGGAACTAACAATATCAGAGTACTCAGGCTACACCGGGACAGAGCCTTTGCTGTATTGTTCCGCAACCCTTCGATAGGTGGCGTTGTACAGTAAAATGTTATTGCTATTTATGTTTGTTATTTTCAATACTGAACATAAACTTATGTGTATCTTCAAATACTGTAACTGAATATATATTTGTATGCGTATTCTCTATTTTCATATTAACCCAGTATTCAGTGTCCTATAAATTAAAATTTCAAAAGAATTAATATCGAAATTTTTATTGATATAAAAAAATGTGATTAATAATATTATATCTTAAGCTTTAGATGTTAATTTTATTGCCAATTAAAACGAACAATAAATTTTATTCTAATAACGTGTTTTTATCCCGTCATTTAACGTAATAAGCGTTTGTTATAACCACATTAAGCAGATGAATATTTATCTTCTAGAATATTAAATGTATTACTAGCACTGTCTCTAATATTAATCCAGCCCAGATGGCTGGCTATCAACAATAACGTGTACTATGCGCTAGGTACGCCTAATATATTGACATTACATAAAAAACCATAAAGAAATTAAATACCTTTTGTTTTATTTATTTTCAAGGATTATCCCCCCTTCCTGCCGGCAGTTAGCTTTAATGTTTTGATTGAATATCGATTACTATGATCCAATTAAGTTGTTTGATATCTCTTGATGATAATAATCGAATAAAGTCAAGACGGCACTATGCTTATATATACTAGGTACGTTGTTACCTCATTTTAATTCAGTTTAATAATATTACATATATCATAAATAATACGAGATCTATTTTTGTAAGTTGTAGGTGACTATGATTGCATGATTAAAAGCATGTAGTAGTTATTTCTTTCTTCATTTTAGTTATGCCTTTTATTTGTTAGTTTTGGCCAAATCAATATATCTTACCGCAATTTACAAAAAAGTGAGAAGAACTATTTTAACCGGGCTCTCAGCGTAAAATATGACGTGATAATTATTATAAATTTGACATAGATCGCTCGTCGGCGATGACGGCAGATAGTAAATGTGCTATCTTAAGAACACGTCGGTATTATAATTTATAAACATTACTAGGCGCTGACGGCAAAGTTATTGTTAACCAGCGTTTATAATGATTATTACTTTAACATTTATTAGTCTTATAAACTAGAAATTTAGGTAGGTACTTCTATTTTAGTAAGATATTACACATACATATGTACATGTACGCCGGAGAGAGCAAAACGATCTCCGGCCTCCATAAGCGCTTGCCTGAGGGCGATGGACGGAGCTACCCATCGCCCTAGCAGAAGCAGGCCTGAGATGGTGGCGCGACGTGTTCTGCTCATGCCTCTCTATAGATATCATAGATAGGATCACACCATAGTGGGGTCGCCTTGTTAAGAGGTGACCAAGTCTGCTGGGGGCACAGGGGTTACCTTTCTAGGGTATACACTGTGTGGTTTTAGTCGGTTCGACTCGGACATACTACATTACCGGCCCCGGTAAGGTGATGGCAAACACAATTGCCGTCATCCAGACACGGTGTGACTGTATATATACTGTCTAATAAATAACAGGGCGTTCCCTTAGTACGACACCCTCGGAAAGTGAGGCGCGCTTTGCACAGGTTTTGTTAACAGTTTACAAGTCGCGACAGAAGTAATTAAAATACAGCTATTCGTACAATCCGACAAACGGGTAGTCTACATGTCTTTCCGCATGATTATGACATTACAATTACAAAACCTATGAACCATTTTTTTAAATTAATGCACGGATGGCGCAGTGGTTGAAATGGTCACCTCGCCAATACGTTGTGTAATCATCAAGGTGTTGTAAGTCTGGGTAAGCTTTGTGTTCCTCGCGATACAGGAGTTAAGCCTGTAGTGCTGGAGTATTTTTTTTTTAAAACAAATGCTATAACTATCCATATTGACTTCGTTCAATTTAGCTGGGTGGTCTGTTTACAGTGAAAGTACATTATAATTTATTCAGTGAAGAAATATTACTCACGAACAACTTCGAGTAAAAACACTTGTCACTATTCCGAGAATGTTTTCCATAATTCGTTTTTATATTTCGCTGAATACGTCACGTGTAAGCTCATCTTGTTAGTATGCGAAGCTTTGTTTTGATAGGCCGTTGATTTTTTAATTACTATCGAATATAGTTAAGGAGCGGCCTATCACTTAATGTGTAACAAATTCAGAATAGATGACGCAATCTTATATAATGGGCTCTTAATTTGACCACATGAATGGAGATTCAGACCATATGAAGATTGCTAGTTCTGTTCTATAAACTGTGCCTAAGTTTTATAGTTGCGAGAATCACACACATCATAGCTTTTGTATTATTGATTGAATATTGGTTTATCTGTTGATACAATCAAAAATCATATAACCTGTTGAACTGGCCTGATGACTTAGTAGTTAGTGACCCTAACTGCTGAACCGGAAGGTCATGGGTTTGTTTCGAGTCTGAGTGTTATTTGTGTCCGGTCATTGAATGTTTGTAAAGTGTTCTTTTTAATATAAAAAAATAAAATAATTAAACCTAAATTTTCTCCTTTTTACAGGTACGTGTACCACGTCAGTCTTCCGCCTAATGAATCAACGTGATTCATTTCTCCTTCATCTCGCCTAACATCAAAGTAACTATGCAAATAAATCATATAAGAATTTCAAATGTTCACTAAAAATGTATACACAAAAGAAAAACGTTGCTTCCACCTAAACCGAAGATATACAGAATTAAAAAAATCTACAAACGTTTGGCTCACCGCCTGAGGGTCACGCCAGTATTTTTATATGCACACGCATTTAGAGTTCATTCATACGTCCGTTTAAATTTAGAACGTTTTGCTGTTGTAGTCGGTTAGTTCGGCGTGAGACGTAGGCGTTTGTGGTTGTCATGCCGTAAGCTATTCAGCATTTGAATGTATGACGTATTTGTACACAGATAAAGGTGGTGTCTATTATTCTTTTTTAAATTTTTATTTGAGCATCCACGCTGTCCAAGCGTATCTCCACATAGATGAATGATTTAGGATAGGATTTACGAATAATATATATCATGATTCTTATAAGTAACTTTTGAACCCTGTTAGTGTAATGATATGTAGAACTAAGCTGATTAATAACGTCAAAAGGCACTCATAAACTCAACTGTATTTTCTGCTGATTTCGTAGAACCTATCTCGTTTTTACAGGCATTAATTCTATGAAAATTTTAGTCCCATCGAGGACTATAATTGTCAGACCAAAGATTTAACTAGCAGGTTATCGAAACTGAAATAACATGAACTATAGATTTCATGAAGCACGATTAATAGAGTATGTCATCCTCCAGAAACGAAAGCATTCGTTTCAAATACTTTTACACCTTTTGGTAGATAACAGTATTATCTATTCGATATAACACATATATTTTGAACAATCAGCCGTGTGACCTTTGAGCTCTCTGACGTCTCTCTGAAGTCCTACCTCTTTTCTTTCTCTATATTTTTTTTATATGTTTTTATTATTCAAAATATTTATCTTACACTTTTTTTTTCAGTTCAGTTTACTCTCACGTACCAAAGAGGTCGATATGCTCCAATACACAGACAAAATATGAGATAACACTCTGATATAGTATCGTATCGTACAAGTGTTACAATTTCTATTTTTAGGGCCATTTTGTATTAATTTTTTCATGTAAACATCGACACACAAAAATATAGTAATAATTTAGTAAACTCAAACACATGATTATATTTGTAAAGTGTACTAGATACATATCCAAAACCCCATGAAAACATTAGTCTTCTCTGTAGCCATATAAAAATAATCTATCGAACTTAACAAACATTGGTCGGCTCGACCGGTGCGATACCACGGCCTCACAGAAAACCAGTTGTGGCTTTTACCCAAAATCTGGCCCAACTGCTCTTTCCCATCTCGTCATCCTCCCTCTCTTCTTTCCCTTCCCCGCATCCTCCACCTCTCATCACCCTTATAGGTGGGCAGCGCACTTACGACTCTTGAGTTGCAGGTGTCCATGGACGGTGGTTGTCACTTACCGTCAGGTGTCCCCCCACTATATTATATATAAAAAACATTGTACTTCTCAATCCTGAAATAATCAACAGTTTTTTTTTAAACATACTATAATGTCTGCAATAATTTAAAATACATAAAAAATCAATGTATGTATTTATAACGTGCGTTCGTAACGTGTGTATAAGGCATAACGTGCATAGCGATAAATTTCCGTGCCCAGTATGAAGGCACAGCGTGCTGCGTCCAGCTGCTATCAACCTTATAAATCAATTACATTTAATTGCTGTGTAATGAGAGGTTAAAACGAACTGAAATATAGTAATTCACACAATTATTATATTGTTGAAAGTAATACAAAGTCGGAGATCCAACGACCAACTCTCGCCACAGCTTAATGTAACTTGATGCTTTTGTAATTTTGACATTTTAAATCAAAGGAATTCTCGCACTACATGTATCTAAAAAGTTGAATTATTGTTTATTATGAAAATTGTCGAGAAACCCCCAAGTGTCATACATACATAGACTCACGGGGGGTACGTAGTGCCGTAACTAACGCCCACATTGAGCCGATTATATATATATGTATATAGTCCCATTTATGTGAAATATAACAGGTAAAATGATATAAAGGATTACAACCAGTTTGGGAAGTAACTTATATTTTTAGCTCAGAGAAAAGAAAATTATTACAATGTCATTACAAACTCCATTACATAAGATGGTAATTAAACTAATAAATTATTTATTATAAAAGATATAGTCAGAGTACAGAGATGATGTAAGGATGCCAACGATACATCAGTAATCCAAATCTGTTCCGGCGCTGAGAAGTAATAGTGGAATAAAGAAACTCACTGAACTCACTCACTCACTCCCTTACTGAACTCACTCACTCACTGCCTCACTCACTCCCTCACTCACTCCCTCACTCACTCATTCACTCACTCACTCACTCTCTCAGAACCGTATAAGTTGCAGGGGGTATTATATTTTGAATGGTCCTATCCGTGCCAAGTTAACCCTAGTAAAAAAATAGCCTTAGAGCTTTAGACCTACATTTATCTTGTGTTTGATGTTATAAGCAATTGTAATTAGTGTATATTAAATTTTCTTTTTAATTTTAATGCCTAAGAATATTTTCAGTACTCTGTAATCAGAAAATTTAATAAGAAATTTGAGCCGCGGCCGTATTTTCACTTAAGTAATTGAAAATCTTCGACTGAGCTTATTCAGTTATTTGCCATTTGTTGTATTTATTGGTATTGAGGTCGCCGCATATTGAATTACTGAGATACTGCTCGGAGAAAAACGATCAGACTTATTTATGCAACTAATATTGAAAAGTTAGAAGATTACTTTCCTTGTGCCGATAGCTCTTATTTGTATAATATCAGCCCCGTTTATAGTTTAAGTTGCTTCTATACAACATTCATTATATTCGATTTCATTGTTTCATAACAATTTAATTTACTTTTTTGTTAGTAACTATTCAAGAAGTAGGTAAACTTGAAACCCATGCCAAAAAATGATTATGAATCATCATTTTTCAATACTTTAAAATGCATCCATGTCATATTCAACATAATTTTTTTTTTATAAATGCATTTCCTATACCACACAATAAACCAAGTAATGTCATCTTTACAATATAATCCTTTACTCGCATTGTACACCATAAAGGATTATTTAGAAAGGCAAACATATAATAGTACAAATAGCGGTTAGCCATAGCACCAATCTCAAGCAGATAACCTTTAGATGGGCTAATGCAATAGGTGTACAATACAAATAATAAGCGGCGGTAGCGGCCTCGGACTTGCGATCAAGTGGTTGCGGGTTCAAACCCTACCCCTTTTTATGTGAACTCCTTCCGGCCGGCATCCCACCGGGGTTTTCGGTGGGACGGTGTGTCGGAATTGGACCGCGTAAACCAAACGGTGTGCCATACTGCGCCTTAAATAATAGTAATCCAGGAACAGCTTTTTTAAAACATCCGTATCCCTGCTGGGGCCTCTCCGCAAAGCGCGCTCCACCTTCTTTAAACTCTCAATTAGGCGACGTCCAGGCACATAAGGGATGATGAGAGACTTCTCATCCTCGTCATAAAGCTGATGAAGGGGAAAACCCGTCTCGAACACCCGCAGTCACGCTTAGGGCGGCATAAGGCGCTGTTCGTGTACCCACCTCTACACTAGTGACTCACTTTGCTAATATTCTTTAAAAATAAAGGATTATGACATTTCATATTCAGATAGTTGAACTGAATTCCCTGTGTATACAATTCGCACGTGCCCCCTTTTCCTCAAGATTAAAAAGTGGAATGTGAAATAAGAGGAGCGCGATATCGCGAGGGATAGAGGGAATACAGAGGGCCAATCAAAGCAACTGCCTCCCGGCGGCTATTCAATTAGAAATGGTCCGATGTAGACATTGTGGCGTAAAGTTAAACTGGGAGCGTTTTCTATAACATCTTCAGGGAAATAGATTCGTTTTATTTTAAGGCCCGTAGTTTCTAAGAACCAAGAATGACGGGGCTGGGGTCTTGGGTTCAATTCCAACACGGGGCAAAAATTTGTGATCCACAAATAGTTATCCCGAGTCTGGATGTCCTTTGAGTCCTTTGATTGAATGTTTGTAAAGCAAACCGCGACACAGAAATTATTTATAACGCGGGAGCCTTACAGGTTCGCTTCAAACATTATAATGCTTTTACAAATTATACATATTAGCTATTTTTGACAATTAGTTATAAACAGTGTTAACATCCCATTTTGATTTGTTAGCTAAACTTGTGACACAGAAAGGATCTGTAGCATCGTAGCTTCCAAGTGGATGGGCTTAGTTTCATTTCACTCATTTGGTTCTCGCTGAAGTAGAATAGAGTCACCCAATACTTCAAGCTTTCACAGTAAAAGGCGTCTCATAGATTGGACTGTTATCTGTCAGACAGTCGATAGTGTCTGTTTGACAAAATTATGGTTTGCAAAACATGGGAATTCAAAACGTAACCACCTTTATCGTGTGGAAACCCCCACGGGAGCTAACAGTAAAGTGGTATGTCGAACTGAACCGACTAAAATCACACGGTGTTCCGTCACGAGTGGGTCTACTGTGGAGGACCCGGGTATAACCTGAGAAGGAAGCTTCCGAGAACCCTTGCAGACCTTCCACACCGTGGACACAATAATACTTGTATATAATTATAATGACTTGATCAAGAGAGATAGAATTCTTAAGAGGTTTTTCGGAATGAGAAGAAGTGTAGTATTTCATTTTCTTTATATCTATTTCTTACAATTCATTTTTCCATCGTTTCTGAAAAAAATCTAGACTTTCCAAATTCCTACTTGTACCATTCGCGTTAAAAAAAATGCTTTATCAACCGAGTTTGTTTTACGCATGCGTCTGGAGCATTAACTAGAATAATCTTAACAAGCAATACATCTTTTTTACCAAGCGTTCAGGAGGACATTCAATCTACACGATTTTCTTAGCATGATATGAAATACAGTACTAACAAAATGTTCCATTACTGTTAATGTAGCAAAATTTCAATATTCGAAACGTAGGAAATTTTAAACAAATCACAACTCACCCGAGGTTTTTCACCATGACGATTTAGTAGAAAGACGAATGACTTGTTCTGACCCTTGCCATGTGGTTCATGGTGTAGTAAAGTAGGGCCACCCTATTTCTTCCCGGTGGTGACGTAAAAGGCGACTAAGGAATTGGACTTTTATCTATCAGACGGTACGTATACAGTCATTCAGTGCCCGGTTGACGGCAATATGGCCACCAAGTCTCCTCCCGTGGGTGTCGTAAAAGGCAACTAAGGGATCGGACTGTTTTCTGTCAGTCAGTATATATACAGTCATTCAGTGCCCGGTTGACGGCAATATGGCCACCAAGTCTCCTCCCGTGGGTGTCGTAAAAGGCAACTAAGGGATCGGACTGTTTTCTGTCAGTCAGTATATATACAGTCATTCAGTGCCCGGTTGACGGCAATAGGGCCACCAAGTCTCCTCCCGTAGGTGTCGTAAAAGGCGCCTAAGGGATCGGACTGTTATCTATCAGACAGTATATATACAGTCATACAGTGCCCGGTAGACGGCAATAGACTTGCTTCGTATTACGTTAGTGGGACCAATTCTAATTGGGTGCTTAGTACGTCTCTGCCTACCTCTTAGGGGATACAGGCGTGAGCGTGTGTATGTATGTATGTATGGTGCTATTTTTTTATAGGTAATGTATTTCTTTCCTCAAATAAACTCGAACAACACATCAAGTTATAACGCTAATCCTATTCCCATGATTGTAACTCACACATGCTCATGTTGCACTTTATCGATACCCGCCTACACATAAAAATAAATTGTTTCATACAACACTCGCTCATGCTATGGGCTCTCGTTTGCTTTTACTGTTTAACGAAATTGACTTTCACCCCTTTGTACAGTTAAATATTTCTATCATGGGTGTCGACACAAGCTAACTAATAACACAAGATAAAAAGCTAAAACAGCACGCAATTCTATATAGGTGACTTGTACCGTAACTCACATAAGTTATATACAAAAGTCAAATTATTGGAGACAGTTGAACAGCGACTCTTGAAAACATAAAAGAATGTGTCTTTTGTTAGTTAGGCGACCTTAACCATCATTCTATGTCTCATTTTATGTCTATCTTACCGCTTCCCACAACTACATGTGCTAAGCTTTTAAGATTTATAGCGTGCCTCTTTCCCATAGTGGTAGACAGAGACCACTTCCTTCTATTTGCTAGGATTCTGACATACCTTTCTCGCTTCTTCAACTTTCATTCCGTTCTGCATACAGGCTCGTCGGTTAAAGGCACTTTTGACCTGGCCTTTGCTTAGATTTGCAGTAAATGTAATAAGTAATTTGAATAGTACGGTATTGAGAATTTATTGAAGTGATCTACAGGTTACTGCTTTATTTATGTAGTTACACCTGTTTTCTCCACAACAAAACCTAGTCAAAATAGGGAAACTATAATAGATACATAAAACTACATATATTTAATAAAATAAGTTAACAGACATTATTATGACAAGCTACACTGGAAGCGCCACGCCATTCGTCCGCCCGACAAGTGACGGCTAATGGTGGGGTGATGAGACGACAGTCTTGATAACATTTACATTGGTCACTTGAGTTAGTAGCGACATACGAGCAATACTTTCCATGTAGTTTTAATTTGTTTGGGATATTGGCCGGAATTAGTAATACAGATACATAAGGAAAATATATTTTACTTCAGGTAACCTCATAACGAGGGTTTGAAATAAATAAATTATTTGCCGATATTATTTTTGAACTTAGTTTTATTTTCTATTTCAAAATCAACCGCTTCATCTAACAGGATAAACTACATATAAATAGGCTCGACTTGAATTTATTTGATACCGCCCTCATGTTGTTATTACACCGAGTGCCGCATTACGCGTATTTTTCACTAGAACAAAGGAAAAATTGCTCATTATGAAAACATTTGTTATGGCGAAAATGTACGGGTACATTCAACCTCAGGAAATCGTGTAATTGAAAATTGTTATGTTATTAAAATATAGATATTTTATTTTATTATATACAACTTATACGTAAGCTTAAATATATATATATATATATATTGCGGCCATGATCGTATCAATGATACTTTCTTTCATATAATCCCCTCCTCGCATCTCCTTATCCCTCATCACCCTCAATGCGGGTGGGTGTCCATGGGCGGCGGTAGTAACTTACCACCAGGTGACCCTTCTGTTAGTCAGTACCCCAATAGTATATAAAAAAAAAATTAAAGACGCTCTTTTAAGAATTGATGGAGTCAAATCAGCCGTTTCTGACGAATCGGCCTTAAGTTATATTCATATATTAAAGCATGTAGGTACTTATAGTTACACGATTACTAAAATATTTCCGACTTAATTCTGCGGTTTCCGACTTATTAGTGCTTAGTTATCCAGTTGATGGTGGTTCATGCTTAGCTTATTGGTTTCCGGCTTAAGTCGACCAATACTTATCCCTTTGGGACGTCTTGGCTTTGCCTTACAAATACGTTGATAGGTTCTGCGGCCTCTATTTGGAGTATTTACTTTAATGGCAATGGGTTCTAGACGGTAGCATTTCAATAATGTTTTTTATTTTATCTAAGTTGTACGTACTGAAGGTTGGTCCGGTTTAAATATGAAGAAAATTTGCCTCTCTACCACCTCTCTCTCGCCACCTCTGAGGATTATGATTGAGGAAGGAAAAATACAGCTTATAACAATTTCTGATGAATTGAAGTTTGTTCATGTACTGTTTTAAGTTGCTTATTATAAAAGTTTCTGGTGCCGACGACTTTCTATATACATATAATCAAATTATCGTTCAAGTTTTGAACGATACTTTGTGTATATAATATAGAGAGACAGACGAACAGAGGGGTGATGTGATGGTAAGTGACAACCTCCGTCCATGAACACCTGCAACTCAAGAGTTGTAACTGCGATGCCCGCCTTTGAGGATTATGAGTAGTGAGGGATGCGGAGAGGGGAGAGTGGAGAGGCCTCCGGAAACCTCACTAATTTCGATGAAATGCAACGCAAGCCAAGCGAATTGCTTCATAACTGTACCGGTTTTCTGTGAGGCCGTGGTATCCATCGGTCGAACCGACCCATTCGTTTCCAATCATGGCTCCTCCTACCATAAGTAAAAAAACATCATCAACTAAAAATTATCTGCTAATTCAGCCTATATATATATATTTATATGTGTAGTTTAATCATCGACTGAACGGATCTATATGAAATATTAAGATATGATAGTGATATTAATAAATTTTTAACATTAATATACTGTTTAAAAAAAAAATTACATAATTAAAGTTGAAATTGGTGTCGATACTTGTTTGCCATGCCCCAAAAAGCACAATCCCAACACGCGGCCACACAATCCAAAGCGGTAATACGATCCAGTTATTATACTCAAACACTTTATGTTACTAAGAAGGGAATGGTTTAGAATTAGATTGCTGCATTACGTCGACGGCTTGCCTCGGAGCTATGCTCGGTGATACCTATTAAGAGATGATATTTTTACCCCCAATTCAGGGAAGCTTAGTTGTAAATTTTAAATTACTTTCTGTAATTGATCAGCTTTGTCAGGATCTACAGTCATCTTTTTTGGTCATCGTTTATTGAACTCTACTTTTAATTTAACAACAAAATTGGCAAAGAATCATAAAAGTGGCTGTAATCGAATCCCTAAAATTCAAACGTGCCACATTTTAAAGTCAGTAGATCAATTTATTGTCGAGTTAAGTGAGCACTAACCTTCCGTATGAACTAGTATAGATTTTTAGAAACTGTAATAAAGTAAGATGTAGTGGTGAAGTTACCATAACATTGGCAACACTGTCGCCAGCTTGAGTCTCGAACGAAAGATTTCTGAACCTCATAGAGGTTAAGTAAGCTATAAATATTCTCTTTTTATTACAATTATTCATATAAAAAGGGCGAAAGTTGAGATGACTTAAGTTTATTATTATTATGGAGTTAAACTGTTTTACAAATTAAATATTAAGACCACAAGTAACCAAGAATGATGTACCTTCATCAACGGTTCATGATTACGTCAATATTTATCGTATTATTTATAGTCGTATGTTCCGCTGTGGACTGCAGTGGGCTTCAGTTTGCTTTGTAGACCCACTTTCAAGGATGTTAATGAACATGCGACTCCTGAGTTGGAAGCGGCTTTAGTTACCATCAGGTGACTCGTTTTGCATTTATTTATCCCTAAAGATATAGATATTACACCTGTATTTTATAACATAAATAAGTAACTGCTTATTAATCATTAAATTATTATTGTGATATAACTAGAAACATGTATTTACAGGTTTTAGTTCTAATGTCTAATTATGCAGCTCTCTGCGCAGGGAGCTGTTTCTGTAAAACTGTTGTTCAGAAATCAGATTTAACATTTTTATACGTGAGTAAACGATTTTATTTTATCTTTTAGCACCAAACGACGTAGTTGTAGATCACGACCTCTGTTAATCCCATTCGAAGTAATCAATCACACGTCAGCCTTCGACAAGTGACGAAAACCTTAAAGGGACTTTGATTCCTATTAAAAATATCTTTCACTCGTTGGTTGCTTTGGGATAAATTTATATATAAAAGTTTAAATTATCTAAATTATCTGCTATTAAGTTCTGTTTCTTTAAATAGGTAGGTATTAAGTTAGCCAATAATTCCCTGCTACATTGATTGTCTGTTAAGATAAGGGAGGCATTCACGCTCCATTTTCAATCATAATTTTTTTTTGAAACATAATTTCCCACAGTTGTTCTGTGTTGGTTACAATATTTAGAATAATAACAATATTGACTTGAAATAAAAAAATGAATAAGAAAAGAACAATTTTCCCTTTATTTTTCCCGCTTGTTCCATATTCCAATAAAGCACTATAGTTTGCTGTTGTTTCCTATTTGTATTGAAGATGCAGTCAAGTAGTATGATCAGTATTGCAATGGGCACATTTTGAAATTGCGATTTTTCATTTGAGAATTCTTCAACGAGATGTCATAGCAATCTGACAAAACTTATTTTTATACTTAATATACGTCAATACAGCTTACAATGCCTTTGTCTACGGCTGCTGAACTCCGAAACTAGGGATAAATTTTAGTTTCTTGTAGCTTTAGTTCAGAAATCACTCTGTCTCGTTTTGTCAGCTGTCAGGGAAACTTACGACAGATAAAAAACCTTTATAATTGGAAATCTAAAGTCGATAATATCATACTATTTTTGTGGCCTATCAACTTGACAAGTTTCTTAAGTGATATTTATGGGCAGTACGGCTTCTATCATAAATGTTCTACTGACAAGAACAAAGTTTACAGTTTGAACGTTGTTAGGTTGGTAATAAATCTTTATATCTTGTTATTGTTGTTGTTGTTTTTTAAAGGAAGCACAATATATATTAGAACTTCACGGTAGATTCGATATTTATAATTTGATATATTATTTTACACATCTAGCACCTACTGGGTGGTGTTAGCTATTCAGGTGTTTCTTAAGTCACGAAAAGAACAGAAGATACGGGTACGCTACCCTGGCTTCTGTGTGCTTCTGCATCCATTCTGCCCTTCATCTGTAACTTAAGGCATCCCTTACCTCGGCATTCAGCTTCTACCCATTTTGCTTTTACAAATCCCCTTTTTTTTTAAGTCTTAAAATGACTACATTCTAAAGGAGGAATGGCATCATGTCTGAGAAGTATTGGTGGGGAATAAGCAAATGGCGATGATGACATATAAACGTCATCTATTCTTTAAAGGAAAGCTATTTTATTCTTGGAGATATAAGCACCACGTTCATGATATATATATATATATATACATATATATATTTGTTGCTTCAATGAAAATTGACATACATTCACATTCATAACCAAAATGAATTAATCAATCGTTCACAGAGCAAATATAAGTTCACGAGTGGTCGAACGTTAATTACTTGTCCTTAATTATGTTGTCATTTGTTCTGCAGTTAGGCACGTCCCCAAACAGTATACCCCTTTTCTATTTTCATGATTCTCTGATCACATTTCTCTGAGGTTGTATAAATTCTCTGAAGCTTCTCCTTTTTCAATCGTTTTTCTTCAATCTTCTTAATAATAATAATAACTTGACACATCTCACACACGGCCGTCTGATTCCAAACTAAGCAGAGCTTGTACTATGGTAATCAGACAGCTGATAAACATACTTATATACTACTAAATACATATGTACATATTATAGATAAATTACAACCAGACACAGAACAAATGATGATGCTCATTACTCAAATTTTTGACAGTCAGGGTCACTAACCACTAGACCAACAGTTATATCGTATTCATAAATGTTCGTTTGTTCAAAATATTGAATTTGCTAAAATTTTTGACTCATTACAGTTGCTTTGAAACTTTGACACAGACTCGCATTAAATTTCTTGAGTACTTTGTGAAATCGAAATACACAATACCCTAATGAAAAAGTATACCTATCTTTATGTTTAAAATATCAGTCGATATCAGCCCTAGTCTTGCCATAAATATTGTTACAAGGAAAATCTTTTTGTTTTTCTATTGCATAAAATATTTATAATTTGAATGTTTGTTTAAATATTAATATAATATCATTAAACATATATTAAGCTCATTCAAAATGATCTCCATTAGCTTTAATACAGTCCTTTGAACGTTGAGGCCAGTTATCAATAGAAACACCCACTCTCTCCAATCGAAAATTCTTCACTGCCAGCCTCATGAATTGTTTTAGGGACTTCAAATAACTCATTAAAACTGGCCATAAATCATAATCCAGCGGATTAAGATCATGACTAGATGACGGCCTGTGTTCTCTGGTGAAGTCAGAATCGTTCGTTTCAGAACACGCTTGCGTGGGTCTTGTTTAATGACTCGGTGCTGAGTCTTGCTGAAAGAACCAATTCTCGGTTATGGAACATGGTGTTGTTAAGAGGCTTAACCGCTTTCTTAAGAATCGTATCTTGATACACTTGTGATGTTTTGACACCACAAGTGTATCACGACACCTTTGACACATTTTAATAAAAATTTAGCTCAATCACTCCTTGTTAGCTAAGATCCCACCAAACCATCACTGAAGTCGGATAGTGCGAACGTTGCACTCTGTTGACTTATTGGTAAGCTTCTATAAAGCTTTGGGTATAAACTCGGTCCTTCTGCTTGTTAAAATATTGCTCAATAGGAAAAAAAATCTCGTTACTAAATAAAATTCTCTCTTTGTATACCGCTACGAAGTTCGATTTTACCATTCAATTCATTTTTTTAATTGTTAGTTAAATAATGACCAGTGCGTCTCTTGCAGTCTACAAGTGCTAGTTCTAAGTGCTATATTTATTTCTCGAGTTTTGATTTTGGACAGGATTCCTTAGAATTCTTTCCTTCACTGCTTTGATCGCCCTTTTCGTACAAATACTACGTGGACAGCAAGATCTTTTTCTGTTACAAACAGAGAAGGTTTCATTGTACCTATCAATAGCCTGGTACACAAACATTCGACTAATGTCAAGCGGATGGAGAGTTTCTCAAATTGTATTTGGCTTCATACCTATTTTGTGTTGTCTATGACAGCAATTCATATCTCTTTATAACACCACTACATTTGAATATCACAAAAATATAAATGAGAAAACACAATGAATATACATGAAAATGAAAGATTATAAAATCAAGTTATATTGTTCTTTTTTTAATATTAACAGTATTTTTAACCAGACGTAAGTATATATGTATATACATATATGTATATCCGTAAAACTTGAAAAAAAAAATCATTTCGAATTTCTATAGTTTCAGGTTTCAGTATTTCAGGTAAAAGTGTTCTTATAGTTAAAATAAAAAAGCAAAAACCTCGTTAAAGAAGTGTCGCAGCGAATTCTAGCCTGGTTTGGCAGTAGCATAATATAAAATACAATGAAGAATGTCGGAGAAAAGACAACTACCAAACATAAATTGTTATAGTATACGAGCAACTTGGTCTCGTCTAACTCACTATGTACTTAACTTAAACGCTCTTGTTTAATACTACTTAGCAACGTACATTCACTTGAGACTGAAAATACAAAAATTGTATACCCAACACTGTTGTGGTGTTATATCGCTAAGAAACTTTGTTAAAACTTCTAACTAACAGGTCGAATATTGGTATGTCGACTCTAAGCTATTTATGACAATTTTGATGATAAGAATAATGAAAGTTCCATTTTAAGAATATTACAGGCACCATTTAAAGTGTCATATAAACACCAACTTACATTCGAATGTTTGTATGTATGATGTTTTCTTGCGACGCCTACACAGTTTGATGGTTTCGAAATATGAGGTCTTATTTGAATCGTCTTAACAGTGGCAGTGATACAATTTTAAGATAATAATGTCCTAAAATAAGGGAAGAAA